>JAPWDM010000029.1:5072500-5630634 GCA_035578155.1 Brachynemurus nebulosus
CCATTAGAACACTAAAAACCGGAAAAAATCAGCAAAAAGCTCATTTTTCAAATAAAAATTTGTAACTTTTCAAGCGCTCAAGCAATTTTAAAATTTTCAACGGCGTTTTCAAGAGGAGATTTCAGGCTATAGAAAAAAAAATTACGGTCACTTTATTCTGTTAAAAAAGTATATTTATTTAGACACTTAAAAATGACAAACATTAGTAGATTAAAAATTACGTTTTAAAGAATTTTTTTTATTATAAATTGATACAAAACGTTGAAGTAACTCAACAGGATAAGCTATTATACAAGAATTTAGTCAATTACCACACAATAGGTGCAAAATAGGAGTTTGTGCTCTTCGCATATGGCTCGATGACACTTAACAAAATGAGAATGGTCTTTGCGATCTTTTTGATCTCGGACACAGGCTGCACCTTGCCTATCTCTTATCAACCTGGCAATATGTAAATAATTTATTTAAAAAATATACATGAATTGATGATTACATATAAAATATAAAATAAACTTACTGTCACAAAAGTTGAACGTAAACTCACGACTGGGGTTCGTACACACCCCATACAGAATTTGTAAACACATTGCGTAACCACTAACCAACAACTAGAAGTGCGACCGACCTGACACTACTCAGAGACCTTCGAACTAAATTATGATTCGCACCGGGAGTCGGTATTATTGCTCGCTAGTTCAGGAGCGTAGTCTAAAGTTTGCGTGGGGTGCGTCTGGACCCCAGTCATGAGCTTGAGGGTTAAGATTCAATTGAAAACGGTAATTAATTAAAAAATGTTCGTAATTGACCAGTCCATTTAGAATTACTAGACTTAATGAAGACTGTATTGAAGCATGTTCAACACATATTGCGCAATGTCAGATAGAAGAGAACTCGATGGTTCCGCTTCTTCGGTTCTGCCGTAACTCTTTTGGCCGCTCATGGTACTAGATTTTGAGTACTATTTCCCATAAGCACATTATTGTAAAATACCGATTCTTTGATTGATTCTTTGATATCGAAACGAAATTATTTATAAACAATTTTTTTCTTTCAGTAATTCAGTCATCAAAATCCTGCCAAATTGTTTTTCCAGTCAACAACTTTTTACACCCATTGGAAACAAATTGTTCCCAATTTGCTCCATCTAATTTAGATAAAACTGTAACGAGACCTTTTGTGTACATGGAACATTTTTTGAAAATTGTACTAATACTGTAAATAGTTATCGATGTAAATATCAAAACAGCGATTTTTAAAATTTTTCTTTGTCTGTCTGTCTGTTCACACATCACAAAAAAACTATTGGACGGATTTTAATGAAATTTGGTGGGATGATAACTTATTACTTGGGTCAGTATTTAAGATACTTTGTACTCCGGAAAAATGTCCTATTTCCACGGAAAAATAGAAAAACCATTTTGAGCATATGCACGCATTACGCAAAAACTATTGTTCTATACAAGTTCTGTATAATTATTACACTTAAATACTTCTCATTGAATTTATAACAATGCGTAGCGCGAACGGCGTCGCGGGTACAGCTAGTATATTCTAAACATATGATCACAAATATATATGCAAAACAAACAATTTCCACATATGAACAAATATATTTCAATTTTAACAATCTGATTACACGAGCAAACATTTCATTCAGTTAATAGGCTTTACTTAACATTAACAATTTCCATCATACCCATTATATTATACGTTACGAATGCATATTAAACCATTCTCCACTGGCACAAATCGGTTAAAAGGTCGGGGGCCCCGGTCGAGATTAAACAACATTACTGTATATAGAAACATCTTCAATATCCTCCACGTCACTTTGTCTTGTACAACATCAGTCAACTGCCATTAACTCTGCTACTCTAGCTAGTGTTAAGCCGGTTCTACACGATGCTACGAACGTTTCTTCCAACGTTCGATCGAACGTTTGATGCAAGTAAATTCGACAGTTGGTGCTGCGAATGTTCCTACTACACGGTGAATCGAATGTTTGACCCAATACTATGATGATCTGTTGGTACAAACTAGTGATGGGAAAAATCGAATGATTCCAAAAATCGATTGTTTTAATCGAGTGATTTTAATATTCGATTAATCATTCGATTATTTTTATCGATTGTTTTCATTCGATTATCTTTATAGCTTATTTTCATTCGTTTTTATTTTTGTCGATTATGTTTATTCGATTATTTTTATTAATTATTTTCTTTCGATTAGGTACTTATAACAATTATTTATCGATTATTTTTATCAGTTATATTATTCAATTATTGAGATGAGATAAAAAATTAAACTTCAATTTTGTAATTTTTAGGAATCCTTTTATTGTTATTTTTATTTTTAAATTCAAACCTATAATACAATATTATTTACTTGTATGAACCATACAACCATAATCCACCTTTCAGTTCCTTCGTTTTTAGGTGGTTTATCATATTGTCTTCAAAAATCTATTTTCTATAATATTAATGTCCATTAGAGATTAAACCATTACCAATTACAGTATTATCGGTTTTTCCATTTTAATAGTCGGCACTTTAACAAGTTGATGGTCATAATCTATAAGATCCATAGTGACGAAACACCCAACTAGTACAGTATTTTGACAACTAATACACTAACGTTGTATATAGAAATTTTGACACAGTACATTGTTGTGTCATAGTTAACTATTTGCACTCAAGCAAAAAAAGTGAGTTGTAAATAGGCTGGTAAGACATGTAGCACATGACAACGACCGACGGTCTTTTTTTGACGGATTCTTTTGACGTTCTAACCTTGTTTTCTCAAAGTTGAATACTAAATGCGCTAAATACGTCCTCAATGCTGTTTTTATTAGTTTTTAATTTTAAAAAAATAATTAAACGTGATTTTGTATTATTTTATTTACTAATTTTCTAATAAATGAATGTGTTTGCAGTTATTAAATAAAATATTCATGTAATGTGAAGTATGAGCAATCATTACAGTTCAACATTCAGTGTGTCATGTGGTACATGTCTTATGATCCAACAGACAAAACACCATTAAATATGGTAGAGTTAATGGGCAAACCATCTTGTCATGCTATACATGTCTTATAAGCGCAAAGGGTTAATTATATTTTACTTGATGGTGCACATACAGAGCTCATGACCATTAACGTATCGTCAAGGAAACACTCCTGCTGTGTAGTGCTATTCATCTTATGCAAAACTTCGGCAATAATAGTTATAAAACCTTTTTATTTATTTAAATTGTTGTCTGTTTTTAATAAATATGAGGACCCACTAAATAATTATTACCTGATATTTTGTAGGGTTACTTAAAATAATCTAATTTTTCTTTATCTCGACATATTTTTTAAAATCATTCGAATAGAAAATAATCGAATGATTTCATTATATCTCGAGATATCTCGAGATATCTCGAGATATTTTAATAATCGAATGATCGATCATATTTCATTCGATTATGCCCATCATTAGTACAAACGTGTTTATTCAGTGGACGAGGATATCATTTGTTTGATGTGATCTCGAATGTTATACACTGATGTTGTCGCTCTTCATATGAACGAGTCGTGTAGCCGTTGAGTCGAACCAACGAACATTGTCCTTCAAACGTTCAAAGCATCCCTTTGACTCGGTGCAAGAATACCGACATCGGCTGGAACATGACCAAATGCGAACGTTTGACGCTCGCTGTTGGACGCTCGTGGGTACGAACAACGGCCACACGATGCGACAAATCATCAAACGTCCAATGTTGGAAGGTGTTTGTAGCATCGTGTAGAACCGGCTTTACAAAGTGTACGAATAACTTGATTATAGATTTATCATACAATATGTAGTACGGCAAGCCGTGCAAACATTGGAGCCAAGTCAAACAGAGAGAATTTGTAATTAAAATTAATATCCAAGATAAGCTTGAATTAATTAAATTTCTAAGAAAATAATAATTTGATTTCGGAATTTTTTGGGGGCTAGAGAAGGCGGGGGGGCGAATTGGATGGATAGAGGCCAACCTTAACCCATTTCCTATTTTGCTGGAAGAAAAATTTAAATAAAATTTAAACTTTTACTTACAGACAAACAATTATTAGGGGGTGAATCCGGGTCTCCAATCCATGAGATAACAGTCTTTTAATGGATTCAAATTTTTGAAAAAAATTTACCTAAGCTGACATTAAAAGAGTGACATTGAAACCCTACGATTCACTTTTATTAAGACACCAAAAAATTTTAATAAATTTGATGACACCATTTGATAAAAAAATTTTCTCTTCGTCAAATCCAAGCTTTATTAATTTTAATTGGTGAAATTTTCATTTTTGCTATCAAAATGACAAAATTCCGTTTAGAAATAAAACTGACGCGACAGAAATAGTTTGGTGAGAGTGATTGTATATATCTAAATTTGGTAAAAATGAAAACAATAACTTCGAAAAACTGTAAGATTCCAACTTCATCATTTTATCATTTCATTTACGGCTTTTAAAGCACTGAAAAATTTTAGTAAACATAATGACGTCAACAAAATAAAAAATTTCTTTTTGCTCAAGTCAAGCGGTCTGAAATAGGATAACTGGTTAGGTTAGGGTAATTTGGGTGTGAATTCTTCATTTTTGCTACCAAAGTGACCGAATTCCTTATACAATTGTGACTAATCTGACAGAAGTCTTTTTTTCGCAATCCTACGTACTTAATTTTTGCATACGTAAAAAAAGGCTTCGAAAACTGTTTCGAATTTTCTCCATCTATCATTTCATTTCAACAAATGATGATATCTTCGGAAACAATTCAGGAATATCTGAAACTGGCGAGATTAGTTAAGTTTCTGGATCTATATTCGTTTATTTAAGTATAGGTAATTGAGAAAGAATTTGTACTGAAATTGAAAACTATATTACACATCTTCTAGTTTTCAAAAATACACAAACTTTAATATACGCCAAAATTGACTTGTAGGGTTGAGCATAGGTTGACTTGTAGAGTTGAGCATAGTGCAACCTGTCAATCGAGTGACGTATGCGCACCGTTTATTTATTTTGCGTATAAAAAGTAAAAAACTTTTGTTTCTGAATATTCATTCTATACCGAGCAATTATTATCTATGTTAGTTAAATCAAATAAGTGTTAAACTTTTATGAATTTAGTATATTTTTGATAACTAGAAAAGTTTTGGTTCTAATTCAAATAATTTTTCCATAACCTCACTTTTGTTTCAAATTATCTGAGTGGGGTAAGTTGAGCAATAGAACTTTCGTTTGCATTAATTGTAACAGTGACAATGATGTTGAAGTTCTTAATCTCTACTTAATGTTTCTCATTTAATTTAAATTCTTTTAAATTAATAACTTAAATGTTAAAATCTGATATTAAGTAGAAAGATTGAGTATATTCCAAATATTAAGTTTAAGATTGTTGTTTGGATATTAAGTTGAAGTTGATTTTTTGTTAATTTTATTTTTTGTATTTAATATCCAAAGAAAATTACTTTTTGTTTCACTATTATGTCACTCAAGCATTGACTGTCAAATAATTATTTTATTATATGTCTGATAAACATCTAGGACATGGTTCGGCTACAATTTCTAACTGCTCAATTTTCCCCGTACTTCTTACTCAACTTACCTCACCTATGGGGTACGTTGAGCATGTCGGACTTCCTTCACTTAAACAGTTCTATATCTCTTAAATGTGAATTGTTAGAAAAATGTTACTATGGGGACTTTAGAAAAGGACTTACTGTTGAGGAGCTATGATCGATTAAGTGAAAAGTTGCACAACTAGCCCCGCTCTACCCTATGCGTCCAGCATCTTTTCTAAGAAAATTATTACTTGGTTTAATTTCTCGGAAAAAATTCCTCATTTCCTATTGTGCTAATTTTACGGTCAAACCACATACGAAAGAATTGCCAGTTCATCTTTCAACATATTGCGTCTATTTTGTATGCATGAAATACTATATAATTAATTGTGTTAGCAGGATGCCAGCCGACATGCAGAACTTTACCTTTCTCAACGTTGTTGGTAGCTTCTATTAAAAATCAGTCTACTGTGAAGCTGTTAAATTTTAAAATATCAAATTTCAAATTTCCAATTAAAAAATATTTTTCCATTAGTGAAAAATATTCTATGTACCTACGATAATATTATAAAAAATTTTCATTATAAAATTTATTCCTGAGTGGTTGTCAGTAAAGGTAAAATTATTAGAAAGAACAAATTCGCCGAGTGCGTGTTGGACATGCCTCAAGTTAGGATTTCACAGTCCGTAGTTAGAGTTGTTCACAATTTTTGGGATAAAATTTAAACTTCTTGGGACTTTTTATAAAACGCCACTGTCTGTTATATTGCATAAGATGCACCACTGTCCTAGATCACTTAAAAAGTGAGCTAGTGCAGGCAGACCATCGAGTGCGATGATAGACATGATGAATCTGTAAGGATTTCGCGGAATTATGACTACGAAGTTCTAAAAAGTAGCAAAAAGTAGACATCAAAAAGCCAGAACAAGTATTCCGTATAATTAAGAACGAAATTACAATTTTCAAATGTTAACCTCATGAGGTCTAATCGATCTAATTTGTATTTGAACTTTCTTTATAATTTGTATAATTGTTTAAGGGTCATTCCACACTATAGCACAGATCACAGTACGTTCTCAATCCAGTTCTGATCCGATAAAATATTCTTAAGAGGGACCACTAGGGTGACGTTTTCAAAAAATTGGAATTGATTTCGATAGTCTATACCTTTAAAAATAACATACTAAAATTTCAAGTGCATATCTCAAATAGTTTTTGAGTTACAGCCATCCGAAGAGTGGATTCCGATTTTCATTGTTAACTTTGAGGTATTAAGAAATGTATGAAGGTTGATAGTTCGGGAGTTTCTGGACGTGGCTGCCAGTCACATGTTGTGAAGAAGCTAGAACCTGACACATTTAAACGACTCATCTAGTTTTACTATGACAGTTATAGTAAGTTCATTGTAAATAATTTTAGTAAAAATTCTCAGTGATTAAAACTAAGAGGTAAAATTACGAAAAACTACATTTTTCAAATTTGCTGCAGCTATAACTCGAAGACAAATCATTTGATCGATTTGATTCTTATTGAAGCTTCTTTTATATACCTATATTTCTTCGTACCATGAACCTCCAGTTTTCCGATCGAATAAAAAATATAATTTTCGCAAGTCAAAAACCATCAAATTTTCGCGCAAATTTTGAAACTTTTTTTTAAAAACTCCGCCATTTTGTTAAATTTCAATTTTTTTTCGATTGAGGTTCACGGTACGGATCATACCTTCTAGTTTAAGAGGCTTTTTGGTTTTTTGGATTTCAGGATGTGTGAAGGCTACTATTACTGCAGCAGTGGGGAAACTTTTTTTTGGAGCCTTAGGAGATCTCGAATAACTCACTGAATTTTCAATTTTTTCGTCCAAAAATTTTATCATAAATTTATTATATATCAACGAATATATCCTGAAAATATTAAAACATTCCATATAGCAGTTTTCATTAAAAAAATTCTCAAAAATCATTTTTTTTCAGGCGGTCACACTAGTGGTCCCCCTTAAATCAATATTCTTAAAGCAACACTCGGTGTTTCTCATTTACGAATATTTTATCCCAACGACACTGAATCGAGGACGAACTGGTATAAGTATTAGCTACAGTGTAAAGTAATCCTAAATCTAGATTTCAAGATACTTAGTCAACATAAAATTTTATTATCAAATCATTAATTGGTTCACATGTCCGTAACACCATCTATTGTAAATAATTTTAATTACACCCACATCTCAACTATTTATTTTGTCATTTTATTTTCTTCGAGACCAATTAAAACATTTTATAGTTTAATTAAACTAAGTATCCCTTACTACTAGCATAAGTACACTTATACCCTCATTCCAATGTAAATTATGACACGTATAATTGTGCCTCTGCAGAAAAAAATGCGCAACGATGTTTGTTTACTCATAGTCTTTGATGTAAGCACTATCCCATCTTTTCAAAGTAGGTGTTAATCCAAAATTAATTTACCTTAACTGTTGTATATTAAAATAGCATATTTATTTGTGTGTCAACTTGATTTTAAGTTTAATATTTTAAGAATCACTTCAAGTCCGTCTTAAAGTAGTTAGGAATCAGTTAACTTTGTTCAATTAGAATGAGAAATTCATAAAACATTCGTTGCAATAATAATAACAATTTATTGTGATTGTAACCATATGACAAGTATCATAACAAACGTCAAAATACATTCTACATATGACGCAAAAGTCTTATATTAAATCGAAAATTAATCCTGACAATATTGCGATAAGAATAATTATGTGACTAAATAACTGGGCTCCTTTTCCTTAGGGAGGAAGGGGGTGTGGGTAATCATACAAGGCCCGGACTAGAGCCGAAAACCTTACCACAGCAAACTGATCGGGATCGGAAATACAAAAGCGTTAGATTGTAGATCCAGGACCTAGAAAATTTCTTTATTCTTTAAACAACTTTTAAATGAAAAAATCTAATTCTTCAAAAAAATATACCGTAAAACCGTCTAGACCCGGACAGGGGGTTTAGACCCGGACACTTTGCATCAATCTTAAAAGTAAGTAGTTTCTACATTAACCTGCTACAATAAACATTTGTTCTTGACGTCATTAGAGAGAGAAAAACATCCTCTAAACAGCTGTACCAATAAAAACTACGGATTTCAACTTTTACTATCTCATTTTACAGGATTACTATCCTACAGTTTTTCAAAGAAATAAAATGTGTTTTGATATGTATGTGTCCAGAATTTTATCGCGCATCATTTAATGATATTTGAAGTTATATTCGATGTATATATAAAAAAAATACATGCTATGTACATATACCCGTTTAGACCAGGACACATCAGTTTATTACACTATGGCCGCGATTCGCACTGGCTGTAACTTCTACTATCCACACGTTATATTCCCGCCAGAATTACGCGATTTATGCCTCCTGCTGGTGTCATATCGCATGTTTACTTCATAGAGAGGCATACTATGCATTGACCCCTCTCCCTTCCCACAAAATGTCTTGAAGCCTTTGACAGGTTCAAAGACATCAGACGATATAAAACACTGTCCTAACCCCGACGGGAGACGTTAGTTTGCATGTTATTACATTATTTAAGTAAGTGGCCGGGTCAAGACGGATTTGGGGTGTAGACCCGGACACTTACTAATTTTTTTTTTTTATTTTTACTTATAATGAAACAAATGAGTCAGGGATATAACAAATAATATACGCTCTTTCTAATGGTAATACTTTTATTGGTGATATCTATGAAGGAAACATGTATAAACAGAAAATTATACCAAAAAATGTAAAAAAGTGTCCGAATCTAGACGGTTTTATCACTGACGTACCGTTTTATCACTGTCGGAATCTTTTTGACTGAGGTATAGCCTCTTGAAAAAAGGCAAAAGCTTTCAAAATTTCTGGTGTTCTTTTAAGTTTTTCCTCTATTATTGAGGTTTTCAGTTATTTTACGTATCCTCCTCCTATCTCGAGGGCCCCCCATATGCCAGGGACTCATCTGCTGCGCGGATCCTGCAGGCACTCTAACTCTTTTTCCATTTCTTACAATTACGCAACTCAGAGGCTAAATTAATCTTATCTCAAGAACTATATTATACTCATTCGCTTCAGATGAATGTTATAAAATAATAATAATAATTAATTTGAATTGTAACCTTTTTCCGGCTCTAATCCACTTACATTTAGAGTTCCATTTCTACTCTATAACGGCGTAAAGCGATTCAGTTTCGTTCGAAAATTAACACAATCCATTTTAGAATTTTAAATAAACTGAACCCATTTCAACTGGCAGTAACTGCTGTATACATTAACACGAAAATGGGAAAATCAAATTTGAATATATTGAATATATAAATTGTAGGTTTAAATAGGATACAACAACAATATTTCCATTCCTATTTATTTTCGCAACCAAAATTTTACTGATTAAAAATCTCACTCACCAAAAACCATAATTTAAATACTTTTTTTGTATTATTTGAAAATGTGAAAAATTTTTATTTTAAATGTTTCCTAACTTCTCGTCCGAATTTTGTACCAAAATCGAAAATGTTTTAAAGTGTAAAAATTGTTAATTTTGTTTCTAGCCACAAATGCAGAAGACTTGTGTTGATTTTTCAACGTTTCCGAAGAGATTCGGTCAAGCGCAAATTGTACTTGCAAAATTTTCTATATGACTAGTTGTCTTTAAATAAGAATTTGAGGTAATAGCATGTGAGGGGAGGGGGAACATATGGAAAAAACGAAAAATGATCGTGAGAAATATTTTCTATCCAGACTTTTCCTTTAATACCGCAGTGATTCAGATTGATTTCGCAAAAAATTTTCCGAACGACCCTTTTGGCGATAAAAGTAGACATTTAGCGTTTTTCTCAAAAAACGTCTCTAAAAAATGTGTAAGATATACATCAAGTATTGTTAAATTTGAGTTTCGAATAAGCTATCTTTTGAGACACAAGTTCAGACACTTTATCTCTGTGTCAAATTTCAAATTTTTACAGAAACCCGCCTATGAAAAACGAATGCAGTTTCTATTTCTCAGTTCTGATACGGAATACTAAAAAGTAATTTTTGATTCTAAAAAGTTTTGAAAATAATTGAAGACATGAATGGATGAAGGTGTTATTTATTTTTTTTTAAAGTCATTTTTTGCAAAATTTTGGAATATCTTATACTGAAGTATCATATACAGTAGACTCTCGTTAATTAAAAGGTGCGATAATTTGAACCTCTCTATAATTCAAAAATAACACGAGTTCCCTACAAAATCTCTTTATATTTCGAACTAAATGTAAGTACATTTTGAAACAAGTTCAAGTTTATTCATCGCAAATGCTTAAAAAATTAAAATTGTTACCAGCGATAATTCGAACCTCTCTATAATTCGTAATATTCTAAGAGTCCCTCAAGTTTCGAATTAACGAGAGTCGGCTATATTACAATTTGGTTTCATTACATTACATGGGAAATTACATGTAAATAAAACTTTTAAACGCTAAAAGTGTAAAATTATAAAAAAATGTTACCTAGCACCTTCATCCACTCATGCCTTTAATTTCGTCATTAAGTTAATAAAAACTTTTTATTTGATAATAATCTAGAAAATGATATTCTTTGATCACCCAAACAACGAAAGTGCAATTATTTATCCAAAACTTAACCACATTTGTACAAATACTCCAGTCGAGACAATAATGGCGTAGTCGCTGGGGACTACTTCAAAATACAAGTTTTACAATATTTGAGGTTATATTGATAATATCTTTCACTTTAACTTTTATTACTCGAAATTATAAATACCATTATTACCCTTCCAAACCCCAAAAAAATAAATTTTATACAATTTTTTATTACTCTCAAGAAACCGTACAAAAAACCGAAATATATGTAGGTATACATAAGAATACTTACATTTGTACAAAAATAATAAAAGCAATAATTTTTAATAGTTCCTCATTCATTCTTGTGATTATTACTCACTAAAATTACTCATCAAACATCTCTCACCATTTACTCGCACATTCGTTCATGCCACACTGATAAAATTACATTGTTTTGTTCCAGCTACATTTAACATAATATAAAATATTATTTATAACTTTTAAGATTTTCTCCCAGAGGTGTGATACTTTAAAGAAATAAAAATATAAGTAATATTATTATTATATGTGGCAAACACGTATAAATATACTGCTGGGACTATAAAAAAAAAAAAAAGAAGTCAAATGTACACTCATTTATATATCTATAATAATACACTACAAATAGAAATATGTTAAAAATATATTTACAAGCTAGAAAAATTATGTATGGTGATATAAGGGAGACTAGTAGTGTCACATTTTGAAAAATTTGAAAATTTTTTTTTGCATGTTTCGATAGTCTATACCTTTAAATATAACACACTAAAATTTCAAGTGCATAACAGTTATGGGCATTTAAGTGTACGCACTTTACTATAATTCAATTTAGAAAAGAAACTTGAAATACTATTTTCTCGAAAGTACATTTTTCGACATGGTTCCTCGTGTATCTCAAAAATTATTTGAGATATCCACATTTTGGCAGCAACTAGGATCTTTTGATTCCGTAATATATTTTCAAAATGCCAGCTGTTTATAGTCGAGAAAAAGCGATGATTTTTGAATTTTTATTTTCAAAATGCGATTTCTCGCTGGTTTTTCTTAGATCCTAGTTAGTGCCATAACTGTACTTATATGTATATTTTCAGAAAATTCTTGATTTTTTAATTTTGGTTCACTGGGAATTTTAGAACACAAGGAACTATTAAGGCGGAAAAATTTCGTAGTACCGATTTCAAATCAATTTATACTCAGATCATTTTTGAATTTTTTCTTAATTTTTTTTTTTTAATCTCAAGAGACATGTAGAAACAGTGTTGTATATTTAGTTTTTTAATAAAAAAAAATAAATTTATTTGTATAAAAAAGTGATAAAAATGGTCGATTTTTGATGTTTTTTTTTAGCGAATATCTCTTTTTTTTTAATAAACACGATCGAGTAAAGTTGCAAATACCTACAAAAGACCGTAAATTAATTAATTGTTGGATTTTCCACAATATTTTGTAACTATAAAACAGCTTGAATTCGAAAATTCATCAAAGAAATTGTGTCCCTCTACCAGATATAAATGCTCTACTGTTTTGTAATGTTTACCTACACATAAATTTACAGTTGTTTTTTTAAAAATAACGGTAAATTCCGGTAAACCAATTTGGTTGAAATTTGATATATAAACAAAAAGTGGTAAAAACGAAAAACCCCATACACTTAGCTACAACACACTTGGATTTACGGTGTTGATAGGTGGTAAATATGTATACAATTCCATATTTCTAAATTTCTATATTTATGTAATATAACATTGACAGACAACAAAGCGGTAAATAAGCAAATAGAACAACACGGTGTTGGTGTAATGCAAATAACATTATAAAAGATAAATAAACATATTTACTTTTTTTATGTGTTGCAATAAATTCTACCCGATCTGCTTGCATTCATCCAACGACGTCACAGTCATTCAAACGTTAACTTTCTATTGCATTCCACTATACCAAACTATAATACTTGTGACAACAAGAATAAATATGCCTTTGAAGGACTATATGTGTAGTGACCAACTTAAAGGACAATATTCCTTTCCAACTACTTAATAAAACTCTAACACTGACTGACTGACTGACAGACAACGCACAGCCTAAATCGTTGGGTTTAGGATAATGACATTTTGCACAGGAGTTCCCTATGTAACGTAGATGAGCATGAGGAAAGGATTTTTGAAAATTCATTTCCAAAGTGGGTTAAATCGGGGATGAAAATTTGCATGGAAATTCGACATTTTTAAAGTTAGAGATATATAAAAATATGTTATTATGGCTATTAAAATAAATATATTATTTAATAAATCTTTGACACTGACTAACATCCTGAGATGTTGCCGATGGTAAATCCCACCGGGTGGGTGTACGGCTAGTATGATTATAAAATCCACATGGAATGAATCATTATTCGGGCCCCAGGGGTGTAACCATAAGACGCGTATAAAAATATTCTATTTATGACGCCAATAAATAATTATTTCTAATGAACACACTTATAAAACGTAACCATTAAAAATTAAAACTGTTAAAAATTCTTATAGGCAGAACAATATGTTATTTGGTACCTTAAACTCAGCCAACACTGCCCAGCGAAGTGAAGAGAAATGCCGGATCCTGGGAATAAATTTTTCAAAATTTTCCCCTTCCTCCTTTTTACTTTTTCTCGGACCTCTTACCAGCACCTACGAACCTCCTCTCTTAGTCCAGGCTCTGGGACTGGAACCCCGGCTGTCCTCCTCTCGTCAGGCCTGATATTGCCTAAATTTTTGTTTTAAATTCGGAATAAAATGAAAACGAAATTAATTTAGTTGAATTTAACTGACTGACCTAAGACTGACCAAAAATGCGATGTTGTCTTTCATTTGAAAATTAAAAATCAAAAATTATAGCAAGATTCTATCTAGAGTTTTTGGGATTTATGTCAATTTTTAGTGAGTATTTATTCAATTACGGGGATGGTAACGTTAATTCGGCATAAAAAAGACCCACTTTTAAGAATTTTTTCAGTCGCTACCCGTAATACAAATTTAATTAATCGATCGTAACATTATAGTGCAACATACGAAGAATATTTCTTTAATTTTTTAAAACTAAATATAAATAATTAAGCAAACGGCGGCAAATCTTCGGAGGTGCCGCGAAAAAAAGTTTTTTGTCGGTGAACAATATAACTCATGAGTGGATCATCCGAAATAAAAAAAAAATGAATATTATCATTAGACAACCTCTTTCTTAAGGTATCCCTGGGAGGAATTTTCTTTTCTTTAATTTTTTAAATTTTGGTGACACTTAGAAGTGAAAACACCGATTTTCGTCTAAAAATTGACCTATTTGTTATTGTAAAACTAATAATTATGAAAAATAAAAAAAAAAAAGCTCCCACGGATACCTGGTCATTTATGTAAGGAAGCTCTATACAAAATTTCAAAACAATTGGTC
Source organism: Brachynemurus nebulosus (assembly GCA_035578155.1). NCBI lineage: Eukaryota > Metazoa > Arthropoda > Insecta > Neuroptera > Myrmeleontidae > Brachynemurus > Brachynemurus nebulosus. Next base: position 5,087,143 of record JAPWDM010000029.1, read on the forward strand.
GAGTAGATTTTGATTTAAACTGTTCACCGATTTCAAAAATGACAAGTGTCAGAAAATCGTTTTAAAGCTTTGTATACCTGAAAATCCAAAATTAAATAAGACAAATTTTTTCATATCTACGTCATTGGTTATAGTATACATTAGTATATTTACAAAGACCCATCCATGAATAAAAGAATTCAGGGATTCCGAGAGCACAAAGCCACATACCTGCTGGGCAGGGATACGAAAACGTATCGGAGCAACAAACGCTCAAAGTTCTATATCTTAGTTAGTTTCACTACGATTTGTTTCAAATTTTGACGCAACAATCTTAAGATGTGGTACAATCATATAAAACAATAAAAAAAAAATAATGAGAAAAAAAAATTTTAATACGTTACCATCCCCTTAAATTGTTTTAAATTTATTGTAAGAGGTCAAATTATTGTTGGCAATATAAACAAAGCTTTGTTGAGGAAGTCGTTACTACTTTTATTTTGCTTTGTTCTGGTTTAGCTCAACCCTGTCAGTCAGCTTTCTAGCCAACAAAACGTTAGCTAACATTGCAATGTTCTTTATTCTATATTAATAATTTGGTCATATTATGAATGTTATTAATTTTATGCCTGTTTTTGTTTACGACTTGAAAATTCCGTAATAAATGTACAATTTTAATTAATTACAACAAAATATAAATTATATACAGGATGTTTATCAATGAAGACGAGATTGAAATTTGTTTAGAATTTGTTTAAATTCTGTTGTTAATGTAATCAAAACATTAAACAAACATTATCAAATTATTTTGTTCCAATAACTTGGGTTCTAGTTCGTATTTCCCCTTTTTATAGGTCCGAAGACATTCGTTAATCTTCGGACCTATTATAATTTCGTTCAAATTCTTGCTATTCTTGAAACATCAGTAGCGCATACAGCAAAAATCCACTTGTCGGACACTCCAAGAAGTGCGACATCGACATTAAGTGAGGGGAGAGTCCATACCTCGTTTATTCACGTACACTGCTTCTTAAGTATGTGTGTGTATCCACACAACGTATTCGCCTTAGTCATAGACGGTCATGTATCGTCATATTGTATGCTTATCTTAAAGTATTATTAATTTACCTATGCATGTTATATTACAGGTTTTGAATCGATTCTTGCAATTGTTATACATTGTTGATTTTAATGCAATTTATTATTTTTCAGTATTATCAAAAAACATAATATTTGTTATTATTTTTTATTTAAATTGAGTTTAATTATATTTATTTAATAGAGTTCAACGTATTATTATTATCATTATCATTATTTTAATAAAAAAGTGTTTAAAAAATTTATTTTACAATTTTTCTATCTTTTGATTTGATATTTTGTAGTAGTAAAGTTGCCATAATATTTTCTTTAAAAAAATATAACAAAAAACACAATTTAAAAAGTGACAATAGTGACAATTTTTACATTATTTTTTCAAATTTTTTAATGCAAACATAGCTGACTATGCTTCAATTTTAATTTTAAAGTTTGGCGTATCCTAGAAAAAGAAATATATATTGGCATTTTACATGCTATTTATAATATTTGTCTCTTTTTAACGTGTACGTATTATCTTTCGTACGTAATATAAATTACTGGTCCTTTCATTTCTAATGTCTATGGTCAAACATATTCATCTATTTCTTTAATAAAACGTAAAAATGTATTTAAATGCTTTATATACTTTATCCCGAAAATTGAGAAACAGTAATCACTGAGGACCTATATTTAATGCGTGTCAAACATGCACTTGACGACTGTTTTTTTAATTTTAAAGTATTTATATTGAATAAATATTAGATACGAAATAGTACGCAATTTTTGGTACGTATCAGTATCTACAAATACTGTTTCTTACAATTCCCTCGTAGACGCTTCAATTTGATCGTTTTAAATTGAATTCATAATCTACTGTTGGAATTAAACAATTCGAAGAATTTTACTCCAGTTATAGCAAGCATGAGACAACACAAATAATAGATGGTAGAATTGCATAATTTACTATATTATTAATATATTATAATTTATAACAATAATCAATAGTTTAAATATATAATAATATAGTATCGAAAAGCTGTTTGTGAAATATTTGTTACTAATAGAACACTTGAATTTATTACAACAGATTCTGTTTTGTTAAAACATTGTACCGTAGAATACGCAATTGTTTATGGTGGAGACGCTGTGAAGAGTTTTGTTTTAATCCAATTAAATGGAAATTGTGATTATTTGTCTGATTAAAAAATATTGACAGATACCTACGTACAAAATATATTTTTAAACATGTTCTTCTGGAGAGATGTTTGAAAATTTTGTACATGATTGAAGCGAAAAACGGTCACCAACTGGTTTCAAAAATTGTTCAAAAATGATTTTACGTCCGAGGCTGGTAAAATAAAGAGTATTATGAACACTTTGGACAAATGAACATTTTTCCCTCCAAAATGAAAATCTTCATGCGCTTCTTGAACAATTTTGGTTCCGAGTTCGTCTGTCTGTTCGTCTATGTGTCTGAATATCCCACCAAGTGGTATAATTTTGGAGCTGTTAGATCGTTTTTGATGAAATTTTTAGAAATTATACAGTATTTCAGAGTCAGACCATGTATGATCACTTATAAATTTCAATACTTTGAATTTTAATTTTTAGCAATTATTTGACAGAAACGTTAAATAATGCCGATTGGTTTTTTTAGCTCCTTCTACGGACTGTTTTAACATTTAAAAAAAGCTCCGCAGTCAATCTTTTCATAATTTTCCTAATTATAACATTTAAACACAAAATTTGAGATAAGATACGGTTTAAGCATAAAATCACTTTAAGGATTTAATAAAGTTCTCTTACGAGTACGAGGAAGCTGTGTGTCATCCCGCCTCTTTAGTGGCAGTGTTAGTATAATTTATTTAATCTTCCTTCAAATCTGACGTGGTTAGGCAATATAAATGTTAGCCTTGATATGCCAATTATAGGGTATGGTGCTATAGACCCCACGAAGAGGGAACGGAATATGTTCAGTCATCGGGTCTGTAGTGCCAGAAATTAAGAATCTAAATCTCAACCATCTCAACGATGAGACGGTTAGGGCCAATACAATTAAAAACCTGCGAGTTACAAATCTTGTAGAACTAGACTCTGGTTGCCCTTACACAGTAAAAAAATTTGTGTTCTGCGTAAAAAAAGAAAACTAGTGTTAAAATTTTTGTGTTAAGTAAGTAACACAACCCTGCGTTAATGTAACATTTCGTGTTTGTGTTAAATGAAATTATTAATACAAATTTCGATTTAACAGAATAAAAATGTTAACCTGTTTTGTACAACAAAGAAGTAACATAATATTTGTGTAGAGCAAAAGAATGTTATAAGTAAACAAATTAGATTAAAATATATATCTACCAAAATATATATAATAAAAAAGATGAGAGTAGCTCTTATTATTAAACAAAATCGGCAAATATTGTTTTATTAAACGTTTAAAAATGCAACAATTTTCTTACATTTTAAGGTCATTTTGTCACAAATTCAGTTAAAAAAAAATCATGTAAGCTTACTTACAGGTAAGATTGTATATTATATAATACAATCTCAAATAAGCTTACATGATTTTTTTTAAATGAATCTGTTCCAGAATAACCTTAAAATGTAAGAAAATTGTTTGATTTTTAAACGTTTAATAAAACTATATTCGTCAATAACTGAAAAAACTTACAATTTTTCGGTTTTGTATAATAATAAAAACTACTCTCATCTTTTTTATTACATATATTTTCGTAGATATATACGGACACAATTAAGAATTATTACGAAGAACTGACTTACTTTGCGTTTTTTGAGTCTCATTTATAATAATATATGGACAAAATCGTTATAATTTTTAACGACTTTCAAATATCTTAAGCTTAACTTAGGGAACTCTTAAGCTTGAATAAATAATTTAACAACTAACTCTGATAAATCTGACAAAATAACACAGAATGTATGTCCTCTTGTGTGTTAAATCATTGACACAAATCTTGTGTATAGATTTGACACATATGCTTTGTGTTAAAATAACACAAAAAATAGACTGGACCGTTCTGGACACGTGAAATGTGTTAATTTTAACACAAATCTTTTCACTGTGTAGAATATAAAAACTCCGTAAAAAAACAATTCCAAAAAATCACCTTTTTCAAACAATATTAACTAAATTCCCCTCTGATTCATCCACGGAAGAACAATAAATAATATACACTAAAATAATGGAAATCTCACATAATTTAGTCTTGAGTTTTCTATATATATGTTCGAACAACTGAGAAATTCTGAATACATATGTATAACACTCTGAATACACACATAGCATCCTAATAAATAACTAAATTCATCTTTAGATATAAATCGTTTTTTTCACAGCAATGCGGAACCCTTTTCTGATTGTGTGCGATAATAGCCTAACTAAAACCCTACTTTTCTCGAAACATACATAGAAAATATAAATTATTTTATATTTAATAGTGTACTACAATTCAAAGTTGAAAAGGTAACCCACAGCGCCAGAACGTCAGGTGGTCCAATTAAGAGCACACCACAAATTTAAAGCAATTAAATACTGTGCTTTTATTAATTTCATTATAAAATAATTAATCGTTTGTCCATTTATCTATTATAACCTGCATAACCTAATTTTCCACCATCAAAACTGCCGTTTGACATTAGGAAATTAAATAAATAGTGCATTACTTACATGTTGTTAGCATTTTTGCCATGTAGGGGACAAATTGTCTCATTCAAGGGACACGGGGGCAAGAGAAACACAAAACACCCACACTCAATCAAAAATCAAATCCGAGCCTCTACACGTGCCACCAAAACGGAAACGGAAGTGGTCCTCTTTTTCAAATAAACCCGCGAATCAAATTTCAGTTTGCTTTTTCTTTGCACAAAATATTTCACTGTCCAAAAAAAAAAAAAAAATTCACTCCCAATTTGAGTTTATCTCAAATTTTTTTTGAGTCACTACACTAAGATTTTCCGTTCAATATTTTTTTCTCATACAAGGTTTATTTTGTGTGATGTGCTAACGTTCGTGTCTGCAACCCGTACTGCAGCGAAACAATCCCGGAGCCTGTGCTCGATGGATGGTGTTGTATTCTGACTCAACTCTGATAGTATAGACTGGTGACCATTTCTAACGGATTGGCGTCGTGCGCAATTCCTACTCCTGCCACTACTCCGGAGCGCCGCGAGTGGTGTCGTCGATCTCGCACAGCAGCATCCCTAAAAAGCTACCCCCATATATAGAATACATGTTGACGGTAGTCTAGTAGTATTATTATTAACATGTACTCTGATTCTTAACTACATCTACGACAGTGAATGTATGAATTTTATTTTGGGGTTGACCGGGGTAACTGTGAATTGGGGGCAATTGTGAACGGCGCCTATAGTTTCTAAAATAACATTAATATTGTTAAAAATCAACTCTTAATATGTTTTTCTGTCCTTTCTTAATATGCTATTAAAATTTCATAACAATTCTCCAAGTATTAGTATCATTTTTTTTATTTTGAAAAAACCCTTGCAAAGTTTTATGTATCTTACTTCGAGCAATCCTCAAAAAAAAATTTTTTAAGTACGTTTTCTTTTTTTAAAAGGTAAGAAATTGTTAAAAGTACTTCTAAAGAAGTGGTCTAAAGCCTGAGAGGGTTCCTTATTAACTGCTAAAGAAATTAGACAATTTATCACCAATTCAGAATTACCCCATGATTTTAAAATTGTGGAGTAATTGTGAACGTCATTCACAAATTCCCCCATTCGGTCAAAAATTTCAGTAGTGTCCTTTTCAGAGTTGAAAATGTTGATGAAGGTGCTGGTGACCTTATTGTACAAGTTTCCGTTATACAAACAATACAAAAAAATTGCTGTTTTTTATTCATGTAAACTAAATGTATTTCCTTGAAAAAGTCTTATTTTTCTTGTTTTTGTGTGAATACATGGAATTTTTTGATTTTTGATATCATTCTTAGCATGTAATAAATTTATTCCTACAATTTTTGTTATTTTTCTTTAACCTTGATTTTTTGTAGGAATTTGAGGTATGCGTAACTTGCATTAAACAAAGAGAAATTGTGACCGCTAAAGTATGATGAAAAAATTGAAAGTGGAATAAATGTGAAGAATCTGAGCTGAGCTTTACCCTGACGTACCACACTTCTCTTGTAATCCATTCTAAATAATTTTTCTGATGGCATTCACTTTTACCCCAAAATTCATAAGATTTGCAAAACCGCACCGCGGGGAAATGTGAATGGCTTATAAAATTTTTGTTTTTCATACGAATTTGCTCACAATTTGTGTGGTGCATCCTGAATAATGTAGAATTAAAAATAAATCAACCATAATGTGATATATAAAATAAAAAATACTTAAAACAACGCTTTTATCTCAACTCATGAAAATCCATTCACAGTTACCCCGGTCAACCCTATAGTGGTGTATGATATGTTCGATGGGTTATGAATACGAGCACCGTAATTGGAAAATCGTTTTCTTTTATTGTTTTCAAAAATGTTGATGTTTTTGACCTTTGAAAGGAGAAACATTTTTAGTATTTATGTAAAGTTTTATTGAAAATTTATGCCTGCAAGTGAGTGATTAACATCAAACTTTTGAGAAATTTTGGTATCAAAGTTTCTAGTCCCAAAAGGGCCGTATGCCAATTGTAATAACCACGCTTGCGATATATACATAGATTAATTACAAACTTCCACGCGGTGTAAAAATGCGGTTCAAATGGTGCATCGTCCGGGAAACGTGGGTATTATGGGCGCACCCTAAAAAGAACTTTTTTATCTACATCTGCATTTATCTTTATCTATCATATTAATAAATAAAAGTTTACTCACTCACTCCTATAAAAACGTAATTACTTGATTTGGTTGGCAACTATAGAAATAATACAATTTGTGTTGGCCTCACCTCAGTTTTTGGAGGTCTTTTGAGCTTGCGCCCATAATATAAAATATGTTATAATAATTCGAATTTCAAATAATTAAAAATCGTCATTTTTGATAACAATTTAACTTAAAAATCACAAAGTAATTGAAATTTTAATTTACATTTGGATTTTGGTCATACTAACCAAAAAAAATCGAGTGCTTAAAGTTTCAGTTTAGCTGAACGATAAGTGGACATATGGATACGTAGTAATGTTTCACAAGCACTCGATAATATTTGAAATTGAAAAAAATTTAACTCTTTAAATGATTAAGACGAGTTAACTCGTCCTGCAATATGGCGGCTCAAAATGCTGTGATATGTAAATATTCACTGGTACAGGTGCTACCATCTGTGACAGAATTTCCGAAATACTTTATAATTCTAAATAAAGTTCAATTTTATCAACATAGTTTAGTATAATTTATATTTTGTAAATTCCTAGGGTTCACTTTTTTGATGTTGAGATTTTTGATTTTTTTTCTTTTTCTTTTTTTGTAACCTTATCTATTATATTTTATATCTGGTAGTAAAATGTTCGGCATTTTGAAACAAAAAAATTTTTCCATATGGTTTGTTTAAAAGGGTTAAAGGGGACCACTAGTGTGACGTTTTCAAAAAATTGTAAAATTGTTTTGCATGTTTCGATAGTCTATACATTTAAATATAACATTAAAATTTCAAGTGCATATCTCAAATAGTTTTTGAGTTACAGCCATCCGAAGAGCGGATTCTGATTTTCATTATTAACTTTGAGCTAGGTATTGAGAATTGCATAAAGGTTAAGAGTTCGGGAGTTTCTGGACGTGGCTACCCGTAACATGTTGTGCAACAGTTAGACCCTGGCACATTTAAACGACTCATCTAATAGTTTTACTATGACCGTTATAGTGAGTACATCGTAAATAATTTTAGTAAAAATTCTCAGTGATTAAAACTAAAAGGTAAAATATAGAAAAACTACATTTTTCAAATTTGCTGCAGTTATAATAACTCAAAGACAAATCATCCGATCGAGTTGACTCTTATTGCAATTTCTTTTATATATGTTTCTCCGTACCATGAACCTCCAGTTTTCCGATCGAATAATAAATGTAATTTTTGCAAGCCAAAAATCATCAAATTTTCGCGCAAATTTTGAAACTTTTTTTAAAAAACTCCGCCATTATATGATTTTTAATATCGAAAACATGCGATCCGAATTGGGGTTAATTAAATAGCTAGAGTAAGTAAACGATGAAACGATTTGAATCTTCAATCCGTGTTGTTGGAGACCGCAAAAGATAGGTATTTTCTATTACAAGTGTAAAAGTAAAAAAATTTCGTTTAATTTGCAAGTTGTGGATATTCCAAACATATTGCCATTGTTAAAATCTACTTTTCATTATCGAACATTATCGATAACGAACTACTTATCATAAATTGGTTATAATTGTTGAATTTTAACTCTATTAGCCACTCTGATTTAACCAACAGTAGAATATTTTAAAAAATTACATTTCGTTACTTTTCGTAATCGTAAACTTTTGATCGTAAATATCTCGTAAACGGTGCGTCGTAGCGAAAAAGTAACGAAATTTTTGAAGGATTAGCGAAGCAAGTTATTGGAACTGTCAAAACCTACTTTATGTTATCGAAAATTATCGATATCGAAAATTTGACGATATTTTCAAAATTTAAATATGTAAATTTCTACATATTCGTTATCATTTCTGTTATAAAATTCTCTAAAATTTTTATTAGTTTGCATTTCCAGTATTTTTTTTTTTCTTTTATAATTGACAGATTCAATCTAAACGATTTTTAATCGTGTAAATACTGCAAACAAATCCACATGGAACTGATATATTCGTCTACATTGGGGACCGATGCAACTTGATATCAAATACAATATAATATGTAATTTAATCTTTTTCAGAAGAATTACTTAAAAATCGTGTTGTTTGAAACCGTGTAATTCGGGAGAAGGGTACCCGTCTTCTTCGGGGGTTACCTGTACAAATTTATGTAATACCACTACCATAATGATATCACCAAGTTCAATATTTCGTCTAGACCGCACCTTGTAAACGTTTTAGAGGTTTTACTATATTTTTAAACACATTACAGTAAGCCAATTCATTTATCAATCAATGTTTAAAAAAAAGTATTAAAAAATTTATCAATTAAAATTCCAGTTTACAAATTTTAATTGGATACAGTCAGTCACAAAAATAAGTGGGACTTTCTTTTTTTCTAAAAGGTATGTAATGCTACCAAATTTGTTTCTGTAGCTTCTTGTATCCATGTAGTTTGATAAAATCTTTTCGTTTAATTGGAATAACCGATTAAATACTTTATTAAAAATTTTCATTTCCAAAATTAGATTTTATTTTGTCGTTCTGTTTACATTTTTGATATCGATTTATACATATTCTATTTTCGTATTCAACCAGTTTTTGTTTTTGTTTTTCGAAAATATTTTGTTTTGTAAATAAAACTTTCGTTTGTTTATTTGATTTTACAAATTTATATCATTTTCACGTCTTAGCAAGTTTTTATAATTTTTTACACGTTGTTGCACACTGTCTAGCAAATAAATGAGGATTGGTATTTTTCTTTCTTAATCCGTTATATCTCAGTTTTATTTCTACTTGTTGGATTTTGATAAAATTTTACATAAATATTCAGAAGAATGGGATTTTTATGTAAATCACATAAGGTAGGTTTTTGGTTTATTATTCCATGTAAATTGGTTTCTGAGAAAAATTGAAAAAACCGCCCTAGGTAATCTATCTAAGAAACTGCAGGTAAAATTTCAAGTTAGTCTAATGGAAAATTGTTGGAGTTATCTTGCCCACCGTTTTGGAAAACGTAGTTTCGGGAAAAAATTTTTAAAAATGTGTTTATCGTTTTCTATGTTTGTACCTCTCATTTTTGCCTAATTTATATAGCAAAAGCAAAAGTAACGGGGATACTACGATTAGTACGGCGCCAAGATTTGATGACACTTCGTTATAGAACTAAAATAAAGCGAAAAACAAGAATAAAATTTTTCGAGATCTCGCTTCGTTCTCGAGATATTGATCGTTAAACTTGTTTTTGAGTTCCAATATATTGTATGTATGTTCGAGGCGACAAAATTTGACAAGCGGATCTGATAGATTTTGGCATTCTAAGCAAAAAATAAAGAGTAAAAAAGTTTCGAAATTCGCCTTAGTTTTCGAGATATCGATAGTTAAACTTGTATTTAAGGTTACCCTTTGCCCGAAAGTTAGGCTAGTTATGACAATAAACTTCGATTTTTGATATAAAAACTAAGTGGTTAGGTTAGTTAAGGTTACCCTTTGCCCGAAAGTTAGACCAGTTTTGACAATAAACTTCGATTTTTGATATAAATATATTTCACCAATATTTCACCAAAATATTACACCATACACAAATACAATATACCCGAATTTCATGACAACTTAAATACAAGTTTAACGATCGGTATCTCGAAAACTAAGGCGAATTTCAAAATTTTTTACTTTTAGCGAATTTCCATTCTGGAAATTCAGCTATTATAGCCACTGTCATGACGCGACTTGAACCCGGAACCGTGGCAGAAATTTGTTTTGAGGTCCCTAGGAACCGAAAATAATATTCACTCAAATTTATATATATATATATATATATATATATATATATATATATATATATATATATATATATATATATACAAGGTGGTCCAGAATTATGTACCGTAACTGATAGAGCTCGTAGTACGTTCAAAAATAATGGTACCTTTTCATGCACACTTTTTTTCAAAACTCAATAATAAGGGAGATACAACTCTGTAAAGGGGTTAAACGAAAACCATTATTTCTTAAATATTTTCCAAACGCTTTTGAATAACGGATTGATATTTTAGGGGTACTAATTTTGCGTTAGAAGGATTAAATTTATGTCAACACTTATTCCACCACTCATGACTAAGGTGTGGTTTTGGGTGGTAGGTGTGAGTTATCACGTCTTTTCTTTTTTAATTTGCAATTATTTAAATAAAATCCCTGATAATATAATTCCTCAGACAATTTCACGCAAAAAAGGTATACTTGTTACATTTCGATAAATATTACCGTTTTCGAGTAATTTAAAGTAGAAGTATCTATTTTCCAAATTATCCCCTAATCATAGGTGATGGAATAATTGATACCATAAATTTAATTATCTTAATGTTCATACGCGCCCCTAGAATATGAATCCAGTAATCAAAAGCGCCTAAAAAAATTTAAAAAGAAAGAAGTCAATTTCGTTCCACCCCTCTACATTTTACCCCTCTGCTTTATCTGCCTTATTATTGAGTTTTGGAAAAAAGTGTAGATGAAAAGGTACCATTATTTTTGAACATACTATCAGCTCCAGCAATTACGGTACATAATTCTGGACCATCCTGTATATATACATATATATATATATATATGTATATATATATATATGTATTTATATATATATATATATATATATATATATATATATATATATATATATATATATATATATGTGTCCGCACAATAACTCTCGAACGAAATGTCCTAGGTTTACGAAATTTGGTGAGAATGTTGTCTTGGATGAGTTCTTCAGCCAGACACGTTGGATGCCAGGAACTTGGCTTTTGTTCTTGCAAAAAATTAGTTTTTTGCCAAAATTTGCTATAATTTAAAAGTTTTTGCCACATTTTTTTACACCATTGCAAAGACGAAAAAAAATCACATAAAAAAGGTTTTTGAACTACTATTCTAGGTTAGCTAGTTTTTGAGAAAATAAGAAAAAAATGTCAGTAGTGGATTGGACAGTTCTGGACCCAGCGCCCGATTTTTTTGACTGACTCCAAGGAGGAGGTAGAGCTACCGGGGCGGTTCTGGAAACCTCCGGCGGTGGGTGGAGTGAACGAAAATTTTTCTAACCTAACTGAACCTAACGGAATTTGGCCTAACCTAACCGAACCTAAGGAAATTTTTTTCTAGCAGTAAATACTACAAATTATTAATATTCATCATCTGATCCCATACATATATATATATATATATATATATATATATATATATATATATATATATATATATATATATATATATATATATATATACATACATATATATATGTATATATATATATATATATATATATATATATATATATATATAAACTTTAGTGAATATCAATTTTAGTTTCTTCACCTACGTTTCTTTGGACATTTTTCGTGGAAAAATTTTTGGCGGAATGAGGTGGAAAAGTCACATAAAGAAGGTTTTTTTCTAAAAAGGTACTTTCGTAAATGGAAATTCGCTGTGTTATGCAGGATGCTGCGACAGGGGTATTTATTTTTTGCTTAGAATGCCAAAATCTATCAGATCCGCTTGTCAAATTTTGTCACCTCGGATATCGTACTCGTGCCCACATCCCATATATACAATATATTGGAATTCAAAAACAAGTTTAACTCGCAAACGTAGCGAGATCTCGAAAAATTTTATTCTTGTTTTTCGTTTTATTTTGTCAAGTTCTATAAGAAAGTGCCATCAAATCTTGCCGCCATACTTATCGTAGTCTTGCCAAAGTAACAAAATAAGGTAATGGAGTAACGAAAAAAAAATTATTAACCAAGCTGAACACAAATTAAGTGATGTCACTCCATAAATTGTTACTGAAAATTTAAATTCTATAAAATCCCAATCGTTTATAGCATATTTTATACTGTAGTTTCCCGAACGATGCACCATTTGGACCATATTTTTATGACAGGTTAACGAAATTATAATTAATCTATATGTATGTGTTGGATGTGTGGTGCAACCGCTCAAAATCGTTTCAGAAATCGGGTTTAAAACGATTTTTAAAATTTTTTTCGCAGTTTTAATTCTTTTGGAAGCGAAAAGTTTTTTTTCCAAAGTAATGTAACGCTTTAAAAAACACGATCGTACAAAAAGATGTTATTAACAACTCAAAATTTCTACTTTCACCTCAAATTATTGACATAACTATCAGAAACCAGAGAACATATTTAAGTAAGTCACTACCCAGCATAAAATTTATACGACATATGTATAAATTTAATAAATATCTGTTTTACCTATACTCACTCTAACCATAATTGACTAATACAATGAAGCCGTACCCGAAAGGGATGTAGAGATATCTCTCCCCATAACTGAAGACATGAGTGGATAAAGGTGTTAAGTTACATTTTTATGAAACAGTTGTTATATATATATATATATATATATGTATATATATATATATATATATATATATATATATATATATATATGTATATATATATATATATATATATATATATATATATATATATATATATATATATATATATATATATATATATATATATATATATACTAGTGCTCCGATTGAGAGAAAGAAAAATGCGTATGTATTGGTCAGACAAACATAAAAAACATTAGGAACTTTTTAAGTAAACACATCATTAGGGGAGAGTGGGGTAAAGTGGCCACTCTAAGACAAAATGTTGTTTAGTTTATTTATTTGAAAATAAATATAAATTAATAAGTACTTAGCATATAGTTGCTTTAGTGCAGAACCAGTAATCATCAATATATCAACAATATCTTGAAAAGTATTATTGCAATTTTTGTTTTTTGCAACATATGCAAAGTGACCACTTTCCCCACTATGTGGGATAAAGTGGCCAGGGGCACCCATTTTAACCCGAAAAGAAATCTTCAAGTAATAAACATGTTTATATACAAAATCAAACTATGTTTGTATCATTAATTATTATATATCAACGGACGGACAGACAGACGGATATTGAAATCTCATCATACGGGTTTCTTTTTCCATTGTCTCTCGGAACCCTAAAAACTGATTTCAGGCAATTCTATTGTTTATAAAATATAAATAACTAAATAAAAGTTCTGAATTTAATAGAATATGTTAAAATATTCTAAGAATTCAATTTAAGCAGTGATGGGAGACACTGGCAACTTTACCCCATTATAGGCCTGGCCACTTTATCCCGTTAAACGCCATGTCGATAAACTACAACTAATTTCAAAAAAGAATTTTTAAACAACATACGCATTTTTCTTTCTCTCAATCGGAGCACTAGTGTACTTCTCGGGCAGTGGCTCATGTTTATTATTGAATTTCTACAAAACTATTGAACGTAGCGAAACAAAATTTTAGTATATAATACTTCAGCATAGGATATTTTAAAATTTTGCAAAAAATGACTTTTTGAAAAAAAAAATGTTCCATAACACCTTCATCCACTCACGTCTTCAACTCATTCTTTTACCACCTCACTTCTTCGTAATACATATTTTCGCGAAGATGCCTATTATATATTTTAATAATATATTAAAATTACCACCCTACTACCGTCGAATTTCAGCGTACGTACGATAATCATATTTCGACTAATCACCAACTCATCCATCAACAAAATTTTACATTAAATTCACATAAATCTTGTGTTAATAATCTTCGTGTATATGTATTGTAAGCAGAGCCACCTATAGTACTTACTTGGAAGGCATGTTAAGAAGCTGTATACAATATTATCGTAGATGTTCATAGATTGTGTAATATAATTATTTACTTGTAATATTATACATTATGTAACGATAATGTTTTACATTTAAAATTTAATTCACAAAACAAATGTAAAGAAATGCGGAATCCATATTGTGTAATATAAATACTCTGGCAGGTACTGGGTGTTACAGAAATGGTTGGTGTTTAATGTGTATTTTTACTCAACTATACCGGAAAGTGAGTTGCTATCGGATTTTATGCAGGCCTGACGAGCAACCCCGAGGCCTGAGCTTGAGAACGGAACTCTCTTTTTTGCTCAACACTTATTTTTTTGGGAGGTTTATTCCCAGGGCCCGCCATTTCTCTCCACGACCCTAATTTTATGCCTGAAAGTATGTCTGTTTCTATGGCTTAATGAAAAGAGGTTTCTTGGATTCGTTTTCATCTCGAAAGTGCTAAAACACACATTCAAAAATTCAATATTCATCCCCTAACAGGGTGTGAAAGATTTATAATATAGAAAATTATTGGGTTGACAAACGTGAAATTTTGCCCATGAGTTCCTTACGTAATATAGGTGAGCACTAAGAAGGAATTTTTGGAAATTCATGCCTTAGAAGAGTAAAACAGATGATGTGAATTTATATGAAAATTATATTTTGTCCACAAATTCGTCTACGTGGAGTTGATGACGATATAATGGTTATAACTATTCAACCTTCAATGATTTTACGCGGACGAAATCGCGAATAAATGACGCGAAAAAGAAAAAAAAAGACACGACTACGCAAAAAGCGAGCTAAAACGATGGAAACAAGATGAAAATGAAAAAAAAATGAATAAAAGAGTATAAGACAGTCAAAGGCATGCATGCTGTACCAAGCTAAACGGAAATGTCCAAAGATTACAACGACGTTGACTTTTATTCATTTCTCTTTATGTCTATTTCATCTTGTTTCCATCATTTTAGTTCGCTTTTTAATCAGTCTGGTTTTCTGATTTTTTTTAGAAATTATTTTAGAAACTAAAACAAATGAACCAAGACAACTGAACTACATCTAAAACACCATGTGAGTAGCTGCGGTGTTTTGGCAACATTAAACGTAGTTCAGTTGGCTTGCCATCAACTTCAAAAACTACACATCGATTTATGACGTAACTATATTATGATGAAAATTCGACTTAATTGTTGCTGACTAAAACCATCTACTGTTTTAGTACACTTGGTATCAGCTGCTATAATACATTATTTTATAAGCCAAAGTTGAATTTTAATATCATCATATTCTCATTATCCGTACAGGAAAATATTATTTACGACGCGGTGTCGTAATATAATTATACAAATATATGGAAAATAAATTTTGAATAATAATATATTAGTTAGCTTGCCGCATTGCTTTGCCGTTCGTTACGCCATAGTAGGCACCTAATTTTAGGAACATTAAGATACATAAATTTTTGGAACGGTTTCATCCGAATATTTACTCTAGGTACATTCTATTTATTAAAATATGTATTACATAAACTGATACATATGAATGTATGTACAGGTACAATAAGGTAGCTATATTTAATTCTATTGTATAAAATTTAAATATTATGCAATGCTTGGCTATAACTTTGTATAAATAAATAATGCTTATAGAAAAATTAATGGAAAAGTAATTATAGTATTTTTTTTTAGAATTTTGATTGTAATATTAAGTTACATTGTTTACTCCAGAGGTGACGAAAGTTTAGGTACTCCTTAGCGTCTTCACTTTTACACTATAACAATTTTTAGTTATCACAATCGAAACACTACTAAGTGTACTAATTCCATTCTGGAAATTCGCTAATAATCTTGTTTCCGAACTGCTCAGATAAAAAAGAAAACTTGTAGCTCAAATTAAAACGCTTAAATTTGAATTTTCTAACTTTATTTTTCCCTTCTAGCATCAAATGAAAAACATTACTTCGTAATAAATACAATATCCTAACAGATTTATTGGTCATTGCGCAAGTAATTTAAAAAGGTACAATTACACTTGTCAAGCTATGCAAGTATTTAAATTGAACGTCGTGTTTGTTTATCGGAAAAATATCTCTTGAAAGACAAATGAGTTTCAAAAAAAAAAATTACCTATCTGCGATCTGACAGTGTAAAAGCTACAGTATCGATACACGATGCTATCTTGTTTTCGATAGTGATGAAGTAGAAAAAATGCCGATCGTGATGATAAATTTTAAGAACCTTTTTTTTATTCTTTCGTTCTCCGACCTCTCCACGAATATTTAAATAAATTTATCTCAATATTTCGGTGTTTAAGCTTGAGATGAATACCTCACGGCGTATGTCAGTCAGTATAAGTTAATTTAAATTTTAAATTTTATAGGATATAATGTTATTAAAAAAGAAAATTCTAAAACAGTAATTGAAACCATGTTATATCATTGTTAAAAAAACTTTTGTTACTAGGTCTTGGAACACACAGCAGCATTGAAGTTTTAAAACTGTATTTAAAAATATCGAAAGAATACAAAAAAATCAATAAATGAAAATCGAAATATATTTAAATGTACGCGCCTGATGTACACGGAGAGAAAATTCATATAAAAATTACTGTGCTCAGCACTACAATCGACGTGTAAAAGGCGAACATATTCAATTTTGTACGGTAAAAATATAAAAATTATAATTAATCACAGAAAATTTAAAGGATAGAATATTGTTTCCGTAATATTAGCTCCGTAAAATTTGTAAAACAGCACAGTAAAAAGTTCCATTGCCGACAAAAAAATATTTTTTAATTGTTTTTCTTAAAAAAATTACCATGCTGTATTATAATATTTGAAATTCTATCTGCTAATAGTAGAAAGAAAAAAAGAGAAAGAAGGTTGTGTGTGTTGTGAACGCTGTTGAAATGTACCTCACTCATAGCAAGTCACATAGCCAAGTCACATAGGTTTGGACGACCAACTTGCTCGGACGGGTCGGACCAAGCACCTTGATCCATTAGACTGTGTTACAAGCAGCAAGCAGTATTCATTACACTGTGTTAGAGGACGGGGATGTCACCGTTTAATTCATCATTTTGTTACTTCACTATCTTTAGTATTAGAATATATTGTTGACAATCATTTTTGTATGCATCATAAAGTTCTTACAGGTTCGAAGTTTTTACAGGTACCGCCCAAGCAACATAAGGTTGCGGGTCAGATGCGCAAATGAAAGAGTACGACAACAAGAATTAAACTATAACATATATGCATTAGAGTGTAATAAAAGTTGTGTTAGCACTTTAAATTTTACCATGCTAAAACATATTTTTTATTTTGGTCGTCGATCGCGCACGCATTATAAGAGAGCATGGTAATTTTTCTGAAATTGTATCTACAAAAATTATATGATTTTTCTCTCCGTGTACACCATAAACAATACGTCATATACAGCAATGATTCTTTTTAAAATACACCCTGATCAGATAGAAACGAAATTATATTTTTTCGTCGATGGATTTTTATCCATAAACACAAAAAACGAGCGAAAATTGACAAGAGTTATTAGGTCACGTGTTCTATACAATTTATTTATACTTCAATTTTTTAAACTCCCATAATCCATATAGTTTTATTTTGATCATTTCGCAAACTTTTCAATTTTCTTTCACAAAAATGATGTTCATACGACAAAATACTTTTAAAATTTCCTTCAAAAACAAACATTACACGATGATATATACGTACGTAAAAAAAAAGAAAAACTAGAATTATGCAACCATGAGTAAATAAATCACACATTTTCACAAGCTTTTGATTTTTCGCAAGCTCTCATTACTGCTGGCAACGAACAAACGCAGCAATATACGATTCTGATGTAAAACTTACGTACTTAAACAACTTTAATTTTACTGAAAGCGAAAAAATAACGAGCAAGATAGAACGTGGAGCTATATAGGTGGCAAAGAAGAGGAGAATTACTAACGATAGCTTCTAGCTCCTAGCTACCTTTGTTGTTTACCATGACAATAATGTAATCTTAAAAGAAAAAAGCTTTCAAGCTTTTCACCATCAAACATACATCTTACATTTATATCAATATTGCAAACGAAGAAGTCCTGTCTACAATCAGCCAGGGGCGGATCAAACTCTCAAACTAGAACGAGGTCACATTTTTTTTTAAATTTCATAATCCTTTTTTGATATTACAAATTTCAAGGAAACGTACCCAAGGATAACAGTAAAAGAAAGAGCTCAAAACCAACAATTCTTTTCGAAGACTGATTGAATTAGGATAATTTGGGCATGAGCTTTTTATTTTGGTATAAAAATGACTCAATTCTTTGTATTAATGTGACTGATCCAACAGAAGACTATTTTCTAGTGTAGGGCCTGATTTACCCTAATTGCCGCCAGGGACACCATAAAAAATGCCGCCCCTGCCTTTTCTTAAACAGAAAAGAATTCTTTTTTCTAACTTTTCCTACTTTTTTCTACAAGTTTTCCCTCTAAAATTATATGTAACGAGCGAAAAAAAACTGAAATTCCAACTTTTATTCCCCTCTTCTGAAAATTTGCCGCCCCAGGCCTGGATAGGCCTAGTGACTAATACGGCTCAGTTCTAGTGGTCCCGTTTGCTAAATTTTGGTGAAATTTCCAGTTTTAACATTTTTTACTTATGATGTTTAAATAATTGAAAATTCTGATGATGTCATCAAGTAGACCCCCGTGACCACCCTCATGTATCCGCTCTTGTCTGCAATACGAGATTTCTACATATATAGGTAAGATGTGTTCAACGATACCGACGTCTCCTTTACAGATGAATTGAAATTTTCTTTCAAGTCAATCATTTTAAGAAACAGGGATGATTCAAAAATAGTTGCAAGAATTATTATTAAACTGTAAATGTCACCAAAGTAACACAATTATTTTCAAAAATAATTTCAACATATTACGATCAACAATTTTTTTTTTCAGTTGTACAATTTATCGGAACTGAAGTTCTAAAGTAGAAGAAAGATGTACCTATCAGGTGAAGGGCCAAGTAACTGAAAGTCTTATATAATATTTTTTATTATATAACACCATTGAAAACTAAATAATTATGATCATTAATGAAAATTAAATAATTATGATCATTTACCTAATTTTTATTAAAATTTACAGGCACTTTGCTTTCGGAATTCATCGTAGTAATACTTTTAAATAATTTTAATCTTAATTCACAAAGTTTTCATACTTACCTTATTCGTTTTTCGTGATGCATAGTTTGATTAAATATTTTTTTTTATAATTTTCTTCATGTTTTTAATCATTTCAAACTTAAAATGTTGCTTTCAACTGTTTTTTAAACTTTTAAATGTTAATCAGTGTTGTTATTATTTTTAAATTTCAAAATGCCAGTTTGATATTTAAACACATCATGTAATATATAAGTACCTATATATTTAAGTACCTCATGTAATATATATTTTTTTTTTTATATTTTATCTATGTACTCTTGTATTAATAAATTTTTCCTCAGAGGCCTGAAGAAGACAATAACAATCGAAACCGATAGCCTTTGGAAAAAAAAACCCTTTTTTTTCCTTGATGATCATCACTCCTAAATATCCTTAAAAATTATACTTTTAGTGTCATCAAACCAAAGTTTAAAATATTTCTTATTACTTTATGGCAGACGACTTTGGAAGTTTTCGTCATTACTAACAGAATCAGGAAATAATTTTTAAAACAGTTTCCTCACTTAGATTTTTCCTATAGCTATATATTTGAGCAAACCTAGTGAATCGACAATATAAGGCCCGATTTACATTAACGCTCCGCTCTCGGTACGATATCACTCCACTCCCGGTTCGATATAATATTCTTACACAATAAACAATGAGTGTATTCACATCATCGCTCTGATATCGGTTCGATATCAGTCACGGTTCGCTCTCGCTCCAATGTCACTCCAATATCAATACCACTCAGGTAAAATTTTATCGGAGCAATATCAGACTTGTTATGACTTGTACTTATAGTGTAAACACTTTTTTGATTCCACTCTACTCCGCTTGCATTCAGTTGTTATGAAAAGATATTTGTATCGAACTGAGACCGAACTGGGATCGTACCCAGAATAGCATTATAATGTCAATAGAGAACGAGTAGTAACCGAGTAGTAATATCAGCTCTGTGATGTGAACACAACAAGATTATATCGAATCGGGAGCGTAGTGATATCGTACCGAGAGCGGAGCGTTAATGTAAATCGGGCCTAAAAAGTGCACAGTTATGATTTTTTCCACAAAATGTGAACATGTAGCTAAAATAGATATTACATTTCTAAACCAGCGCTTAAGACTTATTTCCTTAATCTGCTGATGCCACTTGATATTTGACGTAGAGACTTCACACAATCAATTCATACTATCTTAAGTCACCCCCCCCCCATTGTATCGTCTATTCAATACCGGTAGTACACGCTCTGCTACCATAATGTCATAAAACAAACATATGACATTTTTTTTTAATATAATTCGCCCGAACTGTCCCATGTTTATTCGATGCTTTATAAAGCTATATATTTTATAATTAATTAAAGAATCATCCTGTTAATTATTCTGACTATTTCGACATACATACGTACGTTTAAATACATAAAATAAACATTTTCATCAATTATTTTGATCCCCTGAAAAAGGAACAAAATAAATATAAACAAATTCTGTTATCTATTAAAACTAAAATAATTTGTCTGCTGTTAAAACAAAAACACATCACAATAATTCTTTCGATACACACACAAAAAACAAACAAGCGAAATGCGCGAAAAAAACATTGGAATAAAACAAGTGAACAACGTCGATAACGTCCAACGTAATTATCATTACATTTTTAAATGTAACCGACATGTTTCAAAATGATTGTACCAAGCAATTAAAAAACATTACGAAAACATATATTTCATTTCATTGATTATATGTGCGACATATATGTATGTTGTGGCATGCGTAATTGTATCACTAGATTGCGCAAATATAGTTTACTCAGACAAGAAATTTAGAGGGACGTGAAAAATTTTGAAAATTGTGGCTTTTCTTTCAAATGGCTTTCGAACAGTGATTTTCAAAAGACCATTTTAAAAGCCTGAAGTGCCTACTATTTGATATTGGACATCAAAATTTTGGTTCTTGTCGGATAATCGATTTATTAAAAGACTAGCCGTACCCGTGACGTTGTTCACGCGAAACGTTGAGTAGTTTATTTTTCCAATTTATAGTTTTTTGCAACACAAAATGTATTAAATTGTCTCGAAATTGACAATTGCGTATTTATTGTATTTTTCGGTACACAATTAGCAACATTTTTTTTATTTAAAATTCAGAAAAATTTCCAAACTATATACAAAATTTATTTACAATTTTTGTTACTATAGTTATGAAATTTTTTATGAAATATGTAAATTGGCGTAATGTGTGTAGATGCGCAAAATAGTTTTTCCATTTTCCCGTGGGAATGAGACATTTTCCCGGAATAAAAATTATCTTAGATGTTGACCCAGGTAATAAGTTATCATCACACCAAATATCATTAAAATCCGTCCAGTAGTTTTTACGTGATGCGTGAACAGACAGACAGACAGACAGAGACAGATTTACAGTTTTATAATATGTATAGATAATCATTGATTAGAAAAGAAGTACTTTGAATTAAGATAGGAGCTCAGCTTGTCCCCCAAAAAAAAGATTTAATTAACGTGAGGTATTATTTGAAAGGGCTACCTTTATGGATTCTAAGAATATTTTTTTATTATTTTTAGTCCAGTGGTCTTAATAGGGACATAGCTCAAATTTAGCTAAAAATGATAGTTCACACTCCTGACCTACCTAGGTTTCTAAAGCTAAAATTTTGATTTTAATAGGCTTAATCATAGATTCCAGAAAAACTACAGGGTCTTTCCAATAATGTAATAGTAGCTAAAAAAAATCACATTTTAAATAGCAAATTAAAGACAACATATTTGTCAATGTTTCAGGACATTGTGCGATAACTTATGCTTTTTTTAGTTGTCACAAGCGGATATTACAAGCACTCTTCAGAATCATAATTGTAAGAGCTCAATTCGCTCTTGACCGGTATTTTAACTGAATATTCACTATACAACCGATATTTATCCAAAGGTATATCTATTCTTGTCAAAGCATAAAAACCAAAGAGAATCCGTTAAAATTTTTATTTACTTTTTTTATCTAACCAACAGACTGTAATCAAATATATTTTTCCACCACTTTTTAGTCGAATTTTCTCCGAAAAATTAGACTTATACAGTCTATACGATAAGAGCTGCGAGAGGCGAGAGTAGGGGCGCTATCCGTTTTCGGACCCGTAGAACACGAATATGTAGAAAAAAAAAATGTCTGATATATATATATATATATATATATATATATATATATATATATATATATATATATATATATATATATATATATATTTCCCGCCACCTTTTAATTTGTGTAGGGCCCCCCTATGGAAGTTAAGAGATGAAATTTGGTAAATGGGGCTCATTTTCGAGGCACCTCATACTATCAAAGTGGGGTCAAATTTTGGGCAAATTTTTTTTCGGACCCGACCTTTAAGGGGGTGGTGGGGGGCGGAAAAGCAATAAAACTTTTCCAAACCGGTTTTAAATAATGTTTCGGTCAATTATCTACAACATATCCAAAATTCAGCTTCCTAGGATGATATGGTGGGAGTAGAGGGGGGAAAAACGATTTTCGCTGGATCTAACAGGCCCCCAGCCCCCCAGAATTAACGTAGAGGGTTAAAATTTGGTGTGTTGATAAAGTTCGTACCTAGGTTGTGCTTTTTGGAGGTTTTAATATTTTACCTCCACCCACCTCATTTTTAAGCTACAATTTCATGCATTTTCGACGTTTTCGAAGTTTGTACCACTCGCACAGGTCACCCGAATAAACCTAGAGGGCTGAAATTTTGTATTCGGATTGAGTTAGTATCAAGGGGGTGCCTTTTGGGGGTCTCGACTTTTAACCCCTACCCCCACCATTTTTATACCCAAAAGAACATGATTTTTCTTGTTTTTTAACAGTTTCGTTCGGGTCAAAATCTCCCCAAATAAACCTAGAGGGCTGAAATTTGGTGTATAGGTTAAGCTAATAGCCAGACACTGTTTTTTGGAGGTTTCAACTTTTAACCCTTACCCCCACGATTTTTACGCCAATATTTCCTTAATTTTTTTGCTTGTTTTCTAACACGTCTAGAGACTCCATAAGGAAACCTAGAGGGCTGAAATTTTGTACGTGTATTCAGTTAGTATCCAGCTAGTACCTTGTAGGGAGTCCGCATCACTTTTCCCCCCACTTCTCCCATTTTTACATCGGAATTGAATGCTATTGTTAAATGTGTTTTAAAAGCATTATGTTTATTCTAAATACAAGTAGGCGAATAGTAATTTTAAAAAATTTAAAAAAAAGTGAACTTACTTTTATGACAAATGAAATACATACATATTAAGTAATTTAAAAATGTTATTAAAGTCACTGTTTATTTATAAATTAGGAATTTTGGATTTTTAGTATTTATAAAATAGAAATTTTGGATTTTTTTGGAAAGAAAAAATATCTTTATAAAGGCCTTCCAGTTTACTATTTAAGGTCCTTTTTTAATTTTTAAAACTAAAACATAAAGGCAATTAGCGGATAAACATGGGCAGGAATGTCCTCGTACGAATTGTGTTGGCTTTTTTTCTGCTACCTGTTTTCGGCACAAAATTGAAATTTACTGAGATACAGCCCTTAAATACTTAAAACCTTTTTTTAAAGCCTCGATCAGCCGAACACTCATCACCAGTTTTGAAACCAACAAAATGACAATTCGGTTGTAGACTTTCAATCACATTTCGCTTGTAGACATTCAATACCGAAGATGAAGGGGAAAATTCGACTACCGTGATGGGGCCCCGCTGCTCACGGCGTTTTTTGAAATAGGTAACAATAATACATTCCATGATACGTGCCTTAACAGCTACCCTTCGGTTTAATTTTAGTAGCCAAAAAATTCACGTATTGTCGCAAATCGTTAAAAAACACTAAAAATTAATTTCCTACTTTCACTAATATTGAAAAAAATTGTTTGATGATATATACTGTTTTGTGAATGAGAGTCGCCATTTTGAGAAACTTCTCCGATTATTCCGCTATTTAAAAGTAGTTCATCGAATTCTACGGAATTTTTCCTATCTTTTCCAAATTTTCCCTTCCAGATAGATACTAATTTTGGCACGTAAAAATTTAAATTAATTGGACTAAATACAATTAGAATGACTTCAAGCTCAACAGAGAAATAAGGTCAATAACGTTAGTTAGAATAGAAGCCCGTCTATAGACGTAGTAAAGATGATGATGATGACGTTTTGTTAATTCATCCTTCTTGTGACAGACACGGTATACCGTGTGAGTTTTTTGAGAGTTGCCATTTTTATTACAGTCAAATTTTTATGATAGAAATGGTACTGGAAAAGGTTCTTTTCTTGGATGTATTAGAAGTCTAACCAAACAGAACACTGTCGGTTGAAGTAGCGTCAAATACATATGCATATTTTTACCGTCTAATTGATAAATGAAAGAAAAATTCAAAAAATAAACGTGGGTAAAAATTATTTTCCTCATTTATGTTTTTAGTTGATGCATTAGATCAGTTTTATCGAAAAATTAATATAGGTATAGTCTCATTTAAAAATCTATAAGTTTGTATCATACACGGGGAGAAAAATCCTATAATTTTTGTAGAGAACATTTCAGAAAAATTACCATGCTCTCTTATAATCCGTGCGCGATCGACGACCAAAGTAAAAAATATATTATAGCATGGTAAAATTTAATGTGCTAACACACAACTTCTATCACACTCTTATGCATATATGTTATAGTTTAATTCTTGTTGTCGTACTCTTCCATTTGCGCATCTGACACGCAACCTTATGTTTCTAGGGCTGTACCTGTAAAAACTTCCAAGATACCCGATCTTTTCCGACCTTCGATTGATGCATACAAAAATGATAGGCAACAATATACTGTAATACTGAATTGAGAAAATGATGAATTAAACGATGACCATCCGTCCTGTGAGGCATTCTATTGAACACTGCTTCGACAGTACGACACCACAGAACATCACACCAGCTAGCTAGTTGGTGCGGTGGTAACACCACCAGGTCTGGCTATGTGACCTTCCATATATGATTGTGTTGTTACCTTTTGCAGCTTGCCTCGCTATGTGATGCCTTCTCTTTCTTTCTTTCTACTATTACCTTCTTTTCTTCTTTTCTAATTTTCTTCTATTTTAGACAGCATGGTAATTTTTGTAAGAAAAACAATTAAGAAATATTTTTTTGTCGGCAATGGAACTTTTTACTGTGCTGTTTTACAAATTTTACGGTGCTAATATTACGGAAACAATATTCTATCCTTTAAATTTTCTATGATTAATTATAATTTTTATATTTTTACCGTACAAAATTGAATATGTTCGCCTTTTACACGTCGATTGTAGTGCTGAGCACAGTAATTTTTATATGAATTGTTTCTCCGTGTAGCTCGGAAATCATAAGAGTTATAAAGCTCCTGACTATAGCAATCGATTGCCCTCGTCGATACGTACAACTCTTATTTGAACAATTTTTTGATTAAATCAACGATTTAGCTGTAATAAAAATGACAACTCTCAAAAAACTCACACGGTATGACGTAGGTCGGTTATAAACTATTTATTTAATATGACGATACGAATATTGTTATATGAGAAGCAGGAAAAAATGTCATTACCACAACCGGTACTAATAAATTCTTAATGTATATATAAACCATAAAAGAAAATCTAATTTATTATGTGTATAGCTAGGTATCTGTGCGCTTGCTATCTAGGTGTATGATAGCAGTAATTTAATTTTCATCATCAAAAAAAAAAAAGAAAAAAATGAAAAATGGTAAAAAAAATTATAAACAAAAAAATAAGAAAATTTACTACCGGTTAGGGGTGATACAGAGCTTCCTCGTACCAATGAAGTCATGACAGACTTTGATCCAATCTTTAAAGTGATTTTGTATAAAGTATAAACTGTATCTTACCTTCATATCTTATCACATTAATGACGTCATGGTTGAAATAAGGATGTTAATAACTGAGATAAGAACTGTTTCTTAACTTTTTCTGATCGGCTATGTAACTATAGAAAGTTTTTTTTTTATAATATCAAATCAACCCGTAGAAAAAAATTAAAGGAACCAATAGACATTGTTTAAGGGGAGTTTACTTGAGCGTCCTTAAAAAAATCCATTTTTTTTTTTTTTTTTTTTTTTTTGCAGAAATTGATAGCTAGTTATGTGTAGAATATGTTCCCAAAGTGATTTTTCTGAAAATAATTTAAACGGAAGTTTACTTGAGATTCCATCAAAAAATCGATCTTTTTTGTGCAGAAATTGATAGCAAATTATGTGTAGAATATGTTCCCAAAGTGACTTTGCTGAAAGTAATTTAAAAAAAAAAAAGATTATTGCACATTAACCAATCAAGTTTTCTATAAAAAAAAAAAAAAATAAATAAAAAAAAAAACCAAAAACGTAATTCACGCGGTAATGAGTATTAAATATGAAATTTTGAAAATACGTTTCTTAATATATATTTTATAATATCTCGGAACCACATTTTTGGAACTGCTGACCACAATAACTCAAAAACTATCCGATGGATCCTTTTTTTTAAATTTTTTATTTTAAAGGTAATTCAATTCTCCGGCACCTATACTTAAGTTCGATACACTTACAAAATTTTTTTTTTAATTTACTTTAAAGAGTGAAAAATAAGACAAAAATCGTATTCAAAAGTTCACATATCCGCCATTTTTTTTCTTTCAGCAATTTATTGATGTTATAGGTATAGGTGCCGGTACTGTTCATATATTTTATAAATCTTTTTTGTTTTTGGATTTCAGTGGTTTATTACCAGCGCTATGATGTCAACCAACAAGGCATCGATTTTTCGGATCGTCACACTGCACTATCTATAAAATGGACAATTTTTTATATTTTTCCTTGAAAAAATTTTTTTTGGACAGCTTAATACTTAGTAAATACGTATGTATAAAATTTGAAATTGATATTTACTTCCGTTCTGGAGAAAGAAATTCAAGAAAAATACTTAATTTTTAAGAACTCTCAAGTAAACCGCACTTAAGCCACAAAAAATTAAAGTTCAAAGTTTTCTGTTTCCATAGTACCAAGAAAAACAATAGGTTCCTCCATTCCATGCACTCAACGTTTAAGATAATTTACGTAGTTTACGCATGCCCAGTAATTACCATTACCCTAATTGTATTGAAATTCATAGCAAAAAATATAATATGACCTAACCATCATAAAAATTCAAAATTTGAGAGAAGTGGGACTAGCAGTATAAGATATCACTGTAGCATCATGACTACGGTTATTCCGATTACGATGAAATTCGTAGAGGACCATCTAGGAATCAAACCGCACAATTTCTATAATATAAAATTTTACTATAGAAACTTTGCGGACAAACAGACGGACCGATAGACAGATTGAAACCAAACTTATACGAGAAGCTCCAAATGTGAAGAGGTGCCTTTTATTTTGGTGCTTTTTTCTTTTTCTTAGGTTTTGAAGATAAATTACCAGCAGTTCGAATTCCGCAGAAAAATGCCGGGACCTTTATAGATCCGTCAAATCCGTTCGTCCGTCACACCTTCATAATTTCAACGGCTTTTGGCCTAAGGAAATAAATTTTTGCTCTTATGGGAAAGACATCACTTAAGGTAGCTAGTCTGTAATAGTATTTTACAATATAAGTTCGGTAAGTTGCTTTTACTGATCGAGAAAATGTTGCAAAAATGAGACCCGCAAGGTCGAGTTTTTGCAATTTTCGAGATCAGTAAATGCACTTAACGCAACGTGTATTATATAATATTTTTTGCACGATCGATTTAAAATAATTAAAGAATAAAAATATGTTAAATAAAAAATAAAATTCGGATAATATAGGTGAAATTTATATTTCTATGTTATGACATAGAATGCCATGAATAAATATTATAAATATTCATAACAACAACAACTAATACGAATCTTTGTAGTGACAATTGACAACTACATTTGTAAATAAAAAACTAAGTGTCAATATTTCACTGGCGTGAATATTTTTTTTGAATTTTCTATTAAAAAAATTGAGGAAAATATGTAGTTTATTAAACTATAATATTAGTGAGAATAATGAAATTGATGAAGCATTTTATTTTTGGCTGCAAATTTATTCTCGTAAAATGAAAGGAAGACTATGAAAACCACAGAAAATTTTAATGATTGAACGATCTTTTGAAATGTCAATAAAATAAGCAGATTAATGCCAAAAATAATAATAATAATGTGCAAACTAGTGAAAATTTTCATATTAATCGATTTATTTTCCTAATTGTTCAAATTTTACTTTTAATTTCAATATAAATAAATAAATATAATCATTTTTGAGCTAATTTCACTTACCACACTCCTATTCACTTACCGCGCATCTATTTCACTTAACGCACTGTTATTTTTTGGTTTCCATGGATATAAACAAACGTTCGGGAAATGTAACTTACCAGCATTGTCAACAGCATCGGTAAATGCATGAAAATACACGATCGTGCAAAAAATGATTTTTCAAAGGATTTTAACGAAACTTCTCTAGATATTTATTTCCTTCAATACCAATAATACGAGCCTATTCCGATTAAAATCGACTACCTCAATTTCAGAAAAACAATTTCAAAATTTTGTAATTTTAACACGAGCTCTTTTTTTTGAATAAAATGAAAACGTGTCAAAGGACTTTAATAAAAATTTAATATGTTTTAAAATACAAAGTTACAAACCATATTTAATAAGAAATAAAAATTATTCACTACGCCGTTTTTGAAATATAATTTATAAACATCATTTTGCAATGTTTTTACAACGCTTTTTCAACAATGCTTTTATATTGCTGCAACATTAGCGCGCGGAAATTAAAAAAAAAGAAATTGTATACAAATATAATAACTGAAGAATAAGTACATTATATTTTATTTTTGATAAAAGAAAATTTTTTTCGTGAGATATAATTTTGTACCTAACTACCTTGGAGCAACTATTCTAATATACAACAAAAAGAAATTTTTCGGGATATTTTGAGGTACTTTATTTTATTGGAAAGCAAGGGTGAAAATTCTTTTAACTCACCATGTGAAATATTGAGCTTCAAAATAAGAAACTGTTACAAAGTTTTTAATTCAAAATCGTA
This sequence comes from Brachynemurus nebulosus, assembly GCA_035578155.1. NCBI lineage: Eukaryota > Metazoa > Arthropoda > Insecta > Neuroptera > Myrmeleontidae > Brachynemurus > Brachynemurus nebulosus. The sequence continues at coordinate 5,117,002 of JAPWDM010000029.1, forward strand.
TCTATTAAAGTTCATATTGAAAAATAATACATAAAAACTCAAACCATAAAATCACTCTGATTAACAAGACATTCTACACACCCATATGTTCAAACCATTTCAATTACAATCAAAACTTGATGTAAATTAAATACACATTCAATAATTCCGTTCTTTTATATCTTTTCTCTAAAAATGGTGTAAAATATCACCCCCTGTGGAATGAGAAAGTGGTGTTTCGTTTAAAGCCACAAAACCACCTCCTAAAGATACCACTAATGTTCGACAGGTTACACACAGTTCAGTCATAAAAAAACGTAAGTAAATAATACATAAGAAGAACATAAAGATTTAAAAACGAATTGAAGACATGAGTGAATGAAGGTGTCATGTAACATTTATATTTATAATTTTACAATAGAAGCGTTTGAAAGTTTTTATTTACATATATACTTCCCATGCAATAGCACATGTTTATTATTGAATTTCTACAAAATTATTGGACGTAATGAAACCGAATTTTAGTACATGATACTTGAGCATGACTTTTTGAAAAAAATTTTACATAACACCGTCATCCACTCACATCTTTAATTGTTTTGTAACATTGAAACACATCAAACACAAATAATGAATGGCACTCGTTGGCTATAAAATTTTTATGAGCTTTATCGATGTTTCTATTTCGGTTTTGTCGATCGTGTAGTACCTATACCGGCAATAAATCAAGTAAATCAATTTGAATCACAACAACCGGAAATACACCTTGAACCAGCCACAGCAGCGACGGCGGAAGATGAGACAAGACAAGGGAAACAAGCTGCAGGAGTACGGAAAAAGTTTGACAGGAATAATTAGACCTTGGAAGATGATACAATTTTGGTCGGTATCAGCTAATCATATTATACACGCAGGCTTGACGAGAAGGCGTGGTGACCAGGGTTGCAGCCCCGGAGCCCCCAAATTTGAGGAAAGTGTCCGCAGCTGTCGGTAGAGAGTTCGGAAATTTAAAAAAAAAAATGCGGTATATTTCCGGAGTCACGACACGAAACACATATGGGCCAGGAGTTCCCAAAGTGTGGCCCACGAGTCAAATGCAGTCCGGATTGCTAGAACATCTGTAATCTCGAATTCGTAGGTCAACTTACTTTTGTCAATTTCCTTTAGAAAATGTGATTTAATTTCCGCAAGTAATATCTCTGTTATATTTACAATTCCCGTTTTGTAAAAAATGAAAGAAAGCAATATCGGGAACCTATGTATATGGGCAGCTTCATATTTCAGGTTTCTAACATCAAAATTATGGTTTGGGGCCTTTAAAATATTTTGTGTGCGTTATGATGTCGTCAAGTTCAATTATTCAAGTTTAATTAATAGCAATAAAATGTGAAAGTAGCGAAAATAGCTATGATCGTCCTCGGAGTGTAACTTATTTCCTGGATGTGATATTTCTGCTAGGCTATACCCAGGGCCGTGGAGAGAAATGGCGTGCCCCAAGAAAAGGGACACATTTCATAAAAATGTCTTCCTAAAAAATAAATGATGAGTAAAAAAAGAGCTGATTTACCCTTATTTTGAATTTATAAATTAAAACAGAACAACTTTTTTTTAAACTATTGATCGCGACCGAAGAAAAAATTGAAAGGAAATCCTTTGGTCATGAAAATTCAAATAAATCTCGCCACAAAAACTGCAAAGTATTCCTTTACCAAAGTCGATTTGTGTTGCTAAAAGCCATGAATTTAAAATTCCCAACTTTTTGGCATTTTTTATTGCATTCTTCTTATATACAATCTAAATACATCCACTTTTTTACTACGTCTGCGCAATAATCCGGAAGCAAAATTATTCTTATGCAGATACCCATAATTCCTTGTAAAAGGTACGCATCAATAAAACAAATAAAACTTGAAGAGAAAGTACAGAAAAAAAAACTCTTAAACTTCGGAAGACTAACTTTTCCTCCTCGTGAATTGCCCCCATATATTTCTACCAAGTGGAATATTTAAATAATTATATACTTTTTTATCTTCTTAACAACAATATAATTAAATAATAAACGTGTAAACAGATTTAAATACTTATAAATGAGGATAAAGTTATCCTGTTATTAAATATGTTATAAACAAAAAGATAAAGAAAAAATAACCTTACTTCGACGATGCGTAGTTGAAACAAGAAAAAAAATTTCAAGAACACCTTTCAAATATTAAAAATTCGTTCAAAACCCGTTTTGATATTGTATCATAATGATACTTTGGTGGCCAATTGCTTGTGAACGAATGAAAAGCTTGGATGGTCAATAAATTAAAACAATGTCAGAAATTTCGAAAACTTTTACCATTTCTCAAGAAAATATTGCTTAGTCAAAAATTGTCCAGTAATGTTTCTAAAAAGAGCATTTTTTAGAGAAACATCATACAGATGAAGCAGAATTTATGAAATTATTAAATTGTATAATTTCTTTTAAAGTTCAAAATAGATAGTTTTTATTATTCATGCGAGAGAAGTACTAACTTGGCGCACACATTTTTGTACGCAAAATAGCTGTTTGACCACTCTACCATGTATTCCCACATGCTTTTGCGTGCAGAAAATATACTTTCCGCACGCAAATTGACAATAAAACACGCAAAATTTAATCAAAACACGCAAAAACGCCTCTTGATTTTTCATTTAATAAATATTTCATAATTATTTCTATAGAAACCACCAACAAAATTATTTAAACAATATTTAATTCAAAAAAAAGAAAACAAACACTCAAAAATATCATTTTAAAAAGGAATAAAAAACAGTAATAATAATGGAAAAAAGTATGTGAAATTCATAATGAAAAATAGTATGTGCAACTCGTGCGGGATTGTCGATTACCCACTCGAGCGAATGAGCGCACTCATTACGATCGTGCGCTCAACTTCGCTCTCGTGCGAAATCGACAATTTCCCGCCCTTATTGCACCATATATCGACTATACCTACTATGGCTAATAAAATAAATAATACCTTATTTAATAAAGCTTTTAACACTAATAACTGACATCTTGAAATATTGCCGATAGTAAATTCATCGGGTGGGTATACGGCTAGTATTTTTATAATCTCTTTTCACAATTGCCCATTGCAAAACTTCATTTATTCATATTAATAGATTTGGGCGTTACTTTATGGTATATATTTGTAAATAATAAAAAAAATACCACTTTTATTTTGAGACTCTGTCAATATTGTTCGAACCGTCAGTTCATTTTAGTAGACATTTAGAATACACAAGAAGTAGTCATGTATCCGAATACTTCACTATGTATTCGGATTCTTTTGAATGAATACTTTGTCTTTGCTTAGAGAATCTTTGAATCGAACACCTTTGTATTCAGATCGGTTTTATTAGTGGATTCATTTGTTGTATTCCTAATCTGTTGAATTCGGATGCTTTTCAAAATTTTTAATTCTTGGTATTACATAATAATAAAATATTTATAATTTACAATGTTTGGTTTTAATATTGTCTCTATTTGTAAAGAAGAGCAAATATGCAATAATATATAGAATCAAGGCCAGACTATAATAGTGTCCTTTTTTATAAATTCCCATAATTGTCAACTAAACATTAAATTTTTAAATTTTCAGAAAGGTATCAATTTTTGAGTAGTCAAGTGTTGTGAAACAAATTATAAAGAGCGAGGGGAAGGGTTTGACAAACACCAATGAGTATGTATTCAAATACTTGTATTCGAATATACAATACATACTAGTGATAGGAGAATCGAATACTGTGTGGGTATTCGAATACAGGTGGGTATTCATATTCACAGTATTCGATTCTGCAAAGTATTCGATTCTCCAATCACTAGTTCATTTTCAAAGAGATTTATTCATTTATTCACGTCAATTTTCATACCAACAGATTAAAATATTCTTTTGTTTTGCTCACGTTTAATAATAATTTTAAAAAAAGGTATCCTTTTCGACATATCACAATCAACAAGCCATTCGATAAATCGTTCAAGTGTGAAGCATGCTTAAATTAACTCTCAATTAATAAATATTAAATAATTTAAATTTAAAAAAAAAAATACAACACAATTTTTTCCATGAATTATAAATAAAGTCTTCCCGTGTAATCCCCCGGGGCATTACACCAGTTTTTTTATTTTTTGCGAAAAATATTTATTTTACATTTAAATGCAACTCAAATAAGTAAGTTACCCCCGCTCCGCTTCTCTTACGCGCGGTGGTACATATCCTGTTACCGTTCAAAGAAAACCGTTAAAAAGGAGGAAAAATCTCATTAAAATTCATTCCTATTAATTCGTAATCAACAAACTTTAACAACTTCAAACAAAATTAGAATATTTTCTGCCTACAACAGTTCCTTCTTCCTTCATATACCTGGAATATCGTTTTTCTTAACCATAATTTATAATATTTTATTTTTTATCCCATCTTTTTTTTAAATATAACCATTTCGAGTGATTCCTCAGTTTCCCCCCACCACCACAACAGTGTGGCAGATGAGCGGCATTGCTCATTTCGTGTCATCAAACGTGATTACGTTAACAGGGCGAACATCAGCGAAATTGGAAATTTAATGAAGCAAAAATTTTGTAATTTTGTTTGTGTAAATATGATGTGATATTATATAAATAAAAGTGATGCGTCCTCACTTCCTGTCACCCTCCCCCCACCCAAATAATATGAAATATGTCCATCTACAAATATCTTATATTAGAGAAATTACATAATCATGCAATATAATTTTGGCAAGGTGAAGCAAGGAAACTGATACTTTATGATTTCTGAATGTTGTATGAAGTAAATTTTTGAGAGAATTTGATATAGGGTAAGTGCGGGAGAGATGCCGCAGTAGCCATAGTTCGTCCGTTGATTGATGGATAGCGCTGTTAATGGATTATATGTTTAAAATAAGTTACTTATTTAAGCTGTATATGGTAACATTTATGATTAGTCCATCAGTTTAGTAATTATCCAACTTTTTATTATTGAAAAGTTAGTTTTTTAATATATTTTATCAGGCATTTAATTCATTAGAATTTAAGAATGTATATTTCATTGTTTTAATGAAAATGAGTTTTGTTATTAATTTAGGTATATTGTAAAAGTACTGTATAAAATTTTATGTTGGAATTCCGCACAATGCTTGCTATAGCAACATGCGGCATCTCTCCTTTTTGTTGGGATAGATGCCGCATTTAAAGTTGGTATAGATGCCTCATCATATTACATGTTAAAAACATAGACTTGTATACTTTAATTATGCAAATTTTTTTTTGGACTGTAAAATAAATTACGCCATGTAAATATAAAGGATCCATTAATTGGATCAGGAATAGCTCTCATATTAGTGAAGAAAACGAAAATAATGATATTAGTGAAGAAAGCGAAGATAATACTCAGAAACAAAGAAAAAAAGTTAACTGGCTAAGATGTATGAAGTGCCAAAAATGGTTACGTATGGCATGCATCATGTATGGAGATGTGTGTAAAATACAATTTTTTTTTAATATGAACTATGCGGCGTCTCACCATCTTTGATGCGGCATCTCTCTCATTTATGTGGGAGAGACGTTGCTTTGCAGGCTCTACAAAAATGTTAATTATGAATCCTTTATGACTCAAAATTTAAAATTAATTATAAAGAATTTTAAAGAACAATGTTTACATTTATTGTGTACCGAATTTCAAATCGATTAAATGCATACTTTAAGAATTATCAAGTGTTTTCAAAATGTGCGGCATCTCTCCCGCATTTACCCTAAGAAGGTCGAATCACATTTATGTCTCACTGTTTTCTGCTGATGTTAAGTCAGCGACATGCTAACCCATGCGACATACTTGTAACAACTTCCTGGACCAATAAATAACGAAGGCTCTAGCACATTTAGGCCACTTTGGTGGAATTGTTGTGCTATTTACAGCGAAAGAGAAAAGTCAAGTTCCTTGATTAAGGGATCACGAGGCTGCTCCTCAAATGTTGATGTCTTAACCTCAACAGAGTGTCGCAGCTGTATAAAGGGTGATAACCCATCAGAAAACTAATCGTCTTACTAAATTGCCCCTTTTTGAGTGAGGGATTCTCTCCCAAATTCAGTCGACCCATTTATAAAATCACGAATCCGCCTAGCTTTGGTGCAGGTTTCCCAAAGAGAGTCTTATCGATTGCGTACCCAATTTTCGACACAGCTTCCTATTTTCTGAATTAAGTTTCCTAGTGCAGATTCAAGTCTAACAGATGGAGTGTAGGAGCCTGCTCTGACCAGCTTATCCGCTATTTCGTTTTTTCCGATACCGCAATGCCCCGAAACAGAGTCGTTTAGTAAGGAGATGTGAGATTTGTCAGCATTTTCTGATATTCCCTCACCAGCTTAGATGTTGTTTAGACATTTCTTAATACCTTTAGAGGCGCCTGGCTATCCAAGGCAATATTACTAGCAATAAGTAGAGATTTTCCAAAATATAGTCACCTTACCGTTAAGTCGAATGCAACTGAAGATTTTATTTTGGACACTTTAGATGGACAAAGACCAAATTTTTATGAAAGCTGTATTTAGTAATGTTTTGGATAGTCAGTTGTATCAAAATTTTTGAAAATTCGTTCCCAAAAGAGGTAAAATAAATGATACTTCACAAAAGTTTGCATGAAAAGTACGTCATTTTAGAAACGTGGAAGTTTTTGAGATGTTGCCGATGGGAAATCCCATCGGACACACGACTATTAATAATAAAGTATACAAGAGACATCTGTAGATAAAAGTCAGTAAATATAAATTCTTAAAAATAGGTAATACAATAAAATTTTTTCAAAACAAAAGAACTTCATAATGGATTAGGTACGTAATTTCAAAACGAATTTAACCAGGGAGATTTTAATAGGTTTAACTCTTTTCCCGTGTACAAAGGTTAAATTTGTGCAATCAAATATGAAAGGGGATAGAGAAATTGTAGGATTTCATTTTGTCTACATTTCAACAAATTCTTTATGTATAGTTTCACAAAAGAGCATGGAATTATATCTCTATAATTTATAAAACGAAATATGCATAGCATACTGTACAGTTCTATGGAAAAGTATATTATGCTTACAATTTTCTAGATAAATATTGAAATAAATTCTCCCTGTAGTGAGAGAGTATCCAACACTTTACTCCAGGAAAGAATGTACCTTAATACATCTTTCCAAGTTGCAGTGTTTGGCAATGGTACTATCGAAGAAATGGTTCGAAAAATTTGAATTTGCAAAAGAGGACTTGGAATGCATATTTTATCTTACTGCTAAATCTAAATAGTAGAGGTAAGTGGGGTAAAATGGGAAACTTTTTTTTGGAGCTCCATTGATTGAACAAAAGTGACTATTTTTCCATGTTTAAAATTTCTATAGTAAAGAGAATTCAATATACTATCTTTTGCCTAAGCTACCAACTAAAAATATTGATTTTCTTTTGAGTTACCGAGCTTTGGCCGACCATGTGCAAAATGGCCAAAATTGAAAATCGTGAGGTAAAGTGGGGAACTGTACAAACTCAACGCAAATCTTGTAGCAAATTTATTATATCTATATTTCAAGGCAAAAAAGGTTCCAAGAATACAGAATACAGAATACATATTTAATATATAAAAAAAAAAAAAAAAAATTGCTGAAAATAAAAAATGCAAAAATGACTTTCGAGTCGAATTGATTTTCGAGCTTCGATGCGTTTATTTGTCAAAAATTTTTCAGCTGCTTCTTGCAACTTGCTTTAGATTTGCGAATTATTAAAAAATCTTGTTTTCACGCCATGCGTACGATATTTTATATTCCGGTAACCGAAAAAAACGAGATAAAATCGAAATTTTGAGGTTAGAGGGACATAAATACATTCACAACACTCTTTTAAATCAAACAATGAATGCAAAACGACGCCTCAGTAGTGATTTTTGACATTTCCCACTTTACCCCATACAAAATTTCCCACTTTACCCCAACACCACATTTTGCAAAAATGTAAGCGTCATTTTTTTACAATGTATAAATTACACGAAACGCTTATGCATTATCAAAATCAAGACTACAAAGAATACTTTGAGTGTACTTACAATCTTTTTATCTCTAAAACGAGTGAAAAAAAAACGATATTGAACGATGGGAAATGAAATTTACGATTGTGTCAAAGAGCACATGAACACATATGCATGTGTGGGTATACCATAAAGATTAGTTTGTGGTCATTACTAACAGATTTCAGTAGCGCATGACATTTGTACTTTGACAGTTTACCCGAAAAGTGTCATTTCCCACTTTACCCCACTTACTTCTATATTACCAAACGAAGACCGTAAATGTCACTTTTGTGGCCTTGGGTGCAATTTGAAAATCCTAGACTGCAAGCACCTATAGCCACAAGATTAAATTACACAAAAATTACGTCTACATAATTGTTACCAATTGGCATCCCTGGTGGGAAAACTGAGAGTTGTTAGCACCTGTACCGATGAGCAATTCCTATTTTGTCTGTTACTGTACAATAATAGAAGAAAAGAGTGCAATCATAATAATCGAAAATGTATGAAAATAAAATTGAACTTGTATGTAAATATACGTGTCATAGACTTATTCAAGTTACTACTAAACAAATCAAATGGATGAAAACCGTACGTATGTACTAACACAACAACCGGTAAACCGTATACGAAGCAACACATCGGATCCTCTCGGTACGATGCTGCAAAAAAAAAAAAAACTAAAACGATCCCACACACATCACAAAGGGAACAAGTATGAATCAAAAGCTTCAACACAACCCATGTTCATGTAGCTCTAGTTCTCTTTGCTTCCAACGTGTATAATATGTATGTATTTTATACTTTATATATTACATTAACCAACTGCTTGATGAGAGCAAACTTTGTTGGAGTCGTTTGGCTGACATGAATACATATATGTATACTTTTCCTACAACCATCCCTGACATAACTCCCCTCCCAGTCCTTGCCCATGTCCGTCCTCGCCAGCCTCTTATGTCCCTGCCGTATTTGGGTGATGAGCATCTTCTCTGTGAGTACAGGTATTATTTATGTTTGGGTGTACTTTTATGTTAAAGTTTATAGTAGATATGTCGGTATTGTTTGGCGAAATATTATAGCACCTTGGTAAAATTAACTTCTATTACGTGTGGAAATATCAATGAACTATGTGCAACTGGTACCATGGGACAGGACCGGTTTAGTACGATTTTGAAATATTTGTTCATAAAATTTTTCCTTCTAAAGGAACAAAAGCAATTTCTTGGAAATACTGAGTGTCCCGGCCGGATGTATACATACGATTTACATGTTAATTTTTAACATTGGATTCCCATAAGGAAAAAGTTATGTCACAAGAGTGTTTTGGATAATCATATTCCTATTTTTGGTAATTTTCTTTTATAAAATTATTTTTTTCTACTCCTACTATTAAAAGTAACATTTTGTGCACGGCTAACTATATGTAAAAATTAACAATTGCCCACACTGTGTGGAAATACAGTGGGAAATTATTTCCCACGCCTTAATATAATAAAAAAGTAGGCTGTTCCGTTAGTTTAATATATAATATATAGAAATGATAGTAAAAATATACATATATGTATGTTTTGATTATTTATTATTGTTTCCATAGTTTCAAAGTATGCTTTGGCAAAAATTTGAACATCTTAGCACTGACATTATAAATTTAAAAAATTTTTGCTACTTATTTAAATTTTATTTTAATTATTTATGTTAAATTTTACGAAAAAAAATGTGCTCGTAGAAAAAGTATAGTGTAAAATGCGTGGGAAAAGCTCATACGAATTGTTGCGCGAGCCCGCGAGCCCGAACTCATACTCGTGAGAAATAAGGCTCTTTTCCCACTTATTGTACAATATACTATTTTCAACCACCATTATCTGCACTATTTCTTCAACAGAATATTTTTTTGGTATTTTTATTATTTTAATATTTATTTTCAAGAAAATAAAAAAATGCCTTTTTGAATTTACAGCAGATGACACAAATATTTATTATGTAAATAATGTGAATTGCTTGAAAATTGTGACATTCATTTCTTTATTTGACTGCATTATAATTGCTAAAAGCTATAGTAACAGTAGTTATAATATTAAATTAGCATTATTAGTTTGTTCAAAGTGCCATATTTCCCACAAAAATACCATTGGCAAGCCAAAAAAACAACGTTATTTTGCTTTCTTTTTGACCCGAAATTTTTAAATTTCCTCCAAACATCATCAACTTTATAAGCTAGAGGGCGGCCCTGCTGCTCCCGAGTACGAGTCATCAAGTATACTTTGAATAAATCAAGAATACACTATAACTGTTTATATTTATCTACAAGATTGCAACTCTATTTAATTTGACTTAAATTTTGCTTGCTGATTGGTGATACTCTATAAATTCTGTGTGTTCGTTAGCTTAACAGCGGTAGCTAAAATATTTTTAGCCTTCTGGAACTTAAAGGTGATACTTTACTCCCTATTATGAGGGACTAAATCATGTATTTTAGTCCCGAATATACTGAACAGTTATACCTCTGTTAAGGATTTGTTAATATCCTATAATACTGGACTGGAAGTATATTATGTTATTTAAGCTGTTCGATTATAGATTTTATAAATATTACTTACATCGTAAAATATTTTATTAGTGTTAAAGCAACTAGTTTTAGCAAATTTTTTTTTCTTGTAGTATTAAATATTAGAAAATATAATAAACGTTCGTTATCGATACGAACAACCATAAACAGAATGGATACCGTAAAAGGAGCCAAAATTATCTGAATTTTAGGTTAAAATTTTGTATAAAATGAAAGTGAAATTAGTTTTGTTATACTTGACTGTTTTAATGAAGCAAAATGCTAAAAAAATCTTTGATCTGAATCAATAACTAGTTAGTCAGAAGTAAACAAACAGTAATAGGTTAAGATGTAATTTCTTACAAAAATATCAAAGTTATTATAAAATTCTTAAATATACGACTGTTGTTCACACTTTGTTATTAATTTCAAGTAATATTTAATTTAACAGTAAAACGTTACCAATTGTTGAAGAATTGTAACTTTGCCTAGCCGACAGTAACCATTATTTAATAGAATTTTTCAGCAATGCGCGAATGTAAAAATTATTTAGTATACTTATAAAATTATTTAATTTTTCGAATGATAAAATTATCTACCTGAGTCTTATAGTTTCCGACATATCAGTTAAAATTTGCAGACGCGTTGAAAACACCAATTTACCACATCAACTGAAATCATAGAACTATCAATGCCAAAAAAAAAAATTATATAACATCAGCAGTTGTCTTCAAGAGGCAAACTTGTCTGTTTTTACTGTACTATGAAAAATAGTAAGAGTTTTCTCATTCCAGACTATTATATTATATTCAATACATTCATGTTTATACACATATTATATATCTACTAAAATATATGATTGTTTTTCGATTTTATACAAGGATTATCGTGTAATCCTTATTTTATTAAAAGATATAAGTACATATACTATTTTTGTTAGGAAATTGCATACCTACATATTCCGTTCCCTTTATTGTTGTATCAACAAGAGCTACATAACAAACTTATTTAATTAAATCAATAAACTTGAACAAAAATAATTGAAATCCCTATATGTAAGAAATGTACAATGATTTTATAACGAGTGATATAAAAAAATCGACTAAAAGCGAGTCGGACTCGCACAATTAGGATTCCGTACAGTAAACAGTTTTAAACTTTTTAAAAGCTTTTATTTAATTTGCTATGTTAGTATGTTGGTTTAGATCAAATCTTGGAATCAAAATTTAGACAGGTACTAATTGAGCTAGAGGTTTCAAATTTTGCATACGTGTCTAACCTTGATGACAATGCAATATTGTATAATTAGTTTTTCCCTAATTCACCCCAAACCAAAATTGTTGATTTTTAGTCGTATGCAACTTTTTGACATTTCGAATTGTCAAATATTGTCCATTGATTTTACATTGCAATTTTTTGTTTCCGTAGTTGTGTCTGATTAGGATAAATTAAGCGATTAGAATAGAGGTAAAAAAATTACTTCTTTATTTTTTTTAATTAATTGTAATCAGACTAAAAAGTAGAAAATAAATTCATGTAAAAAAAATGTTTTTTAAGAAAAAGCTTTTATTTAAAAATGGGCTAAAAAAATGAAATAACTACTGAGTGAAGTTTGAAGCAATCTACAACATAATTTATAAAAGCTTGAGGCGTTTAATTAAGTTTGGTAAGTACTGAAAAGTAAAATAGCTACACTTATATCTAAAACAGAAATAATTAATGATAACGCCTCAAGCTTTTATAAATTATGTTACATATTGCTGTTGCAAACTGTTATTCTGAAAAATTTCCCGGGGATTTTAGTGTCTACAGGATGCAATGAGTCACCCTTCAAAAGGACGAGAGTTACTTTTTTTACACCCTGTATACATATCAAAGCATTTTGAGTCGCCATATTGGAGGACGAGTTAACTCGCCCTAATCTACTTAATAAATTTCTAACACTGACTGACTGACAGACAACGCACAGCCTAAACCGTTGGGTTTAGAAGAATGAAATTTTGCATAGGAGTTCCCTATGTAACGAAGGTGAGCACTAAGAAAGGATTTTTGAAAATTCGTCCTCTAAGTGCGTTTAATAGGGGATGAAAATTTGTATGTAAATTCGTTACTTTTGAAGTTAGTGGTATATAAAAATATGTTACTATGCCTATTAAAATAAATAGGTAATATTTAATGAATCTTTAATTTTGACTGACAGACCACACAACCTAAACTGTTGGGTTTAGAAGGACAAAATTAAGCACAGGAGTTATGAAAATTAGCGTTTAGGCTTCTATTTATAAATAAAAGTCAGTTGTTTCTGGAAATTTATTCCCTAAGGGGTTAAAACAGAAAATGAAAGTTCATATGGGAAGTTCGTCATTTTTGAAGTTAGAAACGTGGATATTGATTTAGGCTTTTGAAAAACATTAAAAGTAAGCAGAAAGTGAGTACCTAATAAAAAGATGTTGGCGATGGGAAATCCCATCGGGCATACGGCTAGTCATTTAAAGAATTTAGATTTATTTGGATGCCGGTCCTGTGTCCCTTAGTTATATCTGTACATGTCTGTAATCACGTGACAATGAGCTAATGTTTAACAATAGCTACCTGTACCACGTAACTTGTTAAAATTTGTTCGCTCTCATGTTGTTGAGAGCGCAATGTAGCTACCTACTCAAAAGTAAGTTGACTATTATGTGTGATGATATACACGGCAATAAACACGCCATACAACACAAACTTCTAATATGTGTGCGGTTATAATATTGCCTTTATCTGTTTTGTAGTATATAGTTGATGTCGTGCTACTGTTAGCTCACTAGTTAGCTAAGTTGGCGTGCCGTTTTGAAATACTAGAATGAATAAATTGTTTTTGAAAGTTTGCACGTTAACGAAACAAATATGTGTATCGTATGACAACAACGTCGCCCATTTGTAAACATATTAGAGGGAAAGATGAGAATGTTGGCATGGGCAAGATAGATCGATTTAATTTCACACTCGCAGACACTTGACAGTCATTTAGTCAATTGAAATATTAGTTAGACATTGTTTTCAGGTCTCTTTACGTCGTCGAGGATACTCATATGAAATGGGTAACAAATTCTCGAAAAATTCTTTAAAGTTTTAAGGTTTTTTAAAAAGTAGTTTATGATTCAACAAAAAAATCAAAACCAACTGCGGAGAAAAAGTTACAATTAGTGTTAAAAATGACGACAAGCCCGCAAAATCAAGTGATAAAAATTAAAAATCACCACATAAAATTCAGCAACAAAAAGAAATGAAATTACAAATTAAAAAAGAAATCAATAGAGGTCACGCTTGACTAGTTTCGACTGTATTAACAGTCATTTTCAAAAACAGCAGATCCTAAACCGTAGTCATAAAACGTAACATTTAAAAAAACGTTTTGAAAGTGTCAAAGGTAAAAAATTTTTGTATCTGGTATAAAAAAACAAATTTTATCCACATCATTACGAAATTCTATGGTTAATTCAAGTTGGAATTAAATTACACTTTAAATTTTAAAATTTTTTAGTATTTTTTAAAATTTTAGAGGGGTTTCGATACAAAGAAAATACGAAAATACCACACCCAAACATCAGACAAAGAAAAGTTAAAATTTAGAAGAAAACACTGACAAAACCACACTTTAAACTCAAATATCACGTGTGGTTTTTTTAGTGTTTTCTTCTAAATTTTAACTTTTCATTTATTGTTCAACGTTTTTTCGCATTTTATTTAAAATATTTTCTATAAAATGGGGACATTATACACATCTTGTGTAACGAGGTAATTGTTAAATGGGAGCGTGCGTCATGGAAAAGTGCTATGTAACAATATAATAAAGAATGTAAATAATTCTCAATGAGTTAATAAATATGGGTCAAATTATTAAATTAGTTATTGAATGCTAGCCTTTTAAATTTACTTATTTTGTTGGAAAAAATTAAATTAATTAAAAATTGACACGTGATATCTATAATTTAATACTTAAACTACCTGTTCAGCTATCTATTAATTTCTGGTTCGTTTCTTGAAAAAAAAATTGAACCCCGCCGATTGAACCTAGACTATGCAGGTACGTATCTGTTTGCCATAAAATTAATAAATTTAAGAAAAATTTCAAAAAATAAACAGAAAAAATTTTTTTCTTTTAAAGTACCTACATGTTTTTTTCATAACTCGAAAATTAAACGAGTTATAAAGCTCCTAATTATAGTAATCAGTTACCTCCAGCAGTATCTATGACACTTATTTGAACAATTTTGGATTAAGTCAATAGTTTAATCGTAATAGAAATGATAACTTTCAAAAAGTTCATCCTATATCTAAGTATAAATTTTAATAATATACTCTTGTTACTACAGTTCACCCTTCTCCTCAACTATTTCATGCAAACTCCGCTACCGACATTTGTACACTATATCTATATCTAAAACACTATAGTGCTTGCACAACAAGACGAAAGTTTTACAAAATGATTTATACACTTGCTTGATGGATAACCACAGTTAGTATAGATACATAGTTTCAAATATCAGAACAAAGCACTGCTGTATTTTTTCTATCACCTCATTTCGTCTTTTCTTGAGTCATTGTTTGTTCCTCTTTATTTCCAAGTTCGTTTCTCAAGGGTATATCAGTGCAGGAAAAAAAACTTCGACTTTTTTTTCTCCTCTTGACCCCACACCTGACACCCTCGTTGTTGGTATTTCATCCACAAATGTAATTCAGTTATTTATAACTATAACATATGTATCTATCTGTATATGCCGGTACTCAGTCCCCCAGTGAGTTTAGTAGTGGCGTTTGTGTTTATATGACTTTGAACAGTTACAGGCTAATGTTTTGTAACGTTACCATTTCTTTTGCCCTGATTTACAGCCACCATTGATTCCGTATAACTCATTAGAGCGGCTCATACGGTTCATGCGATCTGGTAAATTAGGTTAATATGTAACTGTGGTACAATTCTGTTGGAAAAATGGAATTTTTTCTCTTCTTATATCGTCTGCCTTCGGTTCTAATTAGCTTATTATTTTTTTCTAGGTAGTAATTATTCGTTGCGAAGTGCGGGGTAGATTTTATCTAGAAAACATTTTATTATTAGAAAATCTGTACACATAAGTACACATTCTGAATGAGTTATTTTTAAAATTTTTAGTTTCTACGTAGCGTTCGTACCTATTAGCCCCATTTCAATCCAGACTGACATTGTGCAAGTCTCCTTTCACAACTACCATTGCTATCCGACCTCACCTCCCGCAAATATGTATCGATTTGACTTATTAAGGGGAGGTTTATTTGAGAGTCGTTAAAAAATATCGATTTTTTTTTTTTTTGGCAGAAATTGGTAGCTAATTATGTGTAGAATATGTTCCCAAAGTGATACAGCTGAAAGTAATTTAAGGGAAGGTTTACTTGAGGTTTGATAAAAAAACCGATTTTTTTGCCGAAATTGATAGCAAATTATGTGTAGAATATGTTCCCAAAGTGGTTTTACTGAAAATAATTTAAAAACAAGATTCTTGCACAATAACCGAATCCAGCTTTCTATAAAAAAAAATTCAAAAAACGTGGTTCACGCATTAATGAGTATTAAATATAAAATTTTGAAAATACGTTTCTTTACATATATTTTATAATACCTCGGAACTACATTTTTGGAACTGGTGGACACGATAACTCAAAAATTATTCGATGGATCCTCTTTTTTTAATTTTTTATTTTAAAGATAATTCAATTCTTCGGCACCTCTACCTAAGTTCGATACACTTTCAATATTTTTTTTATTTTTAAATTTACTTTAAAGAGCGAAAAATAAGACAAAAATCGTAATCAAAAGTTCAAACATATGCCATTTTTTTTTCATTCAGCAATTTATTGATATTATAGGTAGAGGTGCCGGTACTCTTCATATATTTTATAAATCTTTTTTGTTTTTGGATTTCGATGGTTTATTACCGGCGCTAGAATGTCCGCCAACAAGGCATTGGATTTTCGGATCGTCACACTGCAGTATCTATAAAATGGACAATTTTTGATATTTTTCCTTGAAAAATTTTTTTTGTATAGTTTAATACTTAACAAATATGTGTACAACATTTGAAATTGATATTTACTTCCGTTCTTGAGAAAAAAATTCTAGAAAAATACATAATTTTTAAGGACTCTCGAGTAAACCTCCCCTTAACAACAATTGTTGAAATTATCGGTTTTTTCGCGATTTATGCCGCATTTTCCATGCAGCCTGTTCTACGTACGTCATCTTTTAAATATGAAAGATCTTAAATCATCATTACTTTTTGGATTTCAACCAAATATATCCCTGTAAAGGAAAAATTTTACCTTATTTGTTTCAACATTATAATCAGAGCCGGCAGAAGGCGGCATATGAGGCCGTAGTTCGGGGACCCAAGTACGAAACGAAGGTCTGGAAATCTATTTTTGACTCCTCGACTATATTGTTGGAGAAAAATTTTTGAAAAGTTTTTGACTTCACTCGGGGTCCTAAAGCAACTTTTTCCAAGACAATACCTATGTTTATACAATATCCAGAATTAGTTCAGTTAAAAATTGAACATCAGTTTCCATACAATGGAGCACAATTAAAGTGTACCTTAAGGGCCTTTACGTACTGGGTACACACAACAACAGTAATACTTTCCACAACAGTATACTTACTACAAAACAAAACAATAATGATTGCAAACAATCGATATTGAAATCTGTACTCCCCGTATCCACGTCTCACATCCCCGATAGACTGCGTAAAAAATAATGATTAATTAAAATTGTTTTATTCTCCCAAAAAAAAAAAAAAAAAATGTGTTTAAATATAAAAATAATGAGGCACTGTTAAACATAATTAATTTACAGATATCATATTTATTATTTTTTGAAAAAAGTCAATAGATGCAAATTGTAGTTGCGCAAATAGTGTTCCGTACCATCAGTCCGAGGGCGGCACAAACGGTGTAACTATTCTAAAAACTTTATTAACTTTATTAAGGCAGTATTCTAGACTAGAAATTCGAAAAAATCGATTTTTTTTTCATATTTTCAAAGTTCAGGTCTTTGAGAATAAGCCTCTAAAAGGATTTACGGAAATTCGAATTCTTAGGAGTTTTGGTTATTTTTTCCCTGTGTACTGTGTATGTTTTTAATGTTAAATTAAAACATTTAATATAAATTACTCGAAACTACTTTTTCCGATACGGTTGACATGATATCTCAAGTTCTAATGCACCGATTTACTTGAAATTTGGTACAGACCTTCATAATACTATCAAAATTGACCCGACGTAGGGGTTTTTGGAATTTTTTTTGCTAATTTTAAAAAAATTTCCAAAGTTGAAAAAAGAAGGCGAAAAAATGATTTTATTTTAAATGGACGCCATTTTGTGAAAAAATTTACTTTTTAAAATCGGGTAGGTCCGGCTAATTCTACATCCTTGTTTATTAAGAATTAACTAAAATTTTATGTTTCATTTTATTCCAACCCCAGGAGGGTTGGAATCACATCAACCAAGAGGCACCTTTTTTTGAGTCCCCAATTTGCCGGCCTGTACCGATTTCAATTTTGAATTTTTTTTTAATTTTTATACATTTTTATACTTTTCAAATATTAATAAAAAACTATTAAAAAAATGGATACTAAAATTTTTTTTATTACGGCCGTAAAATCACCTCAAAATCGAGACTGGATTAGAATATTCCCTTAATTAAACTATTACTATCACTCGAGCTACAAAAAGATCTTTCTTAAAACTGAAGATACTAAAATATTTTTTCGGGCCTATCGCTAGTCTAGATCGAGTTACGTCTTTTCAGTACTTCTATCCATAAAATTCCTACATCCAAAGTATCGAGGTCACAGCGATTCTAGACCAAAAGTAGTAAGGTTACAGCGGTTTTGTGCCAAAAAATTTTTAAAAATAAAATAAATATCGCACATACATATGAGTTAAGCTTCAATCTTATTTTAAGAGCCTCTTCCAAAGATGCAAATTTTATTTTGTTATTTTAACAATTATAAAGAAACTCTTTAATTGTGTCACACCTGATGTTGTGTTAATTACTCAAAAACTGACTCACACCGAAGTCTATTTTAGTGAAAAGTAACAAAGAAAACCTTTCTTATATTTTGTAAAAAGCCAAACATTGAAATTGTATTTTTCGAACAACATTCAGCTTTATTGAGGCTACTATCCACATTTTCGTTATTGTCTCCACCAATAGCTGCCGCTCAATCTTTGACCAATTGACACAATATTCCTTAAAATCTATTGTCGGTCTAGTAAAGCATCCATAGGCGTATATGATGTACTTACATAAACATACATCCCACATATCAAGTGGTACTTTTAAAATGACTCTTCAATTTGATTTCAAGTGGCCGCTACTTAAATACGCCACAACTAGCATATAGGAATAGAACCTACCGTACAATCAAGCAATCACTCAATAACATACTCAAATCCTATGTGAGTGTATGGCCGTACTTATTTATACATATACATAGATGAATATAAATTGATTAGAAACCATTCAGTGTTGCATGTGTGTGTGTGTATGTGGTCGACCTTATTAGTGTAAGTGCTGTGCACGATTGAAACGTAAAGAAATTTATTAAAGCAAAACTAATTTACTAAATCAACACTCTCGTTTTATTTATATATCAAAAGTAGAAGTGACATGAATAATTGTGCTTCATATATACATAGATACATGTTTAGGTATCTCGACAGACAGCTCTGTCTACTTGGTACGACATTGAAATGGACGAATTCTAAGTTTTGATGGTATCATCAGCGTGAACTGATGTGTTTGAAAAAGCCATTATTATATTGAGTAAAAGAGTAACTCAACATGTAACGATACCGCCTCATATAAATACAAAAGTAGGCCAAAGCAGTAGAAATTCTAAACAGGCCAGTTCATTCTTCAAACAAATCAGTTTATTTTTTTGACCAATTCAATATAAACGATGTTCTTACTTGCCCCTGAATATAGACAATTACATTACGTTGCCAAGTGACCCCATACCTACTAAAGTATATTCATAGTTAAGATATAGGTGGCCGATAAAACGATTTTTTCAAAGAATTTTAACGAAACGTCTCTAGATATTTATTTAAATCAGTACCAATAATACGAGCCCTTATTGAAAAAAAAAATTGACTACCCCAATTTTGAGGAAAACGATTTCACAGTTTTATAATTTTAACACTCGCTCTTATGAAAAAACTCTATTTTTTCAAGGGGAGGTTTACTTGCGCGTCGTTAAAAAAACTTGATTTTTTTGCAGAAATTGGTAGCTAATTATATGTAGAATATGTTCCCAAAGTGATTTTTCTGAAAGTAATTTAAGAGAAGGTTTTCTTGAAATTTGATCAAAAAATCGTTTTTTTTTTGGCCGAAATTGATAGCAAATTATGTGCAGAATATGTTCCTAACGTGATTTTGCTAAAAATAATTTAAAAAAAAAAAGATTTTTGCACATTAGCCGAATCTAGCTTTCTATAAAAAAAGAAAAAAACTCAAAAAACGTAGTACACGCAATAATGAGTATTAAATAGAAAATTTTCAAAATACGTTTCTTTATATATATTTTATAATATCTCGGAACTACATTTTTGGAACAGGTTGACGCGATAACTCAAAAACTATTCGATGGATCCTTTTTTTAATTTTTATTTTAAAGATAATTCAATTCTCCTGCTCCTATACCTAAGTCCGATACATTTTCAATATTTTTTATTTTTTTATTTTAATTTAAAGAGCGAAAAATAAGACAAAAATCGTAATCAAAAGTTCATATATCCGCCATTTTTTTTTCTTTCAGCAATTTATTGATATTATAGGTAGAGGTGCCGGTACTCTTCATATATTTTATAAATCTTTTTTGTTTTTTGATTTCGGTGGTTTATTGCCGGCGCTAGGATGTCCGCCAACAAGGCATCGAATTTTTGGATCGCCACACTACACTATCTATAAAATGAACAATTTTTTATATTTTTCCTTGAAAATGTTTTTTTATATGGCTTAATACTTAATAAATATGTGTACAAAATTTGAAATTGATATTTACTTCCGTTCTTGAGAAAAAAATTCCAGAAAAATACATAACTTTTAAGGACTCTCAAGTAAACCTCCCCTTAAATAAAATGAAAATGTGTCAAAGGAATTTGATAAAAATTTAATATGTTATAAAATACAAAGTTCCAAACCATATTTAATAAGAAATGAAAATTATTCACTATGCCGCTTTTGAAACATAATTTAAAAACATCATTTTACAACGTTTTTACAATGCATTTTCAACAATGCTTTTGTATTGCTGCAACATAAGCGAGCAAAAATTAAAAAAAAAAAAAAAACAAGTGGTATGCAAATATAATAACTGAAGAATATTAATAATTGTATTGCTAAATTTTTGATAAAAGAAAATTTCTTCACTGAGACATACTTTTGTACCTGACTATCTCAGAGCAACTACGTTAAACAAGCCAGTTCATTCTTCATACAGATCAGTTTGTTCATTTTCCTAAACTATCCAATATATGCAATGTTGTTACTTGCCCAATTACCTTGAAGGTAGGCAGTTACATTACGTTGCCAAGTAACCCCATACCTACTAAAGTATACTCATAGTTAATAATAAAATTGTTAGTGCATTTCGGTGTCAACTAAAGATTCGGTTATCATATCATATTAATATACCATAAATACAAGAACTGTTTGTAGATAAATTTGAAAATTATATTTTTTTTTTCGGAAAAGTGTCAAATCTGAAAATTTCTCTGGTGTGAAAAATAAATTAAAATGTCAGTAATAAATCATTTTTTTTCCTTATCAAACTGATACCACAGCTAAAAATCATTTTCCGAGAATTGATATGTCGACACACTATGGGACTTCCTACGGGACTATCTATATTAAAAATAATAAATTCCACTAAGTACGTGTCGGACACACATTAAGCTAAGGGTTCCTCAATGATATAAATATAAATTACCCATTATATAGGATATCATTAGAAAATTTAATTGACCTGAACGTTACTTTATGATATTCCATATTTGCTAATAATTAACAAAAAAAAAAACTACTTTGCAAAAATACCACTTTTATTCAATTTATCTTGCGACATGTTACGATCCATATCAATGGATATGGATAAAATTCTGCACAAAAGCAGTGCCTTAAGGTCCTGATAACGCTCGTCAAATACTCTAAAATACGGATATTGGTAGATTTTTAGAAGCACTCTAACACTGGATCCTTTTTGTAGTTTTCTTCTAAATGAGAAATTTTAAACTCATGTTCATTTTTCCATGATATCAGCAATATTTGCGCAAAATTTTATCAACACCGTCTAGCCGTTTACATTAAGCCCTTTTTAGGACCTAGGGCTTCCTATTAGTTTTTTCCCGAGTTTAGTAGTGTGTATTTGAGCAAAATTTGATTACGATTGTGTTCTGAGGCCCAGAATCCTATAGGGAATAATTTCAACCTCACGTTCATTTTTTCCGAAATTTCTGTTTTAGCAATATTTTATAATCTAGTCATTTATTTTGGGAACAGTTTGAGCCCTCATGGATAGTGATAAGCAAAATTAGTCTTGGTCTTGCAGTTTTGTCTTGATCTCGCATTTTTTGTAAGACCAAGACCAAGACCAAGACTATGTATACCAAGAGCAAGACCAAGACCAAAACTATAAGTATGGCTACAAGACCAATACCAAGACTCAAGTGAGCAAAACCAAGACAAAAGCAAGACTCTCGCTAAACTATTTAAATAGTTTGAAAGTATAATTAATACGTAAAGATAGTAAAAATTCTGATTTTAGAAGAAAAAAATTAACTAATAAAAAAATGCAAGAAAGTGCAAGATTTTTTAGCAATAACAAGACCAAGACTGCATTTTGCAATACCAAGACCAAGACCAAGACTCAAACTGCTCTAGCAAGACCAATACCAAGACTCTTAATGCAAAAACAAGACCAAGACCAAGACTGTCAAGTCTTGGTCTTGGTCTTACATTTGCTCATCACTACTCATGGATACCAGAAAACAATTTTTACATCATGGATATCATATACAAAAACTCAGTAGTGTTTAAGCAAAATTCGATAAAAATCCGTCTAGCCATTTATTGTGAGGTTTCAGGGTTCGAAGGAAAAATTTTAATTTTTCCCACATTTCAACAGTATTTGAGCAAAATTATATATATATAGTATTGAGCAAGAAATAATAATTATTTCTTTGGAACCCTAACATAAAAACCGACATACGCAACTATTGCCAATATCAAATAATACGAAACAGCAACTAGTTATTATCCTTTGAAGTACGAAATCAAACTCCAGAGTCGTAGAATTAATGTTTTGGACAGTTGTCTGTCCTCACATGTGAAATACTTTTATTCTATAAGACACAATAATCAAGCAAATGCATGTGGTTGGTATGACAAACCGCGAATGCAGAAATAAACTGACGAACAAAACATACCAAAAACTCTTTTGCAATTTTCACTGTATGTCATGTCGTCTACACAGTCACACAATAACGTCTTATAAACTATGACAACGTCAAAGTTTTCACAAACCGATTTCTGAAAACTAAATTGTAATCTGTTAGGAGAATCAGAGAAAATGCATAAATGTATGGTTAATTTCAAAAAAGTCTGGACACTGTTTTTGAGCTGTGCAATTTCAACTTTAAAATTTTTTGCGGCAATGAATTTAAGGGAAAAAAATTTTCAAATTTTCAGATCACGATTACAGTGGTTAAAGCACCAGCAATTTGAAAATTTATGTTGTGACACACTTAAAATATTAAAAACAAAATTTTTGTGACACCTTAAGATCATAGTAAATAAAATACCAAACCTCAAAAATATAGATCAATTTTTCCTTATTACAAAAATTCCCGAAAAATTTATTTTCGCTTATCTAGGGTGTTTCTCTCTTTAAATACAAAATTTTTTACTAGAATTTAATTTGTTACAGTCACTTTACAATGCTAAACAATATTAAAAATAAACAGTAAAACCTGTCCCAGATTCTTGTGAAACCGAGAGTACATAAAAATATTATACATATAGATAATTTATATTATAGTTCAGGAAAATATGTAAATATACATTATGTACGTTATGTACTTTGTATAACATGTTACAGAGTCTTCAAAATATTTTTCTATAAAAAAGCCACTTTTATTAAATTATTGACATGACTGGAAAACTCTGTTGGGTACGCTGTCAATTTTATGAAAATAAACGCGTCAGAAATATTTGTAGGATGTTAGTATAATTTTTGCATTCTGAATAAAATTAGGAGCGAAAATCAAAGCAAAAGCTGACAGAATATAAAGGTAAGATTCTATGTCTTGCATTTCATTTTACCATTCTGATAACAAACACGCAGACTGAACTGGAAAAACAGGCTAAGTGCCAAAAAAGTTTAACATGCTCTCTAGGTTGTTGGTAATGGCACTTAGATTCCTTTTCCGCGTCTAATTAAATTTTTTTATTTAACACTTAGCCTGTCTTAAAAGTCCAGTCCTCAAATGTAAAACTTCTAAAAATTGAAAAAAATGAAAAACTGTAAACTTAAATTCAAAGAAATTTTAAATATTCACCATGATGATGTCACCATGCTGTTGCTAGTCAACCGCTAAATGGACGAATAAAATAACTTAGTCGTCCGCTAAACGGATTAATAAAATAACTTAGTCGTCCGTAAAGTATTGACTTTTCGCTAAAGTATTGATTTTTAATAATTTTATTAGTTCTTAAATAAATGAAAGTAATTTAGAGTCATATTTAAAAAAAAAAATTGAAAAACTAGCTGGTGAGGTTGGTTTCGGTTAGGTTAGTTTAGTTAGATTTGACAATATACCTCGATTATTCATATAAAAACTAGGTGGTGAGGTTGCTTTTGGTTAGGTTAGGGTATTCGAGCAAAGGGTAACCTTAACTAACCTCACCACCTAGTTTCTTTCAGCAATGTCGAAGCATATTGTCAAAAATAACTAAACTGACTTAACCTTAACTATCATTACCACCTAGTTTTTATATCAAAAATCGAAGTATATTGTCAAAACTAACCTAACCTTCGGGCAAAAGGTAACCTTAACTAACCACACTACCTAGTTTTTATATCAAAAATCGAAGTATATTGTCAAAACTAACCTAACCTTTGGGCAAAGGGTAACCTTAACCAACCACACTACCTAGTTTTTATATCAAAAATCGAAGTATATTGTCAAAACTAACTAAACCAACCTAACCAAAACCAACCTTACCACCTAGTTTTTATATCAAAAATCGAGGTGTATTGTCAAAACTAACTAAACTAGCCTAACCAAAACCAATCTCACCACCTAGTTTTTCAATTCGATTTTTTAAATATGATTCTAAATTACTTTCATTTATTTAAGAACTAATAACATTATTAAAAATCAATACTTACGCGAAAAGTCAATACTTTACGGACGACTAAGTTATTTTATTCATCCGTTTAGTGGACGACTAAGTTATTTTAAAACATTAACGAAAGTCTAGTAATGTTGAAAATTATTGTTTCAGTGTAGAAAAACTTTATTTTAAAGTTGAATAATATTGATATAAACAAAGTTCCCTATTGTTTCAATAAATTTTTTCTTAAAGTTGTACATTATTGAAACAATAATGATCGTTTTTAATTTTAAGTTGTGATTTTTCTCTCAGTGTATTAGTAAAAAAACAAAAATGACATTCGATTATTCTTATCTGTACAAACAGTATATCATTTAATGTACGAATAGGTAATTAAAATGTAATTTTAATTACGTTCATAAAAGTGATATAGATACGTTGTTTGTTTAATGTTTAATAAAAACCGAAGTAATTAAAAATTTAAACACTTACAATAATAGTAGCAAACATGTAAATGTATCTGTTTACTCACAATAATAGCATTAATTAAAAACGTTATACGGAAATTATCTACGTCGAGCCATGCGTACATAAATCAAATTTTAATGTATCGATTCTGTTCGTCTAACTGGCTATGCCTCGCGGTTTCAGTTGCGTTGAATTATTTGACTTATAAAACTCTGTACAAAAACAGTGCCTGAAAGACCTAATAACGCTTGTCAAATACTCTAAAATATGTATATTGGTAGATTTTTGGAAGCACTTTAACACTGAATTATTTTTGTAGTTCTGGTTCTAAATGAGAAATTTTAAACTCATGTTCGTTTTTTCCATGATATCAGCAATATTTGCGCAAAATTTTATCAACACCATCTAGCCGTTTACATTACTTTTGGACCTTTTTGGGACCTAGGGCTTCCTATTCGTTTTTCCCAGAGTTCACTAGTGTGTATTTGAGGAAAATTTGATTAAGATTGTGTTCTGAGGCCCAGAATCCTATAAGGAATAACTTCATCCTCATGTTCATTTTCTCCGAAATTTCTGTTTTAGCAATATTTAATAATCTAGTCATTTATTTTGGGGGCATTTTGAGCCCTCATGGATCCCAGAAAACAATATTTACTTCATGGACATTATATCCAAAGACTCAGTAGTGTTTAAGCAAAATTCAATAAAAATCCGTCACAATTCGATAAGAATCCGTCATTTATTGTGAGGTTTCAGGGTCCGAAGGCACAATTTTAATTTTTCCCACATTTCAATAGTATTTGAGCAAAATTTGGTTAAGATTGTTTTCTGAGACCCAGAAATCTGAATCTCATGTTCATTTTTTCCGAAATCTCTACAATAAATGTTATTTATCCAGTACTTTATTTTGAGATATTTTGGACCGTCGAGAATCCAAAAGTCCAACTTCTGCCTCATCTGATGAGCATTGACTATCATTACAAAAATATTAATATTATGGTCCATTTTACTTAAATTTAACCATGTTTCATCACTTATGAATTTAAATAATTTCCGTTTTCTTGATTTTATCTCTTTCATTATTGCACTTACGAAAATTTTATAATTGCAATTGTTTTTAAAAAAGAATAGAAGATTGATTTGTTTTGAATATAAGAATTATTTAATTTTTTAACTTTGACTAATGATCAATTGTATTTGAAACAGGATATACGTAAAGAGTGTTTTGAGAATTTAAACGTCAGTAGCACCAGCAGAGACGAAACACAATCAACCATTAAAAACAAATTCTAAAACGTTTCCTATAATTCACAATTAATTAAGACCCTGTACAAAATATTTATTTATATTTTCCGTACCTATCCCCACGTCTATTCTGTGCCCTCGCCTATCCATTGTCTATCTGTCTGTCCATCCGTCTATTTATTTATGTATATATTTTAAAAATGCATTTTGATTAGATTCACGTTCGTAAGAGATCGTGGCTCGTGCTCTTTCTTCGAATCTTCTTCACGATCATCATACGTATAGGTAACAAACAGCATCGTTTTAGAATTTTTACTTAGCCGACGCAAGGCGACGTGACGCGACGAGCTCCGCACACACTAGCGTCGTCTCAGTCAGTCAGTCAGTCATTTATTCAAGTAGAGAATGAAAAAATCTCATTTCTTAAGTAGTACCTAACAGTACTACTACGTTATATTCTTATTTTGGTTGTTCTCTACTTAAACGATAAAATCTTTTTCTTGAAGACATAATAATATCAAAGAAAATGTAGAGTATAGTATAATTTTATGGAAAATTAAATTAGATAAAAATTACCTCGCGCAGAAGAGACGGAGGAAAAACAGAGAAAATTTAAACGTTTGTAGTAAATTGAAAACGTGATTGTTGCCGTTGTTGTTGATTTGGTTTGAGAAAATTGTCCATTTTTGAACGAGAATGGCAAAGATAATTTATTTAATAGTACCACTCATCATAATTCTATGTTGTTTTGTTGAACAAAATGTGGGATATTTTGGCGAACGACAACAGATAAATGTTGGTAAGCGTCGAAATTGTTGTTTGTGAAAATACTAACACTTAACTGAACGTGTTTAATGAAATACTAAAAAAAAAAATTAACAAAAATTTTGAGAGATTTCAATCAGTGGAATTGAGGTCAATAATGCGCTTACAGAAGCGAAGAATTTTTGCAATTATATCGATTGCTGTGGTGTCCAATCGATTTTTTATGACAATTCTGAAATTGAACTGAAATACTGGACAGATTCACGCTGATGATGCTTCAAAATAATTCCTGTCGAACGTCTTGAAACGTCTATGAAGTTTCAATACTAACCATTATCGATTCTTTTTAACAATTCCAAAACTAATTCTTATACGAGGGGTAATGGACAGCTTCACGACTCTTAAAGCTTCAGAACCATTCCTGTTGAATGTTTTGAAATATCTGTGAAGTCTTAACACAAACCATTTTCTAAAATATTATTGATATTTTGAGATCTTTCCACAAACAATTTAAATGTTTGGTCCGCTAGGGATCAGAACTAATTAATTATGAAATTTTTAATTTGAAATTACATTGAGAAAGGACATTTTATAATTGAAAAAAAAATTTCAACTAAGTAGGGTATATAGTATAGTTATTGGACAGTTAAGAAAAATTTTCAAAACAAAGTACAGAAAAAGTACATGTTGTAGCTTTGACCAAAGTAAGACCTGTCTTTTTTAATGTACCATAAAAAACTTTCATGTTACATATTGGTAAGTCAGAAAAAAAAATATTAAAGTTGTTCATGTAGAAAAATATATTATTGGACAAATTTTTCATTTATTAATTACTGGTGTATTTTCACAATCCACAAGTTCTGTAGATACTAGAAGGTTCTGTTTAACTACAAAATCAGGAAGTTTGCTTTACTAGTCTATAAGCCTTATCATCTTCAAAAGAGAGTATCTTGTCCACTGTGAATGGTATAAATTTCAATAAATTTCTCAGTTTTCAAAATCAAATTATTTACTAAAATACTGTACGTCGAAATTTGTTAATCTTTGCGACCCGCGGGCTAAATGTGGCTCGTAAACTCCAAAAATATGGCCTACGATGCCAGATAGTCTGTAATCTCAAATTCTTTATTTTCCGAGATTTCTACAAATCTGACTATATTATAGTTAAATACTTTTCCGTTGAAAAATATCAAAATTTATATGAAATATTAATCTTGAGATAGATTTTATATAATTATTAGTAGTGCTTAATCTTTTCTGCTACGCGAATTACCTTTCTACAATAATTTATTCAGTGATCTAATCTTATATAAATCAGGTTCTTAGATCAAAAAATAACCAAAATTCAAAGAATAAATTGTAATGCCTGTGATTTTTTGCTGTTTTTATAATTCTTAATTTGTCAAAAATGAAAAAAGTAGCATCAAGAATTTATGGGTGACATCAAATTTTCATATTTCTGCGACTTTAAAGCTTCTAAAAATTTGGTATACGTGATGACGTCATCAAGATCATTATATTTTTTTTTAAATGAATGATATGAATCAGATCATTTGACGAATTTAAATGCCAAATTTTCATTCTTCTTTTAAAAATGGCCAAGTTTACTCAAAAAATGTGGCCTGTCTTTCAAATGTGATTTTCAATTTTCTATTTGTAAATTAAAAATTCACTCTGCGATCGATAGGTTCAACACCAATTTTATAAACTTGTTTATCATTTAGTCTTTTAATTAATTGTTGATTTTTGCTGTGTTCTGGAGATTCTAACATTTGCTACAGAACTGATTCAACATTTTAACACTTTGCGCACTGAAGAATACTAAAATATATCCTAAAAACTCTAGTTCGTATTAAACCACGTTAATTAATTTGTAAATATCAAACACAGAAAATTTCGAGAAGCGACAAACATGATTTTAGACCCGTTTATCATATAAATTTTTACTGGCGCTTACGAACACCAGAAAATTCTTGACAAACGAATTCAACACAAAAAACATGGTGACCCAAATTATTTTATAAATATTAATTTCTCCGAAATAAGCAAGTATGTGAGACAGTTTTATTGCGAAATTCTCGTCATTAAAAAATCCACCAAAATGAAAAATAAATATTATATTTTCATATAACATATTATTATATTCCAAGAATGTGAAGAAAAGACAATGTTTTAAATAGTGTACTACATATACATACATATGTTAAACAAAAATAGAGATACATATATACGTCCCGTTTTAAATATGTGCCAAGAAATATTTTAAATTCATAATCATTCTTTCATATGCGACTAAACGTTCGGATTGTACTTATTCGTGGCACAGTGAATACCACAATATTTTTGATATAAATGTATTCATGATTGCATATTTTTTTAATTTTTTTAATTTCTTTGTACCATTTTTTTTTTTTTTTTTTTTTTTTTTGAAGATAAAATTCACATTATATTTACTGTATAAATCTTTTGATTTAATTTTCTAAATATATGTTTTTATATGTCCAGATCGTAAACGTTCAAGCAATCGCCAATAAAATTATACTTGAAAGGCGCCCTAAGCGTATGTGTAAAAAATTGTGGATAGCAGTGTGCCTGAGTGTGGTTCGATACCGCTTAAGTGCGTCAGGCACACAACAACTACAGCCGTGTTCAGATCGATTGTTATCAATCACTTTCAACAATAAGCGAATACATATATAGTAATATGCAGGTACCAAAACACTAGCATACATATTCAGTGCAGTCCCCTCTTTCAACAAACAGAGTGTGACGTTGATACACACACAAACGTACACCATGTATACATTGATACGAGATTTATGTTGTAACATGTTGTGCGTTTGGAGTGGGAGACAAATTAGGTCATTTGTAACGTAAGCTTTTGTCCACATTGAGAAAGCTAGTATAGAGATACGAAGTTTGTTTCTGAATATTCTGCGACTTGAAACTAAAACTATTTTCTTTCCACTCACGGGGAGAAGAGTCCCGTATCAACCCCTTTTCCGCCCTGTATCTGCGGTATTGTTACATCTTACTGTATATATACCAAAACAAAATACCCCTGCTGCAGCATCCTGCATAACATAGCGAATTTCCGTTTACAAAAATTAGTTTTTCTCGGAAACTAGTTGACATAGGACAATAGTTTAAAGACCTTTTTTGTGCGATTTTTTCTCCCCGTTTCAATGGTGTAAAAAAATGTCCCAAAAATTTTTGAATAAGGGGAATTTTAGGAAAAAACGAATTTCTTTCACGAAAATTGCCAAAAAAAACCATGTTCTGGGCATCGGACGTGTTTGGTTAACGAACTCGTCCAACGATTTGGGACTTTCAATATTTTCACCAAATTTCGTAAAATATTTCGCTCGAGAGTTATCGTGCGGACATATATATATATATATATATATATATATATATATATATATATATATATATATATATATATATATATATATATATATATATATATATATAAATTTTAGTGAATATTATTTTCGGTTTCTAGGAACCTCAAAACAAATTTCTGCCATAGTGCCGGGCTCAAGTCACGTCATGACAGTGGCTGTAATAGCTGAATTCCATTTTGGAAATTCGCTAAAATGTAAATTAAGAAAAAGTCACGAACATGTGGGACAGCCTGTGTATGGACATTGGTTCAAAATTTAAAATTAAAACAAGAAATAACTACCTCAGAACATTAGAAAAATACAGTTTTGATACTTACTGGTTGTCAAAATTGAATTCAACCAAACTTTCAAAACTGTCGTTAAAAGTCAAAATGGAATTTCAAGTTTGTTCCGGCGAAATCTGTGACGCAAAAATTTACGAAAATTTAAAATATACATTTAAAGAATAAAATATGTTATTTTACCTTATATATGTATTTACAATTTTATACAATTACACTCTGAAAAGTTTTATTAAAAATTTAATGGAGTTCAGTTCATGACAAAGTGAAATCTCTAAAAACGTCTTTAGTAAACGAAGTTAATTGTGCCCGTGATCTAAAGTTGCACTCCTAACATTTAAGTTATAAAAATTGTTTTCTTAAATTATTTTAAATGATTTTGGAGTAATATGAAGACTTGGGAATGTTGTCCCATATTGTCATAAAAAAGGGATATAGGCAACTACACGGAGAGAAAAATCCTATAATTTTTGTAGAAAAAATTTCAGAAATATTACCATGCTCCCCTATAATCCGTACGCGATCGACGACCAAAATAAAAAATATGTGCTAGCATGGTAAAATTTAATGTGGTGCTAACACAACTTTTATCACACTCTTATGCATATATATTATAGTTTAATTCCTGTTGTCGTACTCTTTCATTTGCGCATCTGACTCGCGACCTTATGTTGGTTGCGCTGTACCTGTAAAAACATGCATACAAAAATGATTGCCAACAATATATTCTAATTAATACTAAAAATAGTGAAATAACAAAAAGATGAATTAAACGCTGACATCGTCCTGAGAGAGTTAAAGAGAAACTGACTGCTAGCTGCTTCTAACACAGTCTGATAAATCAAGGTGCTTGCTGCGACCCGTACGACCAAGTTGGTCTTCCACAGGCCACACCTATGGTTCGCATGTAACTCGCTTTGAGTGAGGTATATTTCAACAGCGTTCCCAACACAACAAACCTTCTTTCTGTTAATAGCATGGTAATTTTTTTAATAAAAACAATTAAAAATTATTTTTTTGTCGGCAATGGTACTTTTTACTGTGCTGTTTTACAAATTTTACGGAGATAATATTACGGAAAGAACATTCTATCCTTTAAATTTTCTATGATTAATTATAATTTTTATATTTTTACCTTACATAGAATTGAATATGTTCGTCTTTTACACATCGATTGTAGTGCTCAGCACAGTAATTTCTATAGGAATTTTCTCTCCGTGTAAACACATGTTGTGTATTGTCGTATATATATATATATATATATATATATATATATATATATATATATATATATATATATATATATATTAATTATTATTTAGAAAAATTAGTATTTAAGAGAGCAATTTATTGGTAGAAAGAAATTAGATAACAAAATATTTTAAGTTTACTGATAAAAAAAATTAAGTATAAATAACCAATTTAATTAAGTTTCAACTTTCAGTGCCAGTTCAAGGTATAAAATACCTAAAATTAAAAACTAAACAAATATGAATCAGCCTTTCATTTTTATTCCATTTCGCTATTTTAACAATGTTTTTACAGTGTACACAAAAATATTTAATACTTTTTCAAGTTTTCTTTACTCCCGGCAAAGTTTCCCGTATATGATAATAAGGTAAAATAACTTCCTAACCACATACCAACATTAAAAGTTTCCCTCAAGAGATCAATAACCAAATCTTTCTCTGCTATTTAATATTTTTCCCAACTGAATATCTAAATTGAAATTGTCAATACGAAAATGATAAAACATTGAAAATGATCGCTTCAAAAAAACCATTCTGGGAAAAAAAATATTGATACATTCAAAAAAAAAAAAAAAAAACTGTATAGTTACTGTTAAGACTTAACACTATTGATGGTCCTGTGGTACAATCGATAAAGGCACACTGTATCGTAGATATTGTAATAGTTCAATTATGATAACATTTTTTTCAGTGTATATATACAAGAAGTGAGCCTATACACAAATTTTCATCGTAAATAATTCAATAAATAACCCGGGACCGCACGAATGAATTTTAACATACCAATTCGCACACAGATATGCATCCTATGGCCACGATACCATTGGTATGTGTAATATTTATAGGGTAAAACATAATATAAATTATTGATATTATAAATATGCTGACTATATAGAACTGCGGTCGGTTTGGACTGGTACCCTATAGCCTATAATATAATAATATAGTTATTACTATATATATAGCATTCTAATGTTACACTGGAGACTATTTATTCTACGACGGTATTCGACGAAGGATAACAATTAACTTAAGTACATAATAGCCATGTGTGTTTATTACTCCATCCTGCACCGCTCGGCCCCTCTTACCGTCCCAAATCCGCCTCAGTTCCGGTCACACCATGGCCGATGATTTATTATATTTTAATCACTTAATATTTAGAACTTATTATAGCAAAATAATTGGTGATATATTTCCGTTCCATTGGGGAAAGTATTTCATCTAAGAATCGAACTTTATTAAAGCTAAAAGATTATTTATTTGTTTTGTCAGCTATTTACAGTGTTTGTCTTATGCTAGGGCCACACTAATGTCTATAAACGCAATAGTTATGGCGCTAATATAACGACTTAAACTACGCGTAAATTGGGCGGCTACACTATAGCATTTAACGTATTATCTCGATAATTATCGTGCTAAAACAAAAATGGATACCATTTTTATTTTTAATTAATATAAATCTTAATTTTATGTAAATACTGTTAATTTAAAAAGAGGAAAATTTTAAATAATTTTGATTTTAAATTTAAAACAATGGTATGAACGCTTTTATTTAAATGATGATATCGATGATATACCGTACTACATAAGTACATAAACATGCAACATAAACATGATTGTTCTTGTTGCCTGGAAATACATAAATAGACATATTATGTACATATGATACATATCGTATTTACATATGTTTACATCCAGCGTAGAATGATGTGGTAGAATGTCCAGGCATGTGTAGCCACGAATTTTAACGGCATAAATGACGCGCTAAAATCCTTTGATGTGCCAAAACGACCGCCACCGGAGTTATCGCCTAATGCCTAACGTCATTATTAATGACGCGACGTTAATAAATTAACGCGTTAAGTTCTGGTCACACCTGCATTTAATGTCAATTAACGCGATAATTAACGGCTTTAATCGTTAGTGTGGCGCTAGGGTTATACAGGATAAGTTTTTTGAAAGTTGCGATTTTTATTACGGCTAAAAAATTGTTCGGATAAGGCTGGTAGCTACTGCTGGGGACAATCGATTCCTATAACCAGGAGCTTCATAGCTGCTTTAGTTTTCGAACTATGTTACAAACTTATATTTTTCTAAATAGAAGTCTATATTTAAAAGCTTTAAAAGGATTAATTTATGATTCAAAACTACTGGTAATACTCAAATTTCCATTATTTGTTCGCATGTTCTTGAGTAATTTTCTTTTAAAAATTAATTTTTTAAAGAACGCGCTGCAACTGGATTTAAACGACATAAAAATATACAAATGATAACTGTCATTTAACTGTATAATCAAGTCAAGTGTTTAACAATTACTGAGACAAAAAAGTAACAAGTGTAAATAATTTTCAATGAATTAATAAAAACGAGCCAAATTATTAAAATATCAGTTAATTTTAATTCTAATCTTTTAACTCTTTGCACTCAAGCAAAAAAAACAGTGAGTTGTAAATAGGCTGGTAAGACATGTAGCACATGACAACGACCGACGTTCTTTTTTTGACGGATTCTTTTGACGTTCTAACCCTGTTTCCCCAAAGTTGAATACTAAATGCGCTAAATACGTCCTCAATGCTGTTTTTATTAGTTTTTAATTTTAAAAAGATAATTCAACGTGATTTTGTATTATTTTATTTACAATTTTTCTAATAAATGAATGTGTTTGCAGTTATTAAATAAGATATTCATGTAATGTGAAGTATGAGCAGTCATTACAGTTCAACATTCAGTGTGTCATGTGGTACATGTCTTATGATCCAACAGACAAAACACCTTTAAATATGGTAGAGTTAATGGACAAACCACCTTGTCATGCTGTACATGTCTTATAAGCGCAAAGGGTTAAATTTATTTATTTTGTCACAAAAAAATTAAGACGTGACGGTCGTGACATCTATACTATAAAAGATAAATTACCTGTTGTGTTATCAAACAATAAATTGCTGATTCGTTTTTTGGATAAAAAAAAAAAAAATATAGCCTATACAAATAACGTATCTTTTTGCCGTAAAATTAATAATTTTAAAAGATTGATTTGATGAGATAATCAGTAAACGCATACACCTAGAATTTATATTTTAATCAAAATATTAAAAATTTTTGGTGATTTGATATTTGAAAATTAATTTTACAAAATTATTTATTGGTACTGTCAATGTTGGTCACCGATATCAGAGTTATTAATCTACGTATATGGGTTTTTATTAATGATTGTGTTTTAGATAAAAAAAAAATATATATCAAACATCTATTAAATATTTGATGTTATTGTAAAAATATTCCTGATTTTGGCTACAACACAGCTAAATGTTATTTTTTTTTTTTTTTTTTTGATAGAGTTGAAAATTAGTCAGATAAAAAAGTATATCTCAGTTGAAAAATATTCTTTTATCAAAAATTAAACAATGTTATTAATATTCTTCAGTTATTATATTACCACTTGTTTTAGCGAATTTCCAGAATGGAATTCAGCTATTACAGTCACTGTCATGACGCGACTTAAACCCGGGACCATGGCAGAAATTTGTTTTGAGATCCCTAGGAACCGAAAATAATAGTCACTAAAATTTATTATATATATATATATATATATATATATATATATATATATATATATATATATATATATATATATATATATATATATATATATGTCCGCACGATAACTCTCGAGCGAAATGTCCTACTTTTATAGGATTTGGTGAAACTGTTGGAAGTCAAACTCTTGGATGAGTTCTTCAGCCAGACACGTCGGATGCCAGGAACATGGTTTTTGTTCTTACGAAAAATTAATTTTCGGGCATTTTATTTTTTTTACTTATGACGCACTCGGATAAAAATTCTGGAAAAATTCTATGTTGTATCGGTCATAGTGAGAAGCCTGCAAAAAAAATTTGGTGATTGTATCATAGCTACAAGTTAATGAAAAAAAATATTGAAAAAATAGACAATTTTTTTCGGGGGCTTATAATTTTTTTTTGAAGCTGATAATTTTTTCTGAGATACACTATATAGGTGTCTAAAACATATAAAAATTTCAGCCAGATCCGTCAAGCTATTCAAAAGTTATAAATTTTTTTCGATTTTCACAAAATAATTTTTTACCCCCAAAGGGTGAGTTTTTAAGGGTTGAAACTCAGTAAATTTCAATTTTATATCGAAAGCAGTTAGCAGAAAAAAAGTCAACAAAATTCGTGCGGGGGCATTTCTACCCATGCTTATCCGCCAATAGCCTTTTATTAAAATCGTTTGAAAAAATCGTTTTATCCACCAACTACCTTAAATCTTCTTTAGTGAATAAACTATACAAAAATATTCATAAAATATACCTATGTATATGTTTGACTTTTTTCACCACAATATTTTAAACGATAATCTCACTACAATGGGATTAACGAAATCACGAATTATTCTGCTTAAAACTGAATTTTTATCTTTCAATTCATTCTTATCTCTCGGTCGAAATAAAATTGTGTTATTTATTCTCTTATGGATGGTGGATAATAGAAACGGAAGTGTTTCTATAAACAGCATTTACTTAGGCTAGTCGCGTTCTCTTCATATGACGGAACGGAAAAAAAATCTAATATTAACTTATTAAAAATATTTTAGCAAAATAAATTGTTTCTGTAGAGAAAAATGATTTATCAACATTACATGCCTCATACACAGTAAAAATTTCTACACATTCCCACATATTTCATTTTATATTTCCCGTATATAAATATTTTGTATGTTTTGATGTAGCTAATAATAATAAAAATATTTTCCATTGTGAAAATGAAAATTCAAACTAGAGCGCACAACCACACAGATATTTTGAGAGTAATCATTCATATTGTATTATGGAAAAATACTGAAGTTTTCATAGTTTTTCATTAATCAAATTACGCTAGTTCCGTGAAAAATATGGATTGAAATGTATTTTATGAAAAGCATATTTAGTAGTAATAATACAAATTTGATTTTGTGGATTTTCTCGAAATAAATTTAATATAGAACCAAACACTAATATCTCCCTGTTCTGGTTCTCAAGACGATCCAAAAAGTGAACAAATATTCAATTTTTGTAATTTCACCCAAAGTAAAAATTTCTGTCAGTTTAAAATCAAAATTTCACCCCCCCCCCCAAATTTTCTGAACATCCCTCCAATTAATAGGTGTTTTCACCATATCGGCCGAAAACCTTTTAAAAATAAAATGTTAATACTTATATATAGTAATTTTCTATCTAACAGTAAAAGAAACATCAACTATATTTGAAATTAACTTGAAGTATTATGACGTCATTAACAAATGAAGCTGATTTAGAATTAGCTAATTTTCATCGTGTGTAACATTACAAAATAAGCGACGAATAAAAATTAGCGTACTCTAAGATGTAATGAAATTTAAAATATGGAATTCCAAAAATTTGTTTTTCAAGAAACTTTTTGAAGCTTTTTCTTGGTGAATTTTTAGAAAGTGTTCATTTAAAACTTTTTAAAGTTTTTTTGCTATGGACTTTTAAGATTTTCAAAGTGCTTTGCAAAAATTGTTAGTTTTATTTTTATCTTGAAATTCCTTGAAACGACTGAACTAATCTCGTAATTACCAGCTTTCAAATAAAATTTAAAAAAAAAATGCATTAAAATTGATTAAACCGTTTTAGAAATTTAGTTGATTGAAAGCTTTTAAAGTTGTTACCGAAAATAGGGTTAAAGTATACAAAACCGAAAAAAACATTTTCTTTGGCAACACTTTCGACTGATGTGCATTGAGCCAGGAATAGGTATACTAGAGGAAAAAAGTTACTACTTCGCAAACAAAACATTATATTATCCTCCACTTATGTTCCACGAAAAAATCATGCATGAAAGTCCTACTGGGCTCCCGAACTATTATTTTATATGCATAGATAAATTAGTGAATAGCGTGAATAGCATGTGTACGGTTTTGCAAAACACACAGAAATGTTAAACCCAAAAGAAATTTATACTATTTAAATAAATAATAAAAATTAAAAAAAACAGCTTAAAGCTGCTTTTTTTAAAACGTTAAATAACCTAAATAATTAAAATATTTATTTTAATAGCAAAAATTTAATCTTTTTGTCACAATTCACCACTCTTATATTATTTTTTATTCTTATTTTTTACATCGTGTAAAACATTTTACATAAAACAATTTTAATTCTCATTAAAATATTCGCAACACATTAAAATCTAAAAATTTATTAAAATAGCACTTTAGGAAAAAAAATTTAATACTAATATTTATTTTTTTGCGTACGGTTGCTTTACAGGTGGAATTTTTCATAATTATAACAACAACACCGAAATGACTTTCGCCCTGCAGTTACAAAGGCGCTCGTACGTTTACGATGGAATATTTTCATTCATTCCAAATATACAGCGTGTCTCAGAATTGGACAGCTACAAGAGCGGTAAAATTGGTATGTACAAAAATAAGTATTTTACTTACCCCAGGTAAAATTATCTAATAGACGAAAGTAGGTAGTTGGACGATTGAGGTTGCATGTGCGATTGCCTAAATTTAGGTGCAAGCAACAGTAAATACATATCTGTGACGCCATTAGTTGTGAACTGGTCAACTAGATTTCAACAGAATAGTAACTGGTTTCAACTGGTTGTTAACCGCCAGTGACGAGAGCAATAACTGGTTTCAACTGTCTGTTAACCGCTTTAACCAGAGCAGTAACTGGTTAATCGTTAAACAACCAGTTGGGAGCTGTAATTCCCGCATTCAGAACAGAAAAATTAAATAATAAACTTTAAAAAAAAATGCAATGCATTTTACAAGCTAATCCGGTACTAATTTTAACCCAATAAAAAGAATTACAAAAATTTTTATTCATTCACAGCTTGCAACATGACAAACAGTGGTGTGGCCGCCATAATCGGTCCACAAAATCGTGACTGTAGCGCCATTGTTTCCTCAATTTGTCACAATCTAAAAATCCCCCACTTTCAAACAAATTGGGATCCAGCACCGGCTAAAGCCTCACTGACCATAATGACACTAAAGATGTACCCAGATGCCGAGGTTTTGGCGAGAGCTTACGGCGACGTTATCCAAGCGATGGAATGGAAAAGTTTCATGATCATCTACGAGGAGGACGATGCGTTTATACGGCTCCAGGAAGTGTTACGACGACACAAATCGTTGGAGACGACAGTGACAGTACGTCAGTTACATGGAGATGATCATCGGTAACATCTACACAGTTTTAAATCCAATCCAAAACAATATAAATTTGAATCTATTATTTTGCCGTAGACCGCTGCTGAAAGAGATCCAAGCCACCGGTGAAATACGGATTATTTTGGACGCATCACCAGAAAAAACAAATGAAGTGTTGCAGCAAGCAATGGAAGTGAATATGTTAGGGGAATATATGCAATATTTTCTAACGACTTTGGTGAGGATCTCGGCAAAAAGAACACTCTCGAAAATTATAACTTAAATAGGATTTTGGTTCACAGGATGCACACGTAATCAATTTTGGCGCTGTTAAGTACGATTTGTGTAATATAACATCACTTCGAATTGTAAATCCAACAACTACAGATATTCGAATAGCTGTTGATGATCTACGTGAAAAAATACCGGATATTAAAGAAGAAACATTTCCGGTAAGTTATTTTTTGTTCTAAAATTAAAACTAAAAGGTTTAGATTTTTTCGATAATCCGATTTAAAAATAAATCTGCGAATCCTTTATAAATATCTGTATGGATTTTATTCTTGTTTAACTTCATCGTCTTAACTAGATAAATGTTATTTATAATATAGGATTTATAAAAATAAGTAAAAAAAACTTTCGTAAATTGGCAATTGAATGAGAGATTTAGTTTAGAAAGTTCGAAAGTGTTTATCCTATTTCATCGTAATTCTTTCGATAAAAATTTCTACAAATTCTAAGCATCATTGTATAATTTTATTATAATAGTTGGAAATTAATGTTAGAAATTGACAAATAACAAAATGAAATTATTTTGAGATATCAGTGTTTGACGGTTACAGACATAAGCATCTAAACGACTCGTTTTGATCGCGATTTTTTTAAAGGATTTCGAGCGATTGGAAACGTTCAAAACGTTCGTAGCATTCTGGTGTCTCTCAATTTTTATATTTCCATAAATAACTCAAAGATGGCGTTAATGATAGGTATAAATACACAAAACAATAAACACGTTTTAAAAGCTTACATACTGTTATTTCGAAAATAGATTTTCTAAAACGGTGGGCAAGATAACTTCAGTAATTGTCATCCGATTAGTTTGAAATTTTACCTGTAGCTTTTCGGATAGGTTATCTAAGGTGGTGCGTACGATTTTTAAAATAATAATAATAATAATAATGTGTTTAACGTCCGTTTTTTTAGACATTTTAATCTATAACAGACGCCACCCACATCATTATTTGTATCTTTATTTTATTATTTTAACATTTACAATATTCCTCACATTATACAATTATGATGTGGGTGGAGGGCAAGGAAAGTGGTGTGAGGGCTAGGATTTGGTAGGTATGCGTCTGCAGCCGTCTTCTTAAGGAACTATGCCGATATTCATCTGGAATTGTGAAGGGAAACTGCAGAAAAACCTTCACAAGCATAGCCGGCCGCGGGATTTGAACCCTCGACCTACCAGTCGCAAGTGCCAGTTAGTGCTTAAGCGCGCTCGGCCACTTCGCTGGTTACGATTTTTAAAATTGGTCACCAAATAAATTTTTTATATAGGGGAGAGTCTCCTATACTGGACCACTTTTGCCATTTTTGTTTGCAACAAGGAAACCAATTAAGATAGAGCCATCATTTTTGGTTGTCTGATTAATCAATCTTTATGCTTTAAAACGAAAACATTAATTCGTCTCTAGTTGAATTTTAAAAAGACCCTACCTTGGGTAAAAAAAAATTATGTCATTTGGTCTAATTTAGGAAACTAGCATAATAAATTGGACCGATTGGTTCTTAATAATGTTTTTCTACAAAAACCGTTATCTACATCTAATCCATGTATATATTTTTAAGATTATGTCGTTATAATAAATTACATATGACATAGATAAAATATA
The DNA here is from genome assembly GCA_035578155.1 of Brachynemurus nebulosus. Taxonomy (NCBI): domain Eukaryota; kingdom Metazoa; phylum Arthropoda; class Insecta; order Neuroptera; family Myrmeleontidae; genus Brachynemurus; species Brachynemurus nebulosus. Next base: position 5,158,494 of record JAPWDM010000029.1, read on the forward strand.
AATATAAAAAGAAAAAGTTATACCTACCTGTTAAGTGTTTGGTCGAACGGTGAGTAATGAAAATTTAACATCGGCTTAACAATTTTTCATAAATTTACGAGTTTTCAAAGACTGCTTACTTGACAATTACCTAAATTCGTACTAAGAAATAAATTCGAATGTTGTTTAATATTTATATTGTTAGATGGTTCTAACTGTCTTTTAATTGCTTAAAACTGATGCGGTCCAATTTAGGAGCCGGTCCAATATAGGAGACTCTCTCTTATGTATAAAGTTGATTCTTGCATCGATTTTCAAAATTTTTTTCAAACTGGTGCCCGTTATCAGTAAGTCAACATTTTTTAACAATCTCATGTGGTCTCTTAGTAAAAATTTATGTAGGTAAGTGATGAAGAAATATTTTTTATATTCTGGTTGCTGTTTGAAAATTGGAGCGCCAAAAAATGTCAAAAAAATTTTTTATTAGAAAATAAATTTTTTCCAGTATACTTAAGGCTTATTACTTAGAAAGAATAAAGTCCAAAAATTCTTCGGACATTTTTTTTCTTCGTCAGCTGTATTTTTGGTGAAGGGCACACTATTGAGGCGGAGCACCTGAGTCACTATCGGTCCAGGGCACAAAAATAGAACGTAATTGAATCGGTTTTTTTTTTTTTTTAAAAAGCGCGTAACTCACTAATTTACCCATTTTGAGTTTTTAGGCATTTCAAAAACTATAGGTAAATAGCATTACAAGTTGGTTTTGAAAAGACTGTTGTCATGCATTCTGTTCAATTTATATTTGATATTAAAAATTGTGATTTTTATAAACGGGTGTATCTCACACACATACGCCCTTTAAAAAAAAAAAAAAAAAACATGTAGTGGAACCAATTCATTTTTGAGTTAAATTTAAACAAGACGATAATAAATTTTATTATTATCTCATAGTTTGTTCTCGGTGTTTGGCAATCACTGTTGAACAATAAATCAGAAATCAGTTAGTTTTCATAATGAGTGATAGTGACAATGTGGACAATGAAAGTCCTTGAAAGAGAAGACAGCCACATCTTTCTCTCTACAAAGTAGTCTTTAAATTTTTCTTTAAACGTTTGGCTGCGAAATGCGGTTTGATAATATACCCAACATGAAACATCTATTTCGTATCCCTACAAAAAAAATACCTGTCAAAGAGGCAAAAATCAAAGATTTGTTAAAAATTAGAAATTATAATCCAGAACAATAATATAGCAATTTCTACAACAAAATATTTTCTTGTCCAACAGTGAAAAGTGACAACGATCGTGATCAAAATTAAAAATTTTCAAGAAACAAAAAAGTTTTTATTTTTCGCGAATTTTTTTTTTTTTTTTTGAGTCGAAAATTCAGCTATTACAGCCACTCTCATAACGCGACTTGAGTCCGGGACTATAGCAGAAATTCGTTTTATGGTACCTAGAAACCGAAAATGGCATTCACTAATATATCTTGTATGAGTTCTTCAGTCAGACACATCCGGTGTTCGCAACATAGATTTTTGGGTATTTTCCGTAAAAGTAAATAAATTTTTAGCCAAAATTTCCCCAATTTCAAAAATTTTTGCTACTCTTTTTTACACTATTGGAAAGAGGAGAAAGAATCACTTAAAAAAGTTTTTGAATCGTTCTTCTATCTACTGGTTTCCGAAGAAAACTAATTTTTATAAACAGAAACTTGCTGTGTTATGCAGGATGCTGCGATAGGGGTATTTTAATTTTTATTTCATTTATGAAGATTCTATGGCATGTAATAAATTAAATATTTCATTCTTATTAAAATTTTTATACCAATTTTAATTGATTTCTTCCTTTTTTTCACCCTAACATCTAAATTAAAGATAATTTTTTTTTTTTAAAAGGGCGGATGTTATCAAATTTTGAAAGCTCATAAAAAGTAAGATATCAAGTTTAGCATGAAAAATTTTTCGAAATTTTGTCCCATTTTAGTTAAAATAAAACCTAATAATCTTTTAAAAACATTTTTTTCGGAAACATGGATGCAAAAATGCTTTCCCACAAATTTGGTTTTTGTGATATGCGCCCTTTTAAAAAAAAAACCGATTCAGTTATGCCTCTGGTTATGTTGTTCACCATAAACTTTTTGAAAAAAAAATGTCTACATTGGACCTACACCTATATCTTAAATCACATATTATAAGATACTCAAAAAGGTTTTATACTGATTGCATTATTTGTTATGAGGAGAAACCTTCTCATATAAAACCTTCTCTGGCATTTCACAGTTATGAAATGCCTTAAACTTGACATTTGTATGTTTCAACATTTTTTTCATTTCGGTTATACGCAATTTTTAACGCCAAAAAACTGTTCCTTATGCACTTATAAAAGTTTTCGTTTCATCCCTGATAATTTTTTTGACACTATTATCAGTTTACTTTCTAACTTAACCCAAGAATCATACGTTGGTCTACGAGAAACGTTAATCATACATCGACGTCGTTTTGAAGGGTGGGCTTTTTACGGAGAGTTTCAGAGTCTATTTGCAAAAAACATTTTTTTTTACATAACAATACTACAAAAGCGAACAAAATATTTAAAAAAATTGGATTTGGAAAACTTTCTTAATGTAAATATTTATTAATTTTTTTAATCTTTTTATCAAAGCATATTTTCATTACAAAAATTAAAAAATAGATAAATAAAAATAACTAATAAAAACTATTATGAGTCAGTGGACATGTGTGACTTAACAGAATGTGAAATTTTTCAGTCATAAATATTCCTATAGATATGTAGTTATTTCCCCATTAAGCAAATTTGTAAATTTTCCAAAATTTGTTAGTAATTTTTCGAATAAGATCTCAAAAAATAATAAAAATTAAAATATTTTCCACAAAATAAATTGTTAATCTTTTATTAAGTCACTTGAAACGCATTCTTTAGTTTTCGATTCAATATATTAAAACTTCAGTATTATGTCGTCTCTATAAGTCAAACAGCTGTAATCATCTTTCACATTATCATAATCATTGAATAAATTAATTATAACATGCATATCTTTAATAAATTTTAGAAAAATTAGGAAAACTTTTATATGTGAAGTGCAAAATCTTTAAAAAAAACATCGCATAATCATACATCGACGTCCTTTTGACGGACACTATTTCAATACAAACAAAACGACAATGACTATAAACAAAATAAATACGTCTTATGTGTTATAACAACAAATAAATTAGATAACAGAAATATCACAGCAAGTAGGTACCGACAAGCTGTAGTATTGGAGCAGTTAAAGAAGTTCGTTCGTCGTTTTGACGTGTACGTATGATTCTAGGGTTAAAAAAAAAATCGATTATATCATCCCACAATACCGACACGAAACCGGATCGGATATGTGATTGTTTGAATCGCTAATCAAACGTGATAACCAGTGATGTGAAAACCAAACGAAACCAGCAACTTACTCCCCCCCCCGCCACAGATTTCCTTCTACTTGCTCGAAATGATTATGTTATACGAATACCAAATAAGTATGCAGCAGTCGACATTGTAGATTCGGTAAGGCAAATATAGATAGAAGGGTTCAACGATAGAATGGTCGATTATAAGATTAAATGATTTTGATTACGTGCCGTTTACGTGCCACTAACGTGCCGGCTCTACTCACACGGCACCGGTTAGAATATACATATCTACATAAGTATATACTTAGTTAGTTAGAAGCTCTATGTCAAACTGTCACTCATTTTTAATATCATAATTCTCTATTCGTTGTAACATTTTGTAAATATTTTCGTTTTAGGTTGCGCTGGTGTTGATGTTTGAAAGTTGACTTTTAAGTCTTTATTATTTTAATGTGAAAGTTTTCGAAGTTTTACGAAACTTTACTATAATAACAGTTCTCCTTTAAGATATTGTTTATTCAGTCAATTTTTTTTTTTTTTGGTTAATTAATTGAAAAACATAGCACTGATTTTTGTGTACAGGTTGAAAATATTTCCAAAATCATTGAATTCTTTTGGTGTTAAGCTGTAACAATTTCCCGTTTTCCCGAAGTGCTTGACATTTTTCCATTTAAAGAAAAACACCACTGTAACTACCAAAAAAGCATATTTTTTTTAAAGCTTTTATTTAACTTGTTATGTTAGTATGTTGGTTTAGATCAAATCTTGGAATCAAAATTTAGACAGGTTCTGATTGAGTTAGAGGTTTCAAATTTTGCATACGTGTCTTACCTTGATGACAATGCAATATTGTATAATTAGTTTTGTCCGAAATCGCCCCAAACCAAAATTGTTGATTTTTAGTCCTGTGCAACTTTTTGACATTTCGAATTGTCAGATATTGTCCATTGATTGTACATTGGAATTTTTTGTTTCCATAGTTATATCTGATTAGGGTAAATTAACCGATTAAAATATAGATAAAAAAATTACTTCTTTAATTTTTTTTTAAAATTAATTGTAATCAGACTAAAAAGTAGAAAATAAAATAAAGTAAAAAAAAAATGTTTTTTAAGAAAAAGCTTTTATTTAAAAATGGGCTAAAAAAATAAGATAACTATTGAGTGAAGTTTGAAGCAATATGCAACATAATTTATAAAAGCTTGAGGCGTTTAATTAAGTTTGGTAACTACTGAAAAGTAAAATAGCTACAGTTATTTCCAAAACAGAAATACATACCTAATTAATGATGACGCCTCAAGCCTTTATAAATTATGTTGCATATTGCTTCAAACCAGAGGCGTAGCGACGGGGGTGCAAGGGGGTCTATCATGCACTGGGCGCCACTCGTAGCGGGGCGCCAAATGTACGCCAAAGAGGGGTGTTAAATGTGCCCCAGAGGGTGGCAGATCTTTGGGGGCGCCAAGAACATGAGGTATATGAGGTTTTTTTTTGCTCGTCACTTGTTTTTTGGGAGGAAAAAGACAATATTTTTTTACAGGGGCTTTTACTTTACTGCTTCAAACTTCAATCAAAAGTTATTTTATTTTTTTTAGCAAATTTTTAAATAAAAGCTTTTTCTTAAAAAACATTTTTTTACTTTAATTTGACACTTTATTTTAGATAGAATGAAAGATAATAGGGAAATACTATTGAAGGATGTTATTAGGCATATACTGAAGTATAAAAAAAATTTATTATTGATAAATATTGAAAAATGGGACACTGGAGCCATTCTTCCAAAGCATATTAAATTTGAGGCGCTCCACGACACGCAGTATAGCTGATGCAAATTTGAATCTGGAACAAAACAAAAGATATCTTGTTAATCTACATTGTTATAGCTAGTGAAACACATAGGGGATTTTCAAAGTATTAGTATTTGTGTGATTGGCGAGTATTTGACGTAAAGTTTACATTTTTGGATCAAAAAAGCAATCACTTGTTTATCAAAAATGTTTGAATTAACTTAGCGAAGATTTGCCACAGTTTTGATCTCTCTTACATTACATTTAGCCCGAAAATGAGTTTCAATAGTGTTCTGTTGTTTACTCATATTTATTAATTATTTTTAACTCATCTCCTGCAATGTCGAATATATTAAAAATAAAAAATATAAAGTAAAAAAAATGTTTTTTAAGAAAAAGCTTTTATTTAAAAATGGGCTAAAAAAAATAAAATAACTTTTGAGTGAAGTTTGAAGCAATTTAACTAGACAAAGAGATCACTTGTATATTGCAAATCATAAGTACAAAAAAACGCAGCAGACCACCAATTACTTATGTCTACTACTGTACAACAAATTACCAGATAATATGAAGCTTACCTAACACAAGATTCCAAAATATTATTAAGAATGCTCTTATTAGCAAAGCATATTACACAGTACATGAATGTTTTGAAAACTTTCTATTTTAATACAAATAGACTTATCTTTTGTTGACGAACTCTGTAAAACTTGTGAATTTTTTTCGAGTAATAAATTATTATTATTATTATTATTATTATTATTATTATTATTATTATTATTATTATTATTATTATTATTATTATTATTATTATTAATATGCAACATAATTTATAAATGCTTGAGGCGTTATCATTAATTATTTCTGTTTTGGATATAAGTGTAGCTATTTTACTTTTCAGTAGTTACCAAATTTAATTAAACGCCTCAAGCTTTTATAAATTATGTTGCATATTGCTTCAAACTTCACTCAATAGTTATTTTATTTTTTTTTAGCCCATTTTTAAATAAAAGCTTTTTCTTAAAAAACATTTTTTTTACTTTATTTTATTTTCTACTTTTTAGTGTGATTACAATTAATTAAAAAAAAATTAAAGAAGTACAGTTCAACAAATTTGACTTTGCCGCTGTCAAGGTAATTTTTTCTTTATTGTAAGCACTATCTCAGTAGACCACTATCTCACTTCTAATGACCTTGATGCGGCAAAGTCAGATTTGTTGAACAATAATTTTTTTACCTATATCTTAATCGGTTAATTTACCCTAATCAGACATAACTATGGAAACAAAAAATTGCAATGTAAAATCAATGGACAATATTTGACAATTCGAAATGTCAAAAAGTTGCATAGGACTAAAAATCAACAATTTTGGTTTGGGACGAATTAGGGAAAAACTAATTATACAATATTGCATTGTCATCAAGGTTAGACATGTATGCAAAATTTGAAACCTCTAGCTCAATTAGAACCTGTCTAAATTTTGATTCCAAGATTTGATCTAAACCAACATACTAACATATCAAGTTAAATAAAAGCTTTTAAAAAGTTAAAATAGGACCATCAGTTTTTTTTTTTATAGACAAAAATAGGTGGTTCTAATTCTAAACAATGTTTTGTTGAAGCAATATTTTCTATCTAGCAATCTATTGTGACCAAAAATCATAATCGTAGAGTCGGCAAACTTTCCTTTCGACGAATTGCAAGTTGGTGAATTTTCCGTCGATAAATTGCTGTCGGTGAACTTTCCGGACACGATCATAAGCTGCATTTGCAAAAGAAAAAATTCTTTTCCAAAAACAATGGAACAATACTCACTAATGACTCATTGTGAATTTTGAAAATTCATATAAAAAAACAACCAAATATAATTAGTGGTAAATTCAATTAATTTTTGCAAATACAAACACAAAAAGTTTGCTCGTACATATATAAAATTTAATAATAATTATTGGTTTTTGTTTGTAATAAATATATTAATTAATGGTCCATTCAGTGGATGTGTTCGGTGTAACACTGTTGTTAGATATATTAACCCGAATATTACAAAGGCCGTAGTCGAATACGAAGGGAGAAATTTGCCACCGCGCGTATCATTTCATTATTACAAGATACAATTTTGTAATTTTATTCCAAAAAAATATATAACATATTCTTAGCCAATACAATCTATCACAGTATACATATGAAGGGTACAGGGGAAAACGATCTTAGTCACAAAAATAAATTTAAAGTGTGAATCGCGCATTTTTCAACATAAAAATTTTTTGCCTGAAAACCTCGCATAGGATCTGGTTCAAACTTTCGGTGGTTATTACCAATATAGTAAGCTAGAGGACGCCATGCTAGCAGAAAATAAACGGCTAGCCGTTTTCGCGAAATTTAACATTGAAACATGTATTATATGCGCATTTTTCAGCAAAAAAAATTTGTTCTTCCCCGGCATATCACGGACTATGTTTGATTTTAACGTGTAATATTTGCACGGAGTCAATATTCTGCATACTGCCAACATAACAGAATGAATTTTGGCATTTTTTACTTTTTGTGACTATGATCGTTTTTCCCCTGTGCCCTTCATTTGAGTTAACAAATCTATATGTACACATAATATCCATAGTTGATATAACCAAATGATACAATATGTTGTTAACCAAATAATACAATAATGTTGTATTATTGGGTTAAAAATGTTTGATATTTTTTAAATTTGTTGTACCTTTCTTCAAAATTTTGCAAATAAGTTATTGTGTAAGGCTTTAAGGGGAGATTCTCCAAAAATATCTAAAATCGACCTTTATTATTATAATACATAATTGTTTCTACATGTCTTGAGACTACAAAAAAATTTAAAAAAAAAAATTCAAAAATGAGCTGAGTATAAATGGTTTTGAAGTCAACACCGTTATTAAACCGTTAAAAAAAATAAAAATTATTTTCTAAATTTTTAAAAGTATTTTTTGTACTTAAACGGTTTACAATTAAGGGTTCAAACTTGACTAAATCACAATACATTCATCCATAGTAATATAACAAAAATAAATGTCAATTTTGCAGGTGCGGAGGCAAATTCCTCCCTTTTTATCGGACTACAACCTTTTAATATTACAATTCACTAATATGGGTACTAAATGTAGATATTTGATAATAATATAATGATAAGTTGAAAATTAATAACCGATGTCTGTAATAATTATTTTCGTTTATTTTGTTATTTTGTAAATCAGTTTAAATTAAATTTTGATGAAATTTTGGATGCCTTTTCATTCAACAAATAATTACAAAATCAAAATAATCAAGTTTTTGTTAACATCATTATTTCGGCAGTGATTGTCATTTAATATTGATTATTACACAGTAAATTTAAAAGAGGGTTTGCATTCATTTTCACACCAGGGAAGCACAAAGGGAACATATTTTCACTTAGTTTTCCTCAGTAAGACTAGTATATGGACAATAAAATTTTAATCATTCTAAGCCTTCCTAAATCTTTCCGCAAATGTCATTCAGGAGTTGCGTGGTGCATCGTCCTAGTCCTCGGATAGATTCTGATCTAATTTATATGGGGCCACCTCGAAACGATACTCTTTTAAACAAACAATTATCCGAATCGGTGCATATTTGTGGAAATTATGCGCAAATATACATAAATAAAACAGTTGTAACAGTTAAGTGTACATATCTCTTAAACAACTGAACCGATTTTGATGAAATTGGTACCATTCGCTAAGCTGAAAGATACCTGAATCATTCCAATCTGATTCACAGTTCCTGAGAAATACGTGGTCAAATTCGCGAAATTTGATTCAGATACCCACAAACCATATTACCTATTTTTGGATGTCGATTAATTTGTCGGAAAATATTATGATTTTCCAGAAATTCTCTATCAAACAACGATCCCCGTAAGGAAAATGAAAAGATCCAATTCGCTATAAGCTTTTGTGTGATGGAGGGGATACAAGATTCGGTTACAATGTTCAAGGTAGAAAAATATATCAGTTTATCAGGACTTTGTTTGTACATAATTTTACTACCTTCTTTCAGAAAAAAGTATAATTTTTTTTAAATACTGTGTTTGATTTTTTCAAAGCGAGTATTTATTACGATGTCTATTTACCAGATTTTAGAAAATAATAAAAAAAAATTATTTGTAACCCTATATTATCAAACATCACTTTATTTTGAAATTTTCAAAAAAATATAAAAATTACCCTTTATGCTTTTTCTTGGTTAATTTTATTGAAAACTATTCCATTTTAAGACATTTTTAAGGCAAATGAGCAGATGTAATATGGCTCTTATTTCAGCGAATTTCCATTCTGGAAATTTACTTATTACAGCGGGTGCCATAAAAAGACTTGAGCCCGGGAGAAATTTATTTTGAGGCCTCGAGAAACCGAAAATGATCTTCACTAAAATTATATATATATATACCATGTGAGTTTTTTGAGAGTTGCCATTTTTATTACAGCCAAATTTGTATGATAGAAATGGTATTGAAAAAGGTTCTTTTGTTGAATGTAATAGAAATGTAACCAAGCAGAACACTATCGGTTGAAGTAGCCTTAAGTACACATGCATATTTTTACCGCCTAATTGAGAAATTAAAGAAAAATTCAAAAATTAAACTTGGGTAAAAAAAATTTTTTTCCTCATTTATATTGTTAATTAATGCATTAAATCAGTTTTATCGAAAAATTAATATATAGTCTCCACGGAAGTGGGGTGGAGATGGCATACAGTTTATGTGAATATTACAGAAATGAAACCTACACACATATTCACACACATTAACACACATGTAAAATAAAACGAGATGCAGATATTTTGTCAATGCAAACAACACACACACTACTAAAAAACTGACAGTAGAAGCACCAGTGCTTGGCTTCAGATCATCTAACAAAATGACTAGTCCATCTACGTCATTGATAGTCTCATTTAAAAATTTATAAGTTTGTATCATAGCTCGAAAACCATAAGAGCTATAAAGTTCCTGCCTATAGCAATCGGTTGCCCCCGTCGGTATCTCTTATTTGAACAATTTTTCGATTAAATCAACGGTTTGGCTGTAATCAAATTGGCATGTGTGTGTGTGTGTGTCTCTGCGCGATAACTCTCGAACGAAGGCTCCAATCTTTACGAAACATGTGTGTAGGGCAAACGTCCCAATACCGCTTGAATGAGTTCGTTAGCCAGATACGTCCGATTTTTGGAAGCCAAAATTTTAGCTATTTTTCGCCATTTTTAGTGTTTTTTTACAAAAATTGGCCAGAATCCAAAATTTTTTTAAATTTGTTTCTACACCATCAAAAAGAGCGTAAAAAACTACATAAGACAAACTTTTAAAACATTGTTCTAAGTGACCTAGTTTTTGAGAAAAGTTAAGAAATTTGCTGAATTTCGTTACAATAAATGCTTTATCGTTTTTGTCATTATAATCACAATATCTCTATATCTGTTTCATTTTTCAAAATAAAAATTAACTAATTTTCCAAGAACGTGTCGTCACCGATTTCGAAAATTTTTTCACTGTTAGAAAGCTAAACTATTTTACGTGGAATCAGGTTGTTATATGAGATCCGCCGGTGTCCAATTTTTGGAAATTCACTAAGTTATGCATATGCTGCGACAGGGGTATATATGTTTCATTCATTTCTAATAGTAAGGCGTCCAGATAAATTGTCAAATAATCACTTCATATAGGAGGCTATAGTTTATAGTATAGGTGGAGCGAATAGAGAAATGTTTCCCTTTAATTCCAACCTGTTCTAACGTTCAATAAAATTCCATCACCCCATATTAAATATTCCTAATTTTTTTCTTTTATTTTTTTTTTTTTTTTTGCAGACTGAAATGGCACTGGTATATGACGCTGTGAACGTATTCTACAACGGTACATTGTTAATGACGCATGCAAATCATTCAATAAACATGCGAAATGTATCGTGCGATGATAATGGCGTTTCAATATGGCCGGATGGTGAAAAATTATTTCAATTTTTAACCGACGTAAGTTGTGCGTATGATGATGAATTAACTAAAGCATGCATGCGTTCTTTCGTTGGTGGTTGCATAAATATAGAGCGTGAATGAGCTCGATTATTGCATATAGGGTAAGTGCGGGAGAGAGGCCGCCTCGGAAGAGATGCCGCAGTAGTCATAATTCCTCCGTTGATTGATAGATAGCGCTATTAATGGATTATATGTTTAAAATAAGTTATTTATTTAAGCTGTGTATGGTTGCATTTATGATTAGTTTATCAGTTTAGTAATTATCCAACTTTTTATTATTGAAAAGTAAGTTTTTTAACATAATATTTTATCAAGCATTTAATTCATTAGAATTTAAGAATGTATATTTCATTGTTTTAATAAAAATGAGTTTTGTTGTTAATTTAGGTATATTTTAAAATTTTAAGTTCGAATTCCGCACTATGCTGGCTATAGCAACATGCGGCATCTATCCCAACAAAAAGGAGAGATGCCGCATTTAAAGTTGGTATAGATACCGCACCATATTACATGTTAAAAACATAGACTTTGGACTGTAAATTATGTCACGTAAATATAGAAGATCCATTAGTGGATCAGGAAGAGCCCTCATATTAGTGAAGATAACGAAAATAATGATGATTGCTTGTGTATTGAATGTTTTGAAAGGTACTCAGAAAGAAAAAAAGCTGACTGGTTAAGATGTATAAAGTGCCAAAAATGGTTACATATGGAGATGTGTGTAAAATGTAAAATTTTTAATACGAACTATGCGGCGTCTCACCTTCCTTGATGCGGCATCTCTCCCATAGGTGTGGGAGAGACGCCGCTTTGCAGGCTCTACAAAAATGTTAATTATGAATCCTTTATGACTCAAAATTTAAAATTATTTATAAATAATTTTAAAGAACAATGTTTACATTTATTGTGTACCAAATTTCAAATCAGTTAAATTCATACTTAAAGGTTATTAAGTGTTTTCAAAATGTGCGGCATCTCTCCCGCATTCACCCTATAACACTGATTGTGAAACTGTGCTTGCACGCTTTGTTGCTATGTGTTATATAACATAGATATAGAAAGAAAATATATTTTGTACATTAAAACCTATTTTTATGCGGAAGATACGGACCACATAAGAACACGAAGAACATTTTAGAACTTCATAAGTAGATGTACAAATGCTGAAAACACAGTGATGGGATCACTAGAACCTATTTTTGTGCGGAAGACAGGGACATAGGCATAATGTAAAACCAAACACACAAAAAATATTTCGAAACTTCATAAGCAGTTGTATAAGTTCTGATAACACACCTGTAGGACTTTCTCATTCTGTTTTTATTATCTTTTGAAACCGGCTGAGGGAAAGGGATTACGGCCAGTATCTAATAAGGGACTGATATATAACCATTTATAATTGATAGCCAAAAAACCCATCACAAAGATCCAATTACGTTCAAAGGTTATAAAGAATCAAAATTTATTTTGCAGTTTTAGAGGTAGACTGGTGCATTATTGAGAAAAATTGTCAGAAAAAAAGTTGTTGAAAATTGAAATTTCTGCAAATTAGATTTTATAAATTTTTTCTTATGATCCCTTCAGGGGGGGGGGGTATATTTCAAGTCATCCTCACCCACTGTGACACCATTTTGGAAAGTATACTACAACTCCATCCTTGCTGCAAAATACTAAAAAAATTTAGTACAGTCTATGAAAAAACACAAGAAAATCATTTATAAACAACTGACAAAAACATAAGAGTTAGGTGGTTTTAACGACGGAACTCTAAAAATAAAAATTCATGACACAAGAATAAAACTCTAAAAATAAAGTCAGGTGAACAAGGAAAAAACTCTTGCACTTTATAAAATAATTGGCAACTTCGTCTAAGTTTTATCGATTTTCATAAACAGCGACTGAAGAAAATCGGAAAAACCAAAGAAAATACAGTTTGCAACACACTGCAAAAAAAGAAATTGGAAATATGTAACTCAAAACCTCACAATGTCACCAGAAATTGCTGTTCTATACAAAATAAAGAATTAATTTACACGTGGAAATATTTTTAAATATTTTCTTTCATATTTATAATATTACAAAAATTGCAATACATACATAAGCATGTAAAAGAAACGGGATGGTGCAATAATGTATATACTTACGTAATATGATGACGAAATACGTTTAGATAGTCAGTAACTAAGCTTACCGCAAATTTAACTTCAAATTTGTTGCACCGCATAAAAAAGGTCGAATAAAAATAGGCTCAAGTGTAGATATACTATTTAACTAATTGGGTGGTCAATTAATAATTCTTGCATGTAATACTGGAATAAATGCATTTCCTGTTTATTCTAGCCACCGTTGTGGCTGCTTCGATGTGAAAAATATAGAAAAAAACCAAGTCCAATGAAGTGCGAGTGTGACACGCGCTTCGAGGGTTCCGTACAATATTCATTGTAAATAGGCACAATTAGCAAAAAGTTCACAAATATTTTGATTTTGTTCTTTCTCAAAGAACAAAATTTTTACCTTTTTCGCATCAAAATATTACCTTTTTATCCTACGATCCATTCTTAATACCTCACCCTGTATATTTAAATTTATACTTTCAATACAAATCCCTATTTTGTTAATGTATCCATCCATATTTTCTTTTTCTGTAAATGCATGCGCATATAACGTAAATTTTCTTACAGGAAAATCCATATAAATATATGATTCTGACACATTAATTCTTAAAATGTAAAATATAAAATATATATGTTTTTGATTTATTAATAATTCTGATCGAATAATTTCATTTTTATATTCATATAAAAGTACAGGACTGGCAAAAATAATTATGACACATCAATCGAAAAATTATGCAACCACGGAAATAAAATACGATGAATCAAAAAGAGATTTAAATCAATTTATTCAATTTTCCAAGACATTGTTACAGAGAATTTTTATCAAAGGCGAGATTCGCCAAAAAAAAAAATCGACTTTTTCTCATTATTATTTTATATATATATATATATATATATATATATATATATATATATATATATATATATATATATATATATATATATATATATATATATATATATATATATATATATATATATAGATATATATATATAAATATTTTATTAAAAAAATACATATACAACATTATTTCTACATGTCTAGTGATGACCAAAAAAAACTTCTTTTTTTTTAATTCAAAAATGGGGTAAGTATAAATGGCGCTGAAGTCGACACTGCGAGATTTTTCCACCTTGATGGTTCCGCGCACTCTGAAATCCCCCGTGAACTAAAAAAAAAAAAAAAAATTAAAAATTTTCATTTTTAAGGAAAAAAATAAAAAACCAACGGAAAATCGCGTTTTAAAAATAAATTTTCAAAAACCATGAATTTTTTTCGATTATAAAGACCCGCTATTTTCAAAATATATTATGGAACCAAAAAATCCTAGTTCGTATCAAAATGACGGTGCCGAGAAATAATATACACTTTGATTTATGTCGATACCTCAAATATTTTTTGAGATACACGCGAAACCATGTCGAAAAACGTAGTTTCCATCAAAAAACATTTAAAGTTTTATAATTTTAGGAGAACATTTTTAACACCTTAGAGAACATAATTATGAAAATAAAAAAATATAGGTATTTCTATTTTTTTTTTTTTTTTTTTTTTTTTGACAAATCTCCCCTTAAACTAACTGCAAAAATTTACATTTTTCGATCAATATTGCTCGGCTTTTTTTCGCCGCTTCTGTATTTAGCAGTAAATATTTTGTATTACAAAAACGTTTTTGTCGACTAACATTTAAAATCCATATTTCGTATTAGAAAGGCTTTTTTTCTATCTTTGTTTATTAAATGTTATCATCATTTGTTTATTTCACTTGGATTATGTTTGGCAATGATAAGCTTACGTATAACATTAAATATTTTATTCCTTGACTGTCTGTTTCTCGTGAATTTGTTTTTAAAAATCAAAATTCGAACTGAAATTGAGTAGAAAATTCTAAAAACTTTATTTACCAACATTTATTAATTGTACAGCTGATCCTTTTTTTGTGCGGTGGAGGAAACCGCATAAAAAAAAATCGCACAAAAAAAATATATTCAAAAATGTCATAAATAGCTATAAAAAGTTTAGTTCGGTCCAGTTAGTAAAAAAAACTTTTTTTATGCGGTGAATCGGGACCGCATAAAAAAAGTTTCATCGAAAATACATAACCAAGATTCAAAACCTGACGATTTGCTTAGCAGTTGCTTTTGTAAACAAGATAAAGCATTAATTTACACGTGAGAATATTTTATTTCATTTTTATAATATTAGGTATGAAAGTTTTGAAATATACATAGCTATAAAATAATTAAATGATGCAATAGCTTATGTTCTTATGCAATGTACTAATTAAATGTTTAAAAACCTTTAAAAAGTATTTTTATCAAAGTAAGTTAATATAGTAAATGTTTAAGTTTCTTACTGTCTCTTAATTTTGATTTATCATGCATTTTAACCGCCATTTTTTTAAAAATAGCACGAAAAAGGACCGCATAAAAAAAGGTTTAGCTGTATTTTAAAATTTTTGCGTCTAAATAAATTCTAGTAATAACCAAATATTTAGAGAGAAAAATTCCTGATTAATTCATCAAATGGCATTAATTATTCGCCGGGAAGAAATTGTTTTCGGAAGTTGTACCTAAATCTTTTTTTTTTTTTTTATATATTTCATAGTTATTCCCAAGTTGCCCCAAAAGAATCTTAATTATTTAATTAATTATTTATAATCATGAACAATTTTTTTAATCGTCAGAATGTCGTACATTAATTCGTAATTCTTCCATTTAATTTTAAAGTTATTATTAAATATTAATTTTCTGAGTAATAATTAAAATATGTTATTCATAACCTAATTAGCCTTTTAACAAAATCTGTTGTAAATTTTAAGCAATCAAGCATACGTTGTGTATTGTCGTTTACATATATTGATAAGTAATTAGATTTTATCAAATGCATAATAAAAACTGTACCGTAAAACCGCCTAGACTCGGACACTTTTTTACAATTTTTGGTATAATTTTATGTTTATAAATGTTTCCTTCATAGATATCACCAAAAAAAGTATTACCATTAGAAATAGCGTATATCATTTGTTATATCCCTGACCCATTTGTTTCATTATAAGTAAAAATAAAAAAAATAAAAAATAATTAGTAAGTGTCCGGGTCTACACCCCAAATCCGTCTTGACCCGGACACTTACTTAAATAATGTAATAACATGCAAACTAACCTCTCCCATCGGGGTTAGGAGAGTGTTTTATATCGTCTGATGTCTTTGCACCTGTCAAAGGCTTCAAAACATTTTGTGGGAAGGGAGAGGGGTCAATACGTAGTATGCCTCTCTATGAAGTAAACATGCGATATGGCACCAGAACGAGGCATAAACCGCATAATTCTGGCGGGAATATAACCTGTGGATAGTGGAAGTTACAGTCAGTGCGAATCGCGACCATAGTGTAATAAACTGATGTGTCCGGGTCTAAACGGATATATGTATATAGCATGTATTTTTTTATATATACATCGAATATAACTTCAAACATCATTAAATGATGCGCGATAAAATTCTGAACACATACATATCAAAATTAAAACAATATGACAATTATGACGAAAATTACATGTCTAAGTTAGACACACATTTTATTTCTTTGAAAAACTGGAGAATAGTAATCCTGTAAAATGAGATAGTAAAAATTGAAATCCGTAGTTTTTATTGGTACAGCTGTTTAGAGGGTGTTTTTCTCTCTCTACTTGCTTTGAAGATTGGTGCAAAGTGTCCGGGTCTAGACGGTTTTACGGTATCAAGTACATACAAAGCCCTTATTACGCAATCCAGTGGGGCCGTTGGAGAAGAATTTGTTAAATGGGAAAGTCAAAAGTCATGGACGTCAACGTTTCTGATTTATATATTTGCATGATTTACTGTTATAAACTATTAGGTACGTAGATGACAAAACTTCAATACATAAATTTTTATCATTGTTTGTTTTTTTTTTAATACAAGCTAACGGCAGATAAAAAATATAAAAGACGCAAAAGAATTAAAATGTAAACAACATACTAACACATTGAAATATAATATTCGCTTTGAAACACAAGGGATGCCATTATACACATCTTGTGTAACGCGGTACATAGCACGCTCCCATTTAACAATTTCGTCGCACACAAGATGTGTATAATGGCACCCCTGCGTATTTTAAAGCAAATATGTTTGAATGTGTTAGTGACTAAGTAATAGTTTGTAACAGTAAAACATACAAATATATTGACGCCCGTGATCTTTGACTTTCTCATCTAGCAATTTGGTCCCAGTGGGTTGTGTAATGGGAGTTTCCTATGTAATTGTTAAATGGGAACGTGCATCATGGGAAAGTGCTATATATCACATATACATATACGTTTATACCCAAATTATGTGTGGGTTACTAGATTTCGTAGAGCTAATTAGAAAAATATACGTACGTATTTGCTTGTTGCAGTTTCTAATTTTACCACCAGAAGCGCGAGTGAGACTCTTTGTTTTGTCAATATAGTAATCGAACAATTCCGGGGGCAATTTAGACCCACAAAACAGGAGCATTCAAGTCGAAACGATAAAATAGGCACAATATTTCAAATTATGCATATTATTTCGGATACAATATTCATGTTGACCAATGTTTTGACTTATCTACCTAATACAACTTGCAGAACATCCAGAAAAAGTTAATTAAACATTCCGTGCACACTGTTTACATAAATCTCCGCCGAGTGGTGTTAAGCGTGTGCTATTTGGCTATTTCATTTGCGCGCCAATGTTTGTCGCGTTCTATGTACCACCTTGTTTTATACTCTCTAACAAGAATCTCCACAACTCGCAACGTCGCTAGCAGAAATATGGCGGCGGTTAAATTCGATGGCACCCGACAACAACATCGTCTCGTTTAATTGTTGCAATAAAAATAAATAAAATACAATATAATGATGGTGTATTTTATGTTATACATGCATATTTTCTACTCGAGTTGAAATTTTTTTGCTCCATAATTCTTTGTTGTCTTTTTTGGGTGAGGGGGGGAGTACTATAAGCTGGGCAAGAGAGTAATAGTCGGAGGAGAAGAGTATGAGCTTATAAAAATTATACAGTGATAAAAAATGGAAACACGAAGAGGATATATACACGGAGATACGGTCACGATAATCTTTAGTTTTAAATTTAATATTAGTGTAACAAAAGGCACATTAGTTACATTGTTTTATATACAGTACACCAAGAGGCTTTTTTCTGTTAGTTATATATATACTGTGTGAGTTTTTTGAGAGTTGCCATTTTTATTACAGCCAAACCGTTGATTTAATCGAAAAATTGTTCAAATAAAAGTTGTAGATATCGACGGGGGCAACCGATTGCTATAGTCAGGAGCTTTATAATTCTTATGGTTTGCGAGCTATGATACAAACTTATAGATTTTTAAATGAGACTATGTATATCGAGCCATTATCGCCGATTTATCGCAAGCGACACTTATATTGAAATTGAGATTTTTATTGCAAGCAACATTTTAAACTGTAACGGACCAAGCAGTGTTAACTTTTTTCTCGAAAATTCGTTAATTAACGAGTTATAGCAACTGCTTAGTTTATCGTTAATACAACACATTTTCACATTTTAGCGTAACCGACAATAACCATCTTTATCGTTAGGTTAAAACATAATAGGAAAAATACGCTCAGGCGTAATAAAATTATGACAGCAAAAATATCGCAAGCGCCATACAAATATTTAAAAAATCGGTTACGCTAAATTGACGGTAATGGCTCGATATATTCATTTTTCGATAAAACTTAGCTAATGCATTAAATAACAACATAAATGAGTAAAAAAACTTTTTTTACCCAAGTTTAATTTTTTAAATTTTCTTTAATTTGTCAGTTAGGCGGTAAAAATATGCATATGTACTTGAGGCTACTTCAATCGATAGTGCTCTGGTTGGTTACATATCCATTACATCCAGGAAAATAACCTTTTGCAGTACAATTTCTATCATACAAATTTGGTTGTAATAAAAATAGCAACTCTCAAAAACCTCACCTGGTATATATATATATATATATATATATATATATATATATATATATATATATATATATATATATATATATATATATATATATATATATATATATATATATATATATATATATATATATATATATATATTATCCGTATTTTTTTTAGTTTTAATTAATTTTACCTTTAACACTGCATCCAAACATTTTTAAATACCTTTTTCTCGGTTACAAAAATTATAAACAATTCTTTTTGTTTTATTTTCAAGTAACGGTGTAAGTACAGATAATCCCCACACAACACGGTATTATTTAATTGAATATGCCGACTAGATATACATAATAAATATACGGGTTACATACCTGTATATTATAACAATTAAAAATTCCAAATATAATCTTTACGATATTTCTTTTCGTCATTCGCTGAAACTGTTCATAACAGCTATAATATTTTTAATAATAATTATATTTACTTCGTACGTACGACACTTACATCTTTCGACGAAGGTATCGCGAATTTTCAAATACAAATTTTTCGACATGTCTAAAAGAGCCGGATTCACCACATACGGGTACCTACTTGGGGCACGCCGCCAAACGCCCATACATAGTAAGGCCTATACTGAACTGAAATTATTCTAAATTCTGTCCAGTTTTGTCGGTTTCAACTAGGGTTGTTGCAGATGTGATATTTTAATACATCTGCAGATGCGAATGCGGATGCGGATTTTTGAAGTACAACATCTGCAAATGCGGATGCGGATGTTTAAAAATTATTTATTTCTCCTAGGAAGCGAAATTTAATTGCTTTTATTGTTAATTTTCTTTGATAAAAGATAAAAAATTAATAATTAAATTTTTAGTTATGGACTTTAGAAATAAAAGTTTTCCTACTGTTGTAAAATTTTTCTAAAGTTTAGCAATATCCATTTTTATTGTCTACAATAAAATTTTGTTATCATTATTTGGAAATAGGGAATAAATCGATCAATTTTTGAATTTTCAATAATTCAAAATTAATACTAAAGCCTTTGAATCGGCTGAAACATTTTTGAATTTCATTTAACATATTATATTATAGTCTAAAATAAAGACTGTCACATCAATTAAGAGGTATTTTCTAGCAGGCTGAAATTTTATGTTACTGCACTAACAGTACAATTGGTTTCTTGATTGAACTGAACACCAAGAAATTCATTTTTTAACGTATCTTCTGTAAAAAATAATCGTAAACTCAACTCCATAAATTCAATAAAGCATAACCTCTCATAAAAACCGGATCGCACATCAACAATTAGAATTCAAAACATAATATCCCCAATGGCCTTTGATAATCGGACCGATTATTAAAGTTGAAATTAGTTGTATAGTCGAGCTGTAACTCTGAACACATCCGCATCCGCATCTGCATTAAAATGGTGCGGATGCGGATGTTCCGCATGTGCGGATGCGGATGCGGATAACCGCAACAACCCTAGTTTCAACTACATCTTATAGATATGTCGTCACTTGTGCAGATAGTGTTCTGTACTACCAAGCTTTAATAGAATTTGTTGTGGGTAATAGGTAGTATGTAGGTAAGGGTAGACGAAATATTTTTTCTGATGATGGGTAAATTTTATATTTGTAATAAACTATAATTCCCGATTTAAAAACAATTGTATCTATATCTTGGCCCATTTATGCTAACTAGAAAAAAAACGCTAAGAAATATGAAATATAAAAGTAATCTGTGGTTATTAGTGTGGAAAATTTATTATGTTTTTCGCGTGTAGGTTTATCAATTATTGTTTCCGTTTCCTTTCTAAAGAATTGACAAAAATATTCATTTAACTGTTAACATAACCTTCAAGGGCTTTTTAGACGGTCATATTAGTTCTCAGTTCAGTTTCAGTTTCAGTCCAACTCTTAGTTTTCCTACCTATAAAAATTAAAATCTGATAGGAGAACTGAAACGGAGACTGAGAACTGACGGGATGGATAGACCTATATTTGTATCATTTCAGTTCTTAAAATTCCTATGTGTAAATAAGCGTTTAAATTCTTCACGTTAGTTCTTTTGAAAATCAGGATAACCCGACTAAACAAAGAACTGAAGCGACTGAGAATAGTGAGAACTGAATTGACCGTGTAAAAACAAACCTTCTTCCGAACTGAAATGAAACAAGAACGGAAACTGAAACTGAACTGAGAACTGATATGACACGGATATCGACTAATAACATCTTGATCAAGGCAAAATGTGTCATCAGATTTTCTCTAGTGTACCAAGGAAATTATATAGGAAAATTCAGTCTTGGTAATTTTGGTCCAATCAATATCTCATTATTAATGTTCTTGGATTTCTTTAGATTTTTCTGAACAACCCTTCTTCCGGTAATAACGGTCAGAGACAGCAATTTTTGAGATTTTTTCCAAAAAAAAAAAAAAATCGTGTTTTAATACGCTATCCTTTGATACCCTACTTAATGCTCTTGAGGAAAAATCTACGGTCGAGTCAACACACTCTATCTCTGTGCTAAATCCCAAATTTTTACGTTGAATAGCTTCAGAGAAGAGCGTCTGCCACAGACAGACGGACACCAAAGTGATTCAAAATAAATGTGACCCAAAATATATTCAAAAAGTTCGCAATACATTTTTGTATTTTTTACAAATTTTCACTGTTTTACATAGGGAAATCCCATGCGAAAAGTACTCACGAATGTCTCAATGACAAATCCGGGCCTGTCAACTAGGTGGGTACTTAATAAATTTTGTACAATAAAACTTTTATAGCTCGTTGTTTTATTTCAAATCGTAAAAGTTGACATTCTTTAAAATTGAAATACTTACGGTACGTAGGGTACCGTAGCAGTACCAAAAAGGTAGTTAGTAGATACAACAGAAAATCGTAAAGTACATGTTTAAAATATGTATGACTTTTATATTAATGCTGTTATAAAAACGCTGTATATAATATTACTTATATAATCAGGAAACTGTTTTGTTGAACGAATTAAAATTATTCAAAAAAATAATTAAATTTATTTTATACCATCTGTTTTCCCAACAGTATGTCAGTTTCTTTTTTTTTTTATATTAAAAATATATTTTGATGACATCATTTAGGTGAAATTTTTTAATTTTCTTTCGTTTTATTGTGACAAAAATAATTTAAACAGCAAGCAAGACGATAATAAATTACTTTGGGTAGGGCGGGGGATGAAGGTGGGAGTTAAAAATTTATTCCATTTTCAGAAGAAATCCAAAAACAAAAGAAAGTCAGTTAGTTGGTTTTGTTTTTTTTTATTATTTGTTTGAAATTCACAACTAGAGCGATCTCAAAAACCTACAGTTTGTTTCGAAATTTATTCACTTGTGTCTTTTAAACGATGACTTTTGACGTCACTGAGACAAATTTTTAAGTTTTTTAGTAAATTTACATTATGGAAATTCAGCTATTACAGTGGATGTCACGGTGAGACTTGAGACGGAGATTCTTACAGAAATTTGTTTTGACGTGTCCGAAAAACCAAAATGACGTTCACTAAAATGTAAAGGTAATTTTATAAAATTTGGTGAAAGTGTTAAAAGTTTCAAGCTCTTGGAGGTTTTCAACCAAATATCAGTTTTCAATCAGTTTTTTTTTTTTTCAAAATTCAAATGTTTTCCAAATATAATTACATTATCATAAAGAACAAAAAAGTATCACATTAGATAAGTTTATGAAACATGATCTATGTAAACTGGTTTTCGATAAAAATAAAAAATTGTAACCACGTTGTTTATGGACGCTTTCTTAGAACTCCAAATGACTCGATTGTTTAATTTTTGCAATCAAAACAGTAATATTTTCGCAAGAAATTCATCCCACACTTCGAAAATCGATTTTTTTATAATTCCATAGCCTTTGTTTTGATCAAAAATATTGAAAATATATATTTAAGGATGATCGATATTAGAAAAACATCGATGTTGACATCGATGTTAACATCGATTCAAGAGTATCGATATACGATATATATCGAAAGAAACACATCGATGTTCGAAAACATCGATGTTTCTGTAGCAAAATATACAACCATTATAATCTATTATTTTATTTGTTAAAAATTAACATTGCCAGTATTTATTTGGTACACTTTGCAACAAAAGTCATTTTGTTAGAAGTTTCCCTTTTAATATGTTCCTTTGTTGATACAAATGCTGCCCAGCTTTTGAAAAAAGTCTCTCTGAAGCTGTTGAAGTTGCTGTAAAATACAAATATTTAATGACAATTTTTTTCAAGTTTGGATAAGTGGATCCTAGAACTTGCCATAAAAGTAATGGATCTTGTTTTATATCAGCGACAGGACTTTATAAATACTGGATAGCTAGAGTAATATCGATGTATCGATATTATTCTCATAATATCGATGTATCGATGTTATCGAGGACATAACACCGATGTTTCCCCCCTAAACATCGATGTTTTTCTACCATCGATGAATATCGATCATCCCTAATATATATCCGACACAAAATCTATAGTTTTTATCATTAAAATGATCATTCTGAAGACTTTTTAAGTTCGTTATAAAAACGACCTAAATCTGTTCAAATTGCTTGCTGCATTTTGTTTAACTAACAGAATCCTTTGAAGAAAAATATTTTAAGAGGAATTGCAAATTTTATATCTGTGTTGTATTTTAGTGTTAATATTTTGCTAATTTTTAGGTGAAAATTGATGGTCTCTCAGGACCGATCCAATTCGATGAGTACGGTCGTCGAAAATACTTCAAACTAGAATTTGTTGAACTAGTCCAAAACGGTTTCAATCAAGTTGCCACATGGGATCCTGAAAATGGAGTAATACATCAGAAATCATTAAACGCCACACTAGCTCAGTATGACGCAGCAATTCGTAACAAAACCTTCAAGTATGCTGAAAGTAATAAGTTTACCAATCACAAATAAAATAAATATTCAATGTTGATCACAGAGTAGTCTCACGAATTGGAGCTCCGTACTTTATGTGGAATAATCAGAGTGCCGAGGGCAACGAGCGATTTCGTGGCTTTGCTGTGGATTTAATCGACGCACTATCACAACATTTAGGGTTTAAATATCAATTTGAATTGGGTCGCGACGGACGTTATGGAAGCTACGATAGAAAAACGAAAAAATGGGATGGTCTCATCAAAGACCTACTGGATAGAGTAAACCAAAATTCGCGACCATATTCAATCAGTTTTTACTTAATTCAATTCTTCTCTTGTTGTTGTAGCAAGCGGACCTAGCAATCTGTGACTTAACCATCACGTACGATCGGCGTTCAGCCGTGGATTTCACAAAACCATTCATGACGCTGGGTATCAGTATACTGTACCGGAAAGCGGAATCTGTACCGCCGGCAATGTTCTCCTTCATGGAACCGTTATCGTTCGGCGTTTGGATGTACACAGTCACAGCATTTTTGTTCGTTTCGTTTTTCATTTATTTAGTGGCCAGAATGTGTCCAAAGGATTGGGAAAATCCACATCCGTGTAATTTAAATCCAGACGAGTTGGAAAATATTTGGTGTCTGAAAAATTGTATATGGCTCTCGTTGGGGTCACTCATGTGTATAGGGTGCGATATTTTACCAAAGTGAGTCTCACTGAATAAATTTACATTAACACTTTCAGTCCCATGGCTTCGGCATCCGAAACCAAACAAAACATCCTCAGAGGCCGACCGCGACCAATATTTAGAATAATAAACAAAACACTTAAAAATATTTATAAAAAAGATTTTATATTATTCTAATAAAAATAATTTATTATGTACTACGTACCGGACACTTTTCATTTTTTGTACATACATATAAATATACATAATATGTTTTATCATCAAAATATCTAGGCTTGTTTATACAATATATTTATCCACATATGTATGTATGTGTGTGTTGTATGCTTGTATGCATATGTGTGTCTCATCTTTTGACCTGAATAAGTAACGCATACATGTTGATAGTGTTTTGTGGAATCATTTTATGTACTTGTTTACATAAAATTTGCTAAAAAATATTGTCGGCTTCCGGGGAAGTTTACTGTGAAAGTGCTCGGGCCTCATAGTGTTTAAAATCGCAAAGTGATTGAAAAAATTATCCGGATCGCCCGGGAATCGAACCCAGGATCTCCTGGTAACTAGCCAGGTGTGCTATCCATTACACCATCGACCCTTTCGCTCGACAGGTGCCCGATACAGACGATACAGGTGATTGAATGTTGTCTGTATCGGGCGCCTGTCGAGCGAAAGGGTCGATGGTGTAATGGATAGCACACCTGGCTAGTTACCAGGAGATCCTGGGTTCGATTCCCGGCCGATCCGGATAATTTTTTCAATCACTTTGTGATTTTTAATTTACATATGTGGTTTTGGTCATGTTAACCAAAGGAAGTCGAGTGCTTAAAGTTTCAGTTTAGCTGAACGATAAGTGAACATATGAATACTACGTGTGTTTTAAATGCAGACAAAATTCTGTCATACATAGTAGTGTTTCACAAGCACTCGATAATATTTGAAATTGAAAAAATAAATTTAGGTTAAAACAAGTCGTACTGCAAGATAATGAAGTGATTGCCTATAAGAGTTCGTAAGAGGTACGAAAAACTAAAAACAAAATATTTTACAGGGGTTCGTCAACACGCCTAGCCACAGCGTGCTGGTGGTTTTTCGCTCTAATCATCACTCAATCGTACTGCGCCAATCTGACTGCGTTTTTGACAGCGGCTCGAATGGATTCGCCAATCACGAGTGCCGAAGACTTAGCGAAACAGAATAAAATTAAATACGGGGTTGTAAAAGGTGGATCCACAGCGAATTTCTTTGCTCAATCGAATTTTTCCACCTACCAGAAAATGTGGTCGGTTATGGAAGCCACACGTCCGTCGGTGTTTGTCAGCGGCAATAAGGAGGGTGTTGAACGTGTGCTAAATGGCAAAGGCACCTACGCGTTCATCATGGAATCGACATCGATCGAATACGAGGTGCAACGAAATTGTGAATTGACTCAAATTGGTGGGAAACTGGATTCCAAAGGGTACGGAATAGCGATGCCTGTCAGTATGTATCTACGTGCAGAGTCCTCAGACGGGAGGAATCATTTGGTACTATTTTTTTGTAGATTCTCCATATCGAACGCAACTTAGTCGATCCGTTTTAAAGTTGCAAGAGGAAGGAAAATTGCAGGAAATAAAAAACAAATGGTGGAAAGAAATGGATGGCGGAGGAAAATGTAGCACGGAAGAGGTGACGGTTGATGAAAATGAAATGGGTGTGGAAACTGTCACTGGTGTGTTTGTTTTACTCGGTATCGGGTGTGTTGTCGCATTTCTAATGGCGATTTTTGAATTTTTGTGGAACATTCGAAAAGTCGCTGTTGAAAATAAAGTCAGTATTTTTTTCAAACTATTTTGACAAAAATCCATAAAAAAAATGTGTTTTCTTTTAAAGATTTCACCGTGCGATGCACTGACGGCTGAATTGAAATTTGCCGTACAAATTTACAATAAAACGAAGCCAGTGAAAACGCAAATGTCGGAATCGAGTTCGGAGGATAATCGAAGCTTGGCGGCCAGCGTGCTACGCAATGCATCATCGTTGTTGCGTTTGGATGCGATGTTTGATAAGAAGAATGTTAATTTGTAAAATGATCAAAATGGACAATTTTCTCAAAACGTATATTGTATATGTTTATTGTTTTGTAATAGTGTTATTTGTCAAATAAATATATTTTTGAAACTATAACCTATAATTTTTGGAGTGTTTTCATTTCTAACCCAAGACTTTTCAATCCCTACATGCTTCGTTTTGGCTAATATGAAAAGAATGACTTTAAAGACCTATAATTTGAGCCGTTTATTTTGAAAGTGAGGCAAGTTCATGTTTTGTTATTGCGAGATATTCAAGGATTTGCGTTTCAATAAATTTAAAAAATTGGTAAGTATTAATAAACATATTTTTTGTATTTTGTGGTATTAGATAATATAAATTTATAATCCAATAGTGTTTATAATGCTGGCCAAAAAAAAAATAGTGGTTTTATTATAACTAAATGGACTTGCTTCACATTCAAAATTAATGAATTATTGTAATCGTTAATTTAAATGGATAATATTTCAGTTATGTCATTTAGAAATAAACATAATAACCTTTCATACAACAGTTCAACTTTAGAAGCACGTATTGTGACATTATTACCCTCCGCCAGTGCCTTAGTAGTAGAAATAAGTGCAATAAAAATTAGAATGTACTTTAAAAGGGACTCACCCTCTCTACAGTGTTGTTTAAAATGAATTTTGAAAATTTATTCTAATTGTTTTAAACTATTTTCCCTGAAAAAGTTTTTAATTACTCAAATAGCACGATTACGTCGACACAGTCACCCCTAGTTAACTACTACCGGATTTAATATTAGGAAATTTAGTAAAAACAGGTAGATTAGATTTTTTTATGTACATTTGAAATATGTAAATAAAACTATTATATTTCGTTTTTATTACCTCTTTTCGCAAAATTAATCCCCAAATTTTAGCCCCCAACTGTCCATGCTAGTATAATTTGAACAAATTATATATCAATAGTTAGCTTCTTAAGAAAGAACAATATCGCCAGTTTAAGCTTTTGGTCTATCTCTCACCGTTTTCGAGATATTTGAAAAATTAAATTTTTACCCGAATTTTTGAAGGATGATTTCACCCCTTCAAACCGCTTTTCCGCAGGTACGCAGGTAAAAAAATGCGTGTTACTTATTTTTTAGTGTTCTACAACATATCTAAGTTTCATCAAAATCGGTAGATCCGGTCTTGGGAATTTTACTTGTAAGATGGACTTGCACCACTATCAAAATAAACATTTATAATACTGTTTAGAGTTAAAATTTCAATCTTCCAAAGACTAGGCTTCTGAATTTTTTGACTATAAATTATTGATAGATAAAAAAATCATACTAAGTCTTATCTATAACTACCATTATCTTCAGTTTTTCAAAAATGGACTTGCCCCACTTTCAAAATAAACGGCTCATTTGTTTCCAATTCCGCCATTTTGTCATTTTAGTTATTTACGATTTTTATGGTAACGAAAAATGTTGTTAAACTTAATGAGGTCATCACATTAAAAATCTTTTTTCTCAAATTTGGCTGGATGGCAATGATTTAAATTAGGATAACTTGTCGACTTAAGATAAACTGGATATGAAGTTTTCATTTTTTGTTTATCAAAATGCGGCAAATTATTTGGTAAATGTGTGACTGGTTCAACAAAAGTCTTTTTTCTGGTAGATTCTACATGATTAATTTTCATAAAAATATAAAGAACAGTTTCGATAACATCTAACTCGATTTTGACTTCTATTTATTTTATTTAAATTTCTTGGGAGACAGTTAATTTCACTTTTTACAAGTCAAGCGTTATGACAATGATTTGAATTAGCATAACTGGTTGAAATAAGATAATTTTGGTTATGAAATTTTTAATTTTATTACTGGAATGGATAAATTTCTCTTTAAAAAAAATGTGGCTAATTCCACGAAATTCTATTTTCTGTAATAGGCTATTGACTATGTAGTTGAATAAGGAACTAATTCGTAACAGGTGTTTTATTGTTTCATATGTTCAATTGTACCCCAAAGATGATAAATTCACAAAGTGCTATTAAATTTAGGCGTGCGTTTTTACGAACGGCGTAAACTTATCGACGCTTACGTTTTTTAACTATAACTCAAAAACTATGCATTTGTCGTAAATACACATGGTATGATTTTTTGTAGAGAATTAAATTTCCTATCGAAATGGCACTCTATGAACTCAAAAAACTTTTTTCTCAACAAAATAAGTCAAAAAAACTATTTAAAGAAAAGCTCAAATTTTTCAATTTTTCTTTTTTTTTTAATTTTTGAGTAGTACTTTTTTCTGAGTGAATTTAGGTATAGGGATTGGTTCACAAAAAAGAAAGCTGATGTGATTCCCGTCAGAATGGTGACCGATAAAACTATTTTCGATAACAACCGGCTGAGATAGAGTCGTTCAAAGTTACCTACTTTTTTAAAATTTTATTACTTTTGACTTTTATACCATGTTATTTGTAATTTTTACATGCAAAAATTATTTTTATTGAGTACAAAAATTATTTCTGCTCTATCAGAGGTAACGATAAAATTATTTGCTAAAAATTTTGATATTCATATGATCTTAGGTATAAAAAGAAACTTTAATATTGTACTAAATTACAGTTCTATTTTTTAAAAAAAGTTAAACGTACCTATTATATTTCTCCCATAATGTTTTCAAATTCAATATCAATATCTTCATCAACATCGTTTTGGACATCTCTTTCTGTAATTTCTGGAACATCCGCATTTTCACAATTTTCTGGAACATCCGCATTTTCGCAAATAAATTCTTTGCAGCTAATTCCTAATTTTCTACAGCTGCAATTTCCGTGACAACCTTTTATACACCCGCAAGCTATTTGTTCCAGTAAATTCTGCAGTGCAGGAGGTTTGTTGTTTTAATTGGCAGTAATCCATTTTTAGATTTTTTCCAACCCCACTCAAATGGATTTAAAGTATTTCCTTCCCACTGTTGAATTTGGTGGTACGTCCTTAAACCGTGATATTTAGTGGCATCAGAAGTTAGTGGGAAATTGGTTAGAGAAAATTTTGTGCTTTTTGATAATTTTTGAAAAAGTTGTAACCGAGAACTACCTAAACTGTTGGCCTTAATGCCATAAAGAGAAATTACGATTTAATTCTATTACGTAAATTGTGGCTGTAGAAAATTATAGGAATTAGCTGCTCCATGTTCTGCAAAGAATGTATGGGCCTAAATTGTGAAAATGCGGATGTTCCAGAAATGACAGAAGAGGATGTCCAAAACGATGTTGATGAAGATATTGATATCGAATTTGTAAACATTATGAGAGAATATAATAGGTACATGTAACTTTTAAAAAAAATTAGAACTATAAATTAGTACAATATTAAAGTTTTCTTTTATACCTAAGATCATATGAATATCAAAATTTTATCGTTACCACTTTTATCGTTACCTCTGGTAAAGCAGAAATAATTTTTCTACTCAATAAAAATAATTTTTTTGTGTAAAAATTACAAATAATATGGTATAAAAGTCAAAAGAAA
The DNA here is from genome assembly GCA_035578155.1 of Brachynemurus nebulosus. Lineage (NCBI taxonomy): Eukaryota > Metazoa > Arthropoda > Insecta > Neuroptera > Myrmeleontidae > Brachynemurus > Brachynemurus nebulosus. The sequence goes on from JAPWDM010000029.1 coordinate 5,188,942, forward strand.
TAAAATTGTAAAAAGTAGGTAAATTTGAACGACTGTATCTCAGCCGGTTTTTATCGAAAATATTTTGATCGGTCACCATTCTGACGGGAATTACATCAGCTTTCTTTTTTGTGAACCAATCCCTATACCTAAATTCACTCAGAAAAAAGTACTACTCAAAAATTAGTAAAAAAAAGAAAAATTGAAAAATTTGAGCTTTTTTTTAAATAATTGTTTTGACTTATTTTGTTGAGAAAAAAGTTTTTTGAGTTCATAAAGTGCCATTTCGATAGGAAATTTAATTCTCTACAAAAAATCATATTATGTGTATTTACGAAAAATGCATAGTTTTTGAGTTATAGTTAAAAAACGTAAGCATCGATAAGTTTACGCCGTTCGTAAAAACGCACGCCTAAATTTAATAGCACTTTGTGAATTTATCATCTTTGGGGTACAACTGAACATATGAAACAATAAAACACCTGTTACAAATTAGTTCCTTTTCCCCCTGTTTTTTTGTACATAGTCAATAGCCTATAAGTTCTACTTGGTTAGTTTTGATAAAAATGAATAGAACTATTCCAAAAACCTATAATCTAAATAATAAACAAATATTTTACTTAGCAAAATATTTGTTTATTATTTACAAATAAGGGATACCATAAAGTAACATTCAAATCTATTAATACCTATAATCTAATTTAATTTTCATTTTTCTATCATGTTATATTTACGAATTTAAAGGCCTCGAAAAATTTTAGTGAACATCAAGCATAAAGTTTTTTTCAAATCAGGCATAATGAAAGTGATTTAAATTATATGATAACTAGGTATCGAACATTTTTCGAATCAAACAACATCGTGTTTTATATATGCAGCCAGATGGGCAGATAATACATATGTGTGAGTTGTATATGTATGTTTTATCAAAATATCTATTCGTTTTTATTCACATTAATCAAATCAAGTGCGATATACCTACACACACAAAACACGAATGCTGTCCGATACCTAAATCATTGATTGAATTTGGATGCGAACTTTACATTTTTGCTATAAAAATAACGGAATTCGTTGTGTCTAATGGTTCTGCATGCACAAGTTTCATAAAACTGGGAAAAAAACGACTTTGGAAACTTATAATTCACTTTCATTTTGTTTAATACAGTATTTAAGACATTGAGCGCTTTTGCCTTTTAGTAAACTTTACCACGTTAAAATAAATTTTAATTTTTTACATTATTCATATTTTCCCACGAAATCTATTTTTAACGACACATTTAAAATTGGTACGTATGTAAATACACTTGTACGCATAAATAAACGCGAGACAAACATATGGGCAAGTGTTATGACAAAACGCTGAAAGCTACTTTTTTTGCAACATCAAAACTCTTTGCCAACAAATCGAATCTTCATAACTAATTTTAATAAACTTCAAACAACGCCAGTCAAAGGCGTCGCATCGTTTCGACAAAACATGCGATGCATTGATCAATAATGCTGTAATTTTAACGGATTTACTACAATCAAAAAAATTTTGTTGTGACGTTAATGTGATAGTGCAGCTTTAAGCAAATATTATGTGTTCCTTTAAATATTACGGCAATATTATTGGCAGTGTGTGTTATTTATATGTGTTTTTTGCGTTTGTTATTCTGATTTTAACACCTGAGTCCTGTTCGCAACAGGAACGTCGAAGCATTCCCATCGGTACGTGAAATTTATGTACATTTCGCCTCATATAATTTTTGATATATAAGAGTTATCGATACTTATTCTTTATTTATTAAAATGTTTTACAGTACATACATTTCTAATATATATTTGGCACATGTAATATATTTTTGAAAAGTAATATTGTGTTTATTACTTGACTACAAGTCTACGTATTAATTTTAAATATAATTTTAGATTTATTACGAAAAATTTTTATACAGTCAGTAACTACAAAGATTCAAAAGAAAGAATAGAATCACCTGGTTAGCTAGTCATCGTGTTCTTGCTCGTCCAAGATGTTTTCCTACACGTTATTCAGGTTTCCAAAAGATGGTACAGGAGAGGAACTTAAGATTTGAGACACATAAAATAAAATTTCAAATATTATTAATCGATTTTTTTCTTCATAATTATGTTTCAAGTGTTAGAAATAATTTCCTAAAATTTTATTTAAAAAAAAAAAAATCAAAAATCAAAAAGTTATAAGCATTTTAGTGCACGTAATTTACTATAATTCAATTTAAAAAATACCCCTGTCGCAGCATCCTGCATAACATAGCGAATTTCCGTTTATCTCGGAAACTAGTTGACATAGAAAAATAGTTTAAAGACCATTTTTATGTAATTTTTTCTTCTCTTTTAAATGGTGTAAAAAAGTTTCGCAAAATTTTTTGAATAAGTGGAAATTTTGGCAAACAACTAATTTTTTGCAAGAACAAAAACCATGTTCCTGGCATCCGATGTGTCTGGCTAACGAACTCATCCAAGGGTTTGGGACTTCCTATGTTCTAACAAAGTTTCGTAAAAATTGCATACTTCGTTCGAGAGTTATCGCGCGGACAAACACATATATATATATATATATATATATATATATATATATATATATATATATATATATATATATATATATATATATATATATATATATATATATTCGGTTTCTAGGGACCTCAAAACAAATTTCTGCCATAGTCCCGGGCTCAGGTCGCGTCGCGACAGTGGCTGTAATAGCTGGATTCCATTCTGGAAATTCGCTAAAAAAAACTTTAAATGATATTTCCTCGAAATTGGGTACGTTTTTCGACATGGTTCCTCGTGTATCTCAAAAAATATTTCAGACATCGACATAAATCAAAGTGCATGTTATTCCTCGATACGGTCATTTTGGCAGGAACTAGGATTTTTTGGTTTTCGTAATATATTTTCAAAATGGCAGCTGTTTGTAGTCGAGAAAAAGCGGTGATTTTTGAAAATTTATTTTCAAAATACGATTTCTCACTAGTTTTATATTTCTCTTGTTAGATTCTAGTTAGTGCCATAACTGTAGGTATATATGTATATTTTCAGAAAATTCTTGATTTTATTATTTTGGTTCACTAGGGATTTCAGAACGCGAGGAACCATCAAATTGGAAGAACCTAGCAGTGTTGACTTCAAAGCCATTAATACTCAGCTCATTTTTGAATTATTTTTTTTTTTTTTGTAATCTTTGGACATGTAGAAACAATGTAGTATATTTAGTTTTTTAATAAAATATTTATTTGTATAAAAAAAAAGTATAAAAATGGTCGATTGTTTATGTTTTTTGACGAATCTCCCCTTAATGAAATATACATTATATTTTGTATTCATTTTTCTCTTCTGATGGTTAACTTGAAATTTTAAACATAGCCTTAACATTACTGAAATAATTTCAATATGTTGTGCCGACACCATATACTGCAACATAATTTATAATTAAGTACGTCGTAGCCGCTAGTTTAACATGAAAATTCACTTAGGTATTGGTTATGGGTAAACTGTTTAATAAATGATCAGAAAATATTGGCCTGAATTTAGATATATAATAGTTTTTGACAAGCACATGTAGACAAAGAATATATTATTCTAAGATTTTGAATAATTTTCAACAAAGAATTTTTAAATTTCCAACAAACAAATTTTTCTGTTAATGTTTATATTATAAATTATAATACAACAATTAAAAATTTAATTATTTATATATTAAAATTCTCATCAACTTAAATCGAAGTATATTCGCGCGTCGGATTACTCAAACATCTTTCCTTTTGCCGATCGGTTTTGAATGATGAATTTTTACTGAAGCGTGTACAAACTTCAAACTACTCATAAATATCTAGAATCAAGCCTCTTTTTTATTAGGACAAAAAACTCTGTCTATGAATACCAGTGATAAGTTTAATCCTAATTTAGCTAAGTTAATCTTAATTTTTGTCTTATCTTAATTTTTGTTATTGTAAACAATTAAAATAAAAAATTCATTTATAATGTTTTTCTAAATCCATATACTTAAAAATTAACATATGTTTAGTTTTTGACCTACTTTTTTCCCAACGTATACATCAAATATAAAAAGTATCGTCTATTTATAAAATTTTATGTAGATATATAATTTTGAAAAATACTTTTACATTATTCGATAACATAAAATATGAAATCTACAAGCATGTCACCAACACACATAAATAACAAAATTATTTCATGTGAGAAAAAATTTTCAAAAATTTAATTGAAAGTAGAAAATATTTTTAAAAAGTTACCTGCCAAACTCAGACTGTCGTATAATCGTAAAAGTAAAGCCAGATTTCAAAAAAATCAAAATTTTTATATTTCTAACAATTCTTCAATAATTATGTGAAAAATTCATTCGTCTTGGCATATTGCTAACACTCTCCCTGGAATTGACTCAAATAATTAAAAGTTACTGATCGTAAATTTAATTTATTATTTTTATTAAAGGTTTTCGTAAAAACATATTAGGCTTGATTCGATCTATAATAGTTTCAAAATTGTCAGTACCTTAATCGCTGCACACTACATTGCAACACTCAACAAAAAATTGACTATCTGTTACGATACAATTAAATTTTTTTAATTATAAAACTCCGTTTCGTAATAGGGTACATGACTGCAATTGAGAAATGATTCTAAATGCTTTGTTCTTACGTATAAATTAGTTAATTTTTGTTAAATTTTTAAAAATCTTCAAAAAAACCATTGTTCAATTTTAACAATGTTCTATTTGGCGTAGTGACGTATGCAATGATGCCACGATTTAACTCAAACAGATGTCGCTTTCATTCATATCAACACTTGTCAACACGGTTTCAAATTTGTACACAATATTCAGCAGTCATCATGCTCAGTTTTAGTGATTTACGACTTTCTACTTTGTTATCTTCTTCATTTATCATCATCGTAAGATTTTCATGAAGCTCTACAAGTATTAAATGCACTTTAAGAAAACGTAACTTTAAAATTGTAGCAAAAAATAAAAGCATTTTTAACATAATATTTAAAACAAGTTGATAAGGATATTTTACCTATTAAGTGACGATGTATTCCTTCCATCAATCTTTTTTGAGTACAAAATTAATTGCAAACCAAAAAGTTCAAAATAAATTACAAAGAAAAACAACTTCTCTTGGTCAATTAGAATTGTAAAAATGTCACAACGAAAATTCAATTTGTCATAGACAAACCGTAACTACAGTAATAAGATCTGCTATTAAAAAATGACGTCATTTTCAAATATCACTGCGTTTTTAACCATTTAAATGAAGGCTAAAAATTTATAATTTTCGAAATCGAATCTTTAAGTAACTAAAGAATATTTTTATATGTCACTACTAAAATTAAATATATTTAAGGACAATACATAAAATTATTCAACATTTAAAACAAATTTTGAATACAGTCAAGTACCGTATTATAAAACTTCTATTGAAAACAAACTTTTTTCTATATGGTATATGAAAATACCCATTTATTTTGGTAAATTACACATTTTATAATAGACTAGATAAAATAATAGTATATCAATAAAATATAAATTATTTATTAATGAAACAAAGACAAATATTTACACCAAAATATTTTATTTAGATAAAAATTTTTGATTTAAAATAAAATTATTAAATTTGATACATAAGTGCATATTTATTTATACATATTACATTTACAGGTAGATTACACTTTGTCAGAAATAATTTTACCTCTGACTGTAAGGGATGCAAATCTCTTAGAGGAATTCAATCTGTTGCCAAAAACATAATGTAAATTTCACAAATTCCAATGTAAAGAAAAAGTTAAAATTTCTTACATTAAGTATTCATGTGTTTCCGTAATTAAACTTTTTTCAGTAACCATCAAGGTATACACATATTTTAACACTTTACAGTCCGAGCACGCCACATACATGAGATGACCAGAACAGCACGCGGTAGTTAATTTTTCAAGTTACCCACCCAATACCCGTAATGTTGTCTGTCGCCCCTGAATGTAGGCAATTACATTGCGTTGCCAAGTGCTCCCATACCTATTAATTGCAAGTTAAAATATTTAACAAAACAATTAAAGAGAAAAACTAAAAACTATAAATATTTTGATAGTGTATCCTTGCGCATCTAATTTTTTTCCAGGGTAGAATTATTGTTGTCGCATGTAAATATGAACACGGTGTAAAATTATTATGTTTAATGAACTGAATTATTTTTAAAATATATCAAAATAAATTAATTTTACCAATAAATTTCAAACGAATTATTTAAATATTTTATTATTCAAAAATAAAAATACCCCTAAATATTTTATGATGTTTTCCCCGTTAATTTGATTTTCCAAAAAAGTAGAAATAAAAATAAAAATACATACAATTTTAAAGTTGATTACGTATTTCTCAAAATTTTTAAAAATGTGACAACGCAATTGTAGGAATTTTTATTTTTTATTTAAAAACTTGTTAAGGGATGTGGGTTTGAATGACTGATAAAGAAGAGAAAAAACCATTCCGTGCAAAGGTTATAAAGAATCAAAATTTATTTTTCATTCTCAGGAGTAGGCGAGAATATTTTAAGAGAGTTTGTCCAGACAAAAGTTGTTACAAACTGAAATTTTTAAAAATAATATTTTTTTTTTCTGTATAGTTTCAAATCGTCCTTAACCACTGTGACACCACTTTAAAAAAGTCGATTGCCGATTAAAGTTGTGCTACAATTTTTACCTTGTTCCAAATTTTTTGGAAAGAAAAAAAAAGAAAAAAAAGGACTTATGAGAAAAATTTTTTTCTCTTAAAATAATAGCTTATTTCTCACGAATATGAGTTTGTTGCGCGAGTCCGCAGGGCGAGTGCAACAATTCGTATGAGTGAGAAATAAGCTTTTCCCACGTATTTTACACTATACTTTTTCTACGAGCACATTTTTTTTCGTAAAATTTAACATAATTAATTAGAATAATTTAAATAAGTAGTAAAAGTCGTTAAATTTATAATGTCAGTGGTAAGATGTTCAAATTTTTGCCAAAGCATACTTGAAACTATGGAAACAATAATAAATAATCAAGATACATATATGTATCTTTTTAGTATTATTTCTATATATTATATTAAACTAGCGGAACAGCCGACTTTTTTATTATATTTAGGCGTGGAAAATAATTTCCCACTGTATTTCCGCACAGTGTGGGCAATTGTTAATTTTTACATGTAGTTGGCCGTGCACAAAATGTTACTTTTAATAGTAGGAGTAGAAAAAATAAATTTTTTTACAACTTTAGGCTATTATTTAACCTAATTAAAACTATTAATTTGCAAGCTTGCAAAACCGGAAAAAAAACTCAACAACCATTATAGCTATAACAAGCCATATATTTTAACACATTTAAAAAAAAATAAAAAATTGTTATAGGGTAAGAGACCCGATGACCGATCACTATTTTTAGCTGTATCATTAAATTAGCTTAAAAAAATTAAAAAATAAACAAAACACCCATTTTTTTTTTCTTAATAAGTATGAAACCAAGTTTTTTTAATCCAATAGATATGTTTTTAAGAAAATATAACCCAAAAATTTTGATTTATTAATGATTTTGTTTTATAATTTGTTGACGTCTATTAAAAAGCATACAGAAAATATTAACCTCCATTGAAAGATCAATACACTTACCCCTATCAAAAATCACCGGTTAGTCCGATTACTAATGTACATCAGTACAGTAGTAAATATTATACTATCGAATATTTGAACCATTCTCTTTCAGTCACTTTGACACTCTATCCACTACAAGAGGTCAGTCTGTGTCATAGAGTATCACAGAATGACACCTTGTGAAACATAGCAGCAATGACAGAAGGGTTTAAATATTCGATAAAATAAACCACTAAAATACTGTATTTTCTTTCGCCATCTATAATTTTGCTTTAAAAAACATTGTGTACATTGTGACATGATCCTAACTTATCTATACGCCATTGTGAATTTTTAAACAGTTAAATTGACGATAGATGACGTCAAAAATGTTTATAAAATAGATATGGAATATCTGTGTGATTCTCAAAATACCCAACTCGAAAACTTGGATCCCAACAAGAATCAGTCATACAAATAATATTTAACACATATAAAATTTAATTCAGCTATCCTAATCTCTTAAGTGGACTAATAACAATTATTTGTATACTTTTATTATGCTAATAACTTTAAAAATTCGGTGAAAAATGTTACAATTTATAACCCATGTGTTTTGAAAAATGATCATCCACCATATTAAAAATTCATGAATTCAACAAAAATTGTTATATATATATATGTATTTCTTAAATTAAGTGAGGAGACATTAAATGTGATGTGAATTTAAATTGAAAAATAATCATTGTATTAACAATAATTTTTTTTTTCAAAGGTTTCTTTCAGAAATAACTTCATTAAAATATAAATGTCAAAACTGATCGGACTTATAACCCCGATCGACAATGGGGTCTTTTACCCTAAACGAAAAATTGAATTATAAAAATTTTGTAATAAAATATTAAATCACGTTTGTGTACCTGTACAACGTATCTATAAAAAAAAAAAAAATTAAAAAAAAATACATTACAATATATGCAGTGAATTTCAGTTATAATGGTGATAGAGGTCTACAATAATTTCTTCGAAATACTCGAAAGTTTGTATAAAAACACGAATATACAGTAAGTAGGGTAGGGTCGTGTAAGATGGCGCGATCGGTAAGAGTGCGCACTCCTGTTTTCTCGAAAATGGAAGGAAATTTGTAACAAATTTTAATCGTGCTTTAAAGTGTTCTGGTATCCGTAATTGCTCACCAAAAAATATTAGTTTACGACATAAGCCCAATATTCTAGATAAGTTTAAAATTTTTAGTACGATTTGATATTATTTTTCTCAAATTTAAATGTGTTACTACGGCTTATGTCGGAACAAGTTAAAAGTTATGAAGGTTTCTGTGGCTAGTAGAGTTAGTCACTAACAAGCTCCGATCACTTTGATCTGTGTCAGTACGCGTGGATAGTTCCCACAGGGTTATTTTGTTGATAATAGGCAGGCGTGTAAGATGGCGCACACACTCTTACAAGACAGTTTCTTTTATCATGTTTTTCTTTAACTTTTCTAAGGAATTCTATACAGTAAACTTTTGTACAATGTAAATTCGTGTAACCCAAGTTCCTACATCAAAAGTTTACGATTGTGAAAACGAATGATAACGAAAAGTAATTTTTTAAAAATATTCTATTACTAATAAAAACACTGAGACTAGTGAAGCTTAAAATTAACCAGTAATCAATTTATAAAAAGCAATTCGATATCGATAATTTTCGATAACGAAAACTATATTTTATTAGTCGTTCACAAGATACTTACGATCATAAGTTTTGCATTACGAAAAGTTGCGAAAATTAATTTTTTTATTGCTGACCCAATTAACTGGACTAATGGAGCCTAAATTAATCAGTTGTAATCAATTTTAGATAAGTAATTCGATATCGATAAGTTTCAATAACGAAAAGTAGGTTTTAATAATCGCAAAACATTTGAGTAAAAGAGCTATGACAATACGGCGGCGCACTACGTCGTCAAAAGTATGGGGTCACCCTGGCCCAAGGTATACCCACAATTTTGACACGGTAGTGTACTATAACATTAAGTATAGCACGGTGTCAAAAGTGTGGGCACACCTTGGGTCGGGGTATTCCCATACTTTTGACGACGTCAAAAAACCTTCAAAAATTTCGTTTTTTTTTTTTTAAAACGACCTACCGTTACTTACGATCAAAGTTTCGAATAACGAAAAATATGAAGAAGTGCTGACATAAGAAATTCTCCTGTTACTTTCTCCTCCTAGTGCGGGATTGTTTAAATGTGATTTGTGCTTCCAAGCTTTTTAATAAGTGCGTCATCTTACCGACCGGTCGTGTAAGAGTACGCATTTCTTATTTTGTGAATTTTTTTTAATAACTCGGTCGGCATTGAGTTTATAATAAAAATACTTTATCATAGCGTTAACTAATCATTAAAATACTAGAATAAATACAATTTACTTCTATAACATTTTCCGTTATTTTTTTATAGCCACCTAAATGTTAAGGGCGCCGTCTTACACGACACTACCCTAAGGTCCGACTAATATGAGAGCTCATACCATTATCCATAATGATTGCAACATTTAATCGTATAAATGCCACTTAATCCGGTGAACTCCAAAAATACGCGCCAAAACCTATCATTTATATTATTTTGTTAAAGATTTTCCCATTGAAAAAAATTTTATATTACGCAATGTATCTCGCTACTACATAGATTTTATATATGAATGGTATTAAACTTTTTTTACCATAAAAATTTCCTAAATTCGTTCAAAAAATGTAATTTTTACAATTAGGATTTTGTGAAAACTGAAAAAAGGTTTTGAAGCTTTTAAAAGACTTGGTGTGCGTGATGACACCATTAAATTCGGTTATCTCACATTAAATTAATCGAAAATGGCAAAAAATCAACAAATTTGTCTGAAGAGTCATTTATATAACTTTTTGTAATAAGTTTAAAACAAAAGTCCTGTGTACAGGTTAAGATAAGGACTTGAACTTAAACTAAATATAGAATAATTTTCTTGAATAAACACTTTTAACTTTCACGGATACCTTTCCTTAAGCGAAAAATCGCCGATCTTCTACCCTACCTCCTTTTTTCCGCATATATAATCAAAATTGCTATCGCCGAGTTCGTCATAAATGGAATCGAGTGTAGATTTATGTGTTATATAGATAACCATTTGATAATAATTCAACATAGGTACATACTTTTTGAAGTTAATAAAAATATATTACATTTTTTTATTAAATAAACTAATAATGGTAATAATATTATAACAATAATAAAAAAATTTACCGCATCCGTATATTAAAAAATATTTTTTCCCTAATTTTTGGCTCATTCAGAATCATATTGCAGTGACACTAATATACCAGAAATATTAAAAATTTTGTTTTTATTTTTTTTTTTTTTTTTACTTTTATATGTTAATTATAGGATTCAATAGAATTTAACCACTAAACACTAAACAGATAAAATAATATTAACGTTGCCTTTAAGCACTTTAAGGTATTTGCTCGATAAAACGATTCTTTCAAACGATCTTAATTCAATACCAATAATACAAGCCCTTAAGGGGAGGTTTACTTGAGGGTCGTTAAAAAAAAATTGATTTTTTTTTTTTGCAGAAATTGGTAGCTAATTATGTGTAGAATATGTTCCCAAAGTGATTTTGCTAAAAGTAATTTAAGGGAAGGTTTACTTGAGATTTGATAAAAAAATCGATTTTTTTTTGCCGAAATTGATAGCAAATTATGTGCAGAATATGTTCCCAAAGTGATTTTACTGAAAATAATTTAAAAAGAAGATTCTTGCACATTAACCGAATCCAGTTTTCTATAATAAAAAAAATTCAAAAAACGTAGTTCACGCAATAATGAGTATTAAATATAAAATTTTGAAAATACGTTTCTTTATAAGTATATATTTTATAATATCTCGGAACTACATTTTTGGAACTGACGGACACGATAACTCAGAAACTATTCGATGGATCCTTTTTTTAAATTTTTTATTTTAAAGATAATTCAATTCTTCGGCACCTCTACCTAAGTTCGATACACTTTCAATTTGAAATTGATATTTACTTCCGTTCTTGAGAAAAAATTCTAGAAAAATACATAATTTTTAAGGACTCTCGAGTAAACCTCCCCTTAAGTCTTGTAATTTTAACACGGGCTCTTATGGGAAAAATATTTTTATTTTTTATTTTTTTTTATTTTTTTTTTTTTTTTTTTTTTGAATAAAATGAAATCGTCTCAAAGTAGTTTGATAAAAATTTAATATGTTTAAAATTACAAAGTTACAAACGATATTTAATAAGAAATAAAAATTATTCAACACGCCGTTTTTTAAATATAATTTATAAACATCATTTTACAACGTTTTTACAACGCTTTTTCAATAATGTTTTTATATTGCTACAACATGAGCGAGCGGAAATTAAAAAAAAAAAAACAAGTGGTATACAAATACAATCACTGAAGAATATTAATACATTATTTAATTTTTGATAAAGAAAAGTTTTTTTTTTGAGATATACTTTTGTACTTGAAATATAAAACTTTGAAACCGTTTTGCTAAAAATTCGGGCGGTCAATTTTTTTTTCGGTATAGGCTCGTATTACTGGTATTAAATTAAATAAATGTCTAGGGAAGTTTCGTTTAAAAACCTTTGAAAAGTCGCTTTACGGACCAACTACCTTAAGTACAAAATCACTTTAAACATTGCATAAACGTCTATTACGAATACGGGGAAGCTGTGTTTGACACTTCCCATTCGCAATGTATTTTTTTGACTTTCTTTAAATGAAAGAAGCAAGTATCAAACGGAAAAAGTTTTTCTAAAGCACTACAAAAAAAAAAATGTATTGCCCCCCAGTAATATAATTGCAGCTTATAAAGCACATTGGACAAACAAATAATGTAATAATAAGCAATAAATTCCTAGTTAGAAACTACACAGCTTACATGTAAAGGGTATTGCATGTTACCAGATATATAATTTCCGTGTCCGACTCAACAAAATAGGAAATGCCGTGAGAGAATTTTCTGCTGCAGGTGTGTACAGGCGTCCTATGACTCAACAACAAGACTATAATAAAATTCAACTGGAGATATTAATAAATAATTTTTTTTTTTAAATCTATTTTTCAAAAATATTTTGTTGTTATCAAAACACTAATACGGTGACTAACAATAGAGTATTGTGCAATAAGTACGGGAAATTGTCGATTGCCCACGTAACCGAAGTTGAGCGCACGCACGTAGTGAGTGCGCTCATTCGCTTGAGTGGGCAATCGACAATCCCGCACGAGTTGTACATACAATTTTCTATTACGAATTTCACATACTTTTTTCAATTATTATCACTATTTTTGACATTTTTATTACCTTTTAAAATAATATTTTTGAGTTCGTCTTTTTTTCTGAATTACATTAATATTGTTTAAATTACTTTGTTGGTGGTTTCTATAGAAATAATTATGAAATATTTGTTAAATAAAAAATCAAGAGGTGGCTTTGCGTGTTTTGATTAAATTTGCGTGCGGAAAGTCGCAAAAAAGTGGGTTGGAAGAGTACTGTGGGCAAACAACTATTTTGCGTACAGAAATGTGTGCGCCAAGTTAGTACTTCTCCCGCATGAGTAATAAAAAAATATAAACTATTTTGTTGTAGACAATGTTAAAATTCCTAGGTTAAACTTGTAATGCGGACTCACCGAACGGCGTTTTTTTTTGAAAATTACCAGATAAAAATATTTCTTCGGATTTCTATTTAATTAATGTCTTTAAAAAATAATTTTAAAAAAATTTCTTATCATGATATCTTTTTCTGGTTTATGCAACCATAACCTGTGCTGGGCCCCTTTGTGGTGCGGATTCGTAGGTTGCCGCCAGACGCTGACATAGGGGGGTGGTTATGGAGGCCAAACAAGACGTCAAGACGTCATTAATAACGTCATCAAATTTCTTAAAATTTTTCGATGATTTCAAAACCGTTAACAAAATTATTGAATGTTGAAACTGAAAGCTGAAATACCCCAATTCAAATCACTGCCACAAAGTTTGATTTCAGGAAAAAAGGAATTTTTTTTTAATTTGGTGACGTCATTAAGTTTGGTGCCTTAAAAACTTTAAATGAAATGATAGAACGACGAAAGTGGCAGCGAGTTATAGGTTTTCCAGGTCATTATTTTCGTTTTTATCAAAATTAGGCACGTCAAGGTACTAGAAAAAAGACTTCGATCGAATCAGTCATATTTCTTAAAGGTTCCCGTCACTTTGATAGCAAAAATTACCCTAATGCTGTTACCCTAATGCAAATCACTTCAATAAAATTTGACTTGATGTCAAATTTTCCAATCCAATCCAATGTTGCGTGAGTTTCGACACTACCACCAATTTCATATTTTAGTTTTATCGAACCATCCTGTAACACATGTCCAGTTTCTCGGGATATCTTGATACACTACTGCTACACTGTCTAGTACAGTACGACACATCATATTGTGCGCCTACCTTTAAGGCATAATAATAATAATAATTATACCTTGGTCTCGCTCCACTTAATACCGTTGTTAAATAAATAAGATAATCTTTTGTGAAATAGTTACACAGATGGCATAATCAATAATACAATATGTTATTGCGTATAATATATACACACCCGGTTAAATAACTGTTTCTATCATAGGAAATACCCCTGTTGCAGCATCCTGAATAACATAGCGAATTTCCGTTTATAAAAATTAGTTTTTCTCGGAAACTAGTTAACATAGAATAATAGTTTAAAGACCTTTTTATGTAATTTTTTCTCCTCTTTTAAATGATGTAAAAAAATTTAGCAAAAATTTTTGAATAAGTGGAAATTTTGGCAAAAAACTAATTTTTTGCAAGAACAAAAACCATGTTCCTGGCATCCGACGTGTCTGGCTGAAGTACTCATCCAAGATTTTTGGACTTCCAACGTTCTCACCAAATTTCGTAAACCTAGGACATTTCGTTCGAGAGTTATCGTGCTGATACATAAATACATACATATATATATATATATATATATATATATATATATATATATATATATATATATATATATATATATATATATATATATATATATAAATTTTAGTGAATATTATTTTCGGTTTCTAGGGACCTCAAAACAAATTTCTGCCATAGTGCCAGGCTAAAGTCGCGTCATGAGACCTACTGTAATAGCTGAATTTCCATTCTGGAAATTCGCTAAAAAAGTGAAAATATAAACCTATTAGTAAAGAATGATGGTGTCTCCGTTTAATATTTTGAAATTGTTACGTTGCTAGAGAAAAATAGGTGATATATATGGTCTACAATATTTTTCATATCATTGAGTTCGATAAGTTGTTTGTCGTTTAACGAATAACGACAATACGATATGTAGTACACGACCGCTCAAAAATATTCGACCAATTTACTTTTTAGGACACAATTATGGTATTAAGATTTTGTACGCAATCGGTTTTCAATTTCGTATTGACAATGACAATAATATAGGTATTGTGCAATAAATGCGGGAAGTTGTTGGTTGATCACGAGAGTGAAGGTGAGCGCACGATCGAAGTGAGTGCGCTCATTTGTTCGAGTGGGCAAGCGACTACACCGCACGATATACACATACTTTTTTATATTCACTTTAAAATAATTTACATTCTAGGCTGAATAATAATCATTTTTCTGCCTCCTATTCTTCCATTTGTCCCACGTGATCTGTTTCATTGGATGTGGTAACTGCCCTTTTACGCTATAATTTTTTTTTTATTTCAATAAAGCAATTTTAAGAAGATATTCTACATAAAATGATACAAACTTTTTTTTTATATCTTAAAAATGACTTCCTATTACTATATATATTCTTTTTCAAAACCAACTTCAAGAGTTCAAATTTTATAATTCATCTTAAAATTACTCTATATATATTTAATTTATAAATTTCATTAAGGGTCATTCGACACTATATTGCCGATCACAGTTCGCTGTCGA
Source organism: Brachynemurus nebulosus (assembly GCA_035578155.1). Taxonomy (NCBI): domain Eukaryota; kingdom Metazoa; phylum Arthropoda; class Insecta; order Neuroptera; family Myrmeleontidae; genus Brachynemurus; species Brachynemurus nebulosus. The sequence goes on from JAPWDM010000029.1 coordinate 5,204,570, forward strand.
TCCAGTATCAGTCCGGTAAAGTGTTTTTAAGTGAGAAGCAAATGAGTGTAGTTACGCTATCAACGCCAGTTCAGCTCCAGTCCAGTCAAGGAATCAATAGTGTGGAGCGACCCTAAACATTATTGAACTTATTAGTTATTAACTTATTAGTATAGGTACTAGCCGTATACCCACCCGATGGGATTTACCATCTGCAACATCCCAGGATGTCAATCAGTATCAAAGATTTATTAAATAAGATATTATTTATTTTAATAGCCATAGAAACCTATTTTTATATATCTCTAACCAGCCCCGGATTTACGATTTTTAGAACCGGGGCAGAAACTTGAAAATGGCACCCCCTCTCCAACGTTTGACCTAAATTGTTAAAAAAACTCATAAGTATATAAGTCCTTTATAAAAATCCAATTTTTCCCATTGTGGCAATGATAAAAATTGAGGGTTTTGTAAAGGATCAACATAAGTACAAGTTGACTTTTTTAATTTTAGTAAATCTACTCCGAAAGCAAAAGTTGTACAAATTTCAAATTTTTATCATCATTCCCATCAGAGATACAGGGGCACAAAATTCCAAAATTTGGAAAAAAGTCAGTTTTCGGAAGTTTATGAAAATTAAAGGATACAAATTTCACAATTGAAATAGTGTGTATTTGTTTCATAATGGGTAGTTGCACCCATACAGGTATTCTCAAAAAAAATACTAAGCGAGGTTTAAAACTTTCCTTCTATAAGAAAAAAAAATGTTCAGAAAGTGAATTTTGCTAAATTTTGATATCTAACTTAGGTAAAGTTTTCTTATGTAAGGGACGAAAATAGGTTAAATATGGACATCACTTAAAACAAAGAGACATTTATTACCTTTACAATGGTTTTCATTTCAATCTTTTAGGATGAACGGTTTATGAAATATGTGCATTGGCATAAATGGCTGCAAACACAAAAATCAGCGCAGATTGGAAAACAAAAATGGTTACCACGCTTAAACGGTTCAGGATACTTTTTTTTAAGAATAATTGTTCTCAATACTTCAAATATATATAGAAACAACTGGAAGAATATTAATTTTTTCTAAAATGGTCGAGCAAACACCTTTTTTTTAGACCATTTGATATAGACCGACCTAGTGTGATTTTGGCTCCCCCTGGAACTGATGCCCGGGCAGGGGACCCGGTTTGCCTCCCCTTAGATCCGGGTCTGTCTCTAACTTCAAAAATAACGAATTTCCATACAAATTTTCATTTCCTACTAAACCTACTTAGGGAACGAATTTTCAAAAATCCTTTCTTAGTGCTCACCTACGTTACATATGCGGAACTCCTATGCAAAATTTCATTCTTCTAAACTCAACGGTTTAGGCTGTGCGTTGTCTGTCAGTCAGTCAGTCAGTGAGTCATTGTTAGAGATTTATTAAATAGATATAAACAATTCTTTCTACTATAATAAATGCTAAAACAGTCAAAAAATAAAATTGATCATTCTTTTGTTTTATAAATCCTCTACACTCGAAAAATTGTTTATTATAGATATCACTGATGTGTTATGGTAGACAGAAATAAATGTAAGTTTGGAGAACACGGCGTCAATTTTCTTTTTCAAATACATATAAAAGTAAAAATCTTTGTCCTTTGGTCCTTACAGTATCTGTACAATCCTGTACTCACTACTCATATAATATATGATCACAAACTGGAGAGTAATATTGAACATAACTACTATTCTATAAAACGACTAGTATTACTTATATCATGGCATAGTATAGTAACGAATTGTCGCATTATATATCAGACCAACCGAGCAGCCAAAGCCAAGAGTTTTCAGTTGTAAAGACTCACAGAGACATTACATTATAACAAACAAATAAATCGAATTGTATACTTGGTCGTTTGGTCGTACGATGTCGTAATATCTTATTGTTGTCATTCGTTCAAATATACAACTAAGTATTTATTTACTCGAAGACGATGAGGAGGATATTTTGGTCGATATTTCTGGTCTACTTTTCTAACGGACAGAGCTATGCAGTACCATCAGACCATAATAAAAATACACTTATTCGCCCGAATAATAGATTATACGTAGATATTTGTGTCTACTTTAAAAAACTATCACAGCATCCGTTTAAATATTAAAAACAGTAAAATAGATGGGAAATGGAGAGGCAATGATACAGTAATACGAGAACATAATGTTTTATTATGACAGAATTGAAATAAAAAATAAAAAATAAAGATTTTCGATGTATAAAAAGAAAAAAAAGTTGTATATTCTGATTTATTTATTTTTGGAGACGGAAATTGGTATTTTTTGGGAAACGGCAACGAAATTATTTAAATAAAAGGAAAGGGTCTTAAAATTGTTGATAATTAAAATGCCCCTGTCGCAGCATCCTACGTAACATAGCGAATTTCCGTTTATAAATGTTAGTTTTTCTTGGAAACTAGTTGACATAGAACAATAGTTTAAAGACCTTTTTTATGTAATTTTTTCTCCTCTTTTAAATGGTGTAAAAAAATTTCGTAAAAATCGTTGATTAAGTAGAAATTTTGGGCAAAAACTAATTTTGTGAAAGAACAAAAACCATGTTCCTGGCATCCGACGTGTCTGGTTAACGAACTCGTCCAACGGTTTGGGACTTCCAATATTTTCACCAAATTTCGTAAACCTAGGACATTCCGTTCGAGAGTTATCGTGCGGACACACACACACACACACACACATATATATATATATATATATATATATATATATATATATATATATATATATATATATATATATATATATATATATATATATATATATATAAATTTTAGCGAATATTATTTTCGGTTTCTAGGGACCTCAAAACAAATTTCTGCCATGGTTCCGGGCTCAGGTCGCGTTATGACAATGCCTGTAATAGTTGAATTCCATTCTGGAAATTCGCTAAAACTGAGTTTGTTGTGTTAAGGAAGCTGAAATAGTTGCCCTAACATCTTCTTGTAGTTTACGGTATTATAAATAAAGTCACTCAAACCAAAATATTAGTTGTGATAACTACAAATACGCTGCCAATGGGGTGTAGCACACAGCTTCCTCATACTCGTAATAGCCACCTATGGGTAATTTAATGCCCAATATATCTTTATATAATTCAATATAGGTATATAATTTATTACAAATAAATAAACAAAACGATTCATAAAAAACTGAGCGAAGTGGGACTAGCAGTAAATATGATATTGACATTTAATGGGATTTCATGGTAGCGGCGTAGCTACCGTTACTCCGATTTCGATTAAATTCATAGGGGACCATCTAGGAACCAAACTGCATAATTTCTGAAAACTTCATTAAGAACAATCGAATAATATTAATAGATTTGAGCGTTACTTTATGGTATTCCATATGTTTATTATAACAATCGAATAATTCAGAAGTTATACCACTTGGTGCAAACTGGCGACACACAGACGGACGGACAGACACCAAACCAAAATTGTTCAGGTATCTCTAAAACGTAAAATGTACGTAAATTTTTTATTTTTCAAAAGTGATCACAATGCTTCCGCTACTTTAGTAGTCTCGAAAGCATATATTAACTAATACTATATATGTTTAAAATAACAAAAGACTCATAGTTACCGTACCTAATGTACTATTCTTAGTGTAACAAAAAATATTTATTAACGCAACAAATTATTTAAAAAAAAAAATTAAATTTTAAAATTAGATTATAAAAATGCAGTATTCATAGTGTTCAATCAGTCATTTTCTTCTTAAAACATGATTTTAGCAATTTTTCGATTAACCAAATTTAGGATTTAGCAATGTTAAAAGAGATATTCACATGAAAAGTACGCAGAAGCCTTAACTGATTGTTATACGCTCACGACTCCAAATCTAAAATAACCGGAAACAGATATTTTGTGTGTATTCAATATTTCCAGCATCATTACGTTTTCTCCTGGGATTTTATATTTTGTCTTTAAATTGCACTCCTCTCAAGCATAGCACTTCAATTATTTAAGATTTCACATAATTTTTGATCAAGTCGTTTGTGAAACAAAACAATCTCTACAAAAAAAAAATCTATATAAAAATGTTTGGTTTCTTTTTCATCTTCTAACGACCATGTTGCAACAAGGGTTTGAATAACATTTTTATTTATAAAGATAAAAGTAGATTTCTTCCTTCCTATACAGGGTATCTGGATTTTCTTTACACGAACACAAGGGAAATAAAAATGTAACACTTACTTTGGTCATAGTGGAATATTTTAAAATCTATACATATAATAAAATTGTAACGAAACCATTTCTGTACCTGGAATATTTTTTGAAAATTGTACTGGTACTGTAAATAGTTATCGATGTAGATATCAAAACAGCGATTTTTAGAATTTTTGTCTGTCTGTCTGTTCACGCATCACGCAAAAACTATTGGACGGATTTTAATGATATTTGGTGTGATGATAACTCATTATCTGGATCAACATCTAAAATACTTTTTACTCCGGGAAATTTCTCATTCTCACGGGAAAATGGAAAAACCATTTTGAGCATGTGCACACATTAGGCAAGAACTATTGGACGGATTTTAATAAAATTTAGTGTGGTGATAACTTATTACCTAGGGCAACATTTAAGATACTTTTTACTCCGGGAAAATACCTCATTCCCACGTGAAAACCATTTTGTGCATGTGCACGTATTACGCAAAAACTATTGGACGGATTTTAATGAAATTTGGTGTGATGATAACTCATTATCTAGATCAACATCTAAAATACTTTTTACTCCGGGAAAATTCCTCATTCCCACGGGAAAATAGAAAAACCATTTTGAGCATGTGCATGCATTACACAAAAATTATCATTCTTTGCAAGTTCTGTATAATTATTATACTTACATACTTCTCATTGAGTTTATAACAATGCTTTGCGCGAACGACGTCGCGGGTACGGTTAGTTACCAAATAAGAATAGATGTATTCATGTATTATAAGGGTCATTTTTATAAATTTCTGAACGCATAAAATAACGGATTAATAAATGGGACTGAAAATTGTAGGTAAATTTTTTTTTTTTTAAATAAATTTGAGCGTGACTTTATAGTATTTCATTTTTTTAATCAAAAACAATTTTTTCTTTGCTGATACCACTTTAAGTTTTTAAATTTCTATTTGTTAACTTAAGGGAAGATTCGCTAAAAAAAGATAAATCAATTTTTTTTTCAAAATTATATTTAAAAAAAAAAAAATCAAAAAATTATGTGCATTTTAGTGCAGGCTCTTCTCTACAATAATTTAATTTTAAAAAAAAAAAACTTTAAATGCTATTTTCTCGAAAGTACGTTTTTCGAGATGGTTGCTCGTGTATCTCAAAAAGTATCTGAGGCATCGGCATAAATCAAAGTGCATGTTATTGCTCGATACCATCATTTTGGCAGGAGCTAGAATCTTTTATTTCCGTAACATATTTTCAAAATGGCGGCTGTTTATAGTAGAGAAAAAGTGCTGACTTTAGTAAATTTATTTTCTAAATGTGATTTCTCGCTGGTCTTTTTACTTCTTCTTTCTCAGATCCTAGTTAGTGCCATAACTGTATACGAATATTTTTAGAAATTTTTGATTTTTTCATTTTGGTTCACTGGGGATTTCAGAAGGCGCGGAACCATCAAGGTGGAAAAATCTCGGAGTGTCGACTTCAACTCATCATTGAGTTTTTTTTTTAATTTTTATTGGCAACCTCAAGACATGTAGAAATAATTCTGTTATACATATTTAGTTTTTTAATAAAATATTTATTTGTATAAAAAAATAAAAAATAATAAATTAAAGTAGAAAAATGTTTTTTAAGAAAAAACTTGTATTTAAAAATGGGCTAAAAATATAAAATAACTTTTGAGTGAAGTTTGAAGAAATATGTAATATAATTTACAAAACCTTGAGGCGTTATTATTAATTATTTCTGTTTTGGATATACCTAAGTGTAGCTATTTTACTTTTCAGTAGTAACCAAACTTAATTAAACTCCTCAAGCTTTTATAAATTATGTTACATATTGCTTCAAACTGCACTCAAAAGTTATTTTATTTTTTTTAGCCCATTATTAAATAACAGCTTTTTCTTAAAAAACATATTAAACATTACTTTTTAGTCTGATTACAATTAATTTGAAAAAAATTAAAGAAGTAATAAATCTTTTACTTATATTTTAATCGGTTAATTTAACTTAATCAAGCATAACTATGGAAACTAACAATTGCAGTGTAAAATCATGGGACAATATCTGACAGTTTGAAATGTCAAAAAGTTGCACAGGACCAAAAATCAACAATTTTGGTTTGGGACGATGTAGGGCAAAACTAATTATACAATATTGCATTGTCATCAAGGTTATACACGTATGCAAAATTTGAAAGCTCTAGCTCAATTAGAAACCTGTCTAAATTTTGATTCCAAGATTTGATCTAAACCAACATACTAACATAGCAAGTTAAATAAAAGCTTTTAATAAAAATGGTCAATTTTTGATATTTTTTGGCGAATCTACCCTTAAGCGTTTCGATAACTTTATCCGAATTTAACGACAAATACGAATTTTCGAAGTGGACTGAGAGTTAGAAAAATGTCTTTCAATAGTCCTGCGCTAGTGACTTGAGGGACGCTCTCTTTCTAATGCATTATTTCCCCGTTACCCACTGAAATACAGACATACTGTATACTTGCATATACCTATTATATATATTTCAAATAAAAATAAGTATTTATTTGGCATCTTAAAATGAAAATGAAGAGAGTAAACAATATATTGTACAATGTCTTTGTTAGCTCTGCTATGGCTCGTTACTTTGAAATTGATATTGGTCTTCTTTCCACACACATATATATCCATACACCAACTCGTAAAGATGGTCTTGTTGTTTGTAAGAAAATGTGTTTTTCAAAGGGAAAAAAAGTTAATTAGAATATAAAAAGAAAATTTTATCACATTGTAAAAGAAAGAAATTTATCGATGTTTTTTCAGTTTCTGTTTAACCAACTTAATTGCTTACGTTTTAATATTCATTTTTAATTAATGAACGGAAAAAGAATCCTTTGATATGGTCGTTGGCTTTTGATGGTAAATTTTCTTATTAATATTTTTTGAACATGGAATTTCGTAGCAGAAAAATTAATGTAAGAATGTTTCAAGGACTTTTTTGTTGGAAAAAAAGTTTTAAATTAGATTTTATAATTCGTAAAAAATTTTAACAAAAACAACAAATAAAAGATACTCTTTTTAAATATTTATTTAAGGCGAGAAATACCTCTAAACAGGCAAAAATAAACGCAATTTTAGAAATTTTTTTAAAAAAGAAAAAGTTGATATTTAGTATAATAGTTGTATTTGGTATAATAGTTTTATTAGTATAATAGTTGTATTTAGTATAAAAGTTGATATTTAGTGTAATAGTTGATATTTAGTATAAAGAAAAAGTTGATATTTAGTTAACATAATAGATAAAAGTTGATTTAAAATTGGATATTTTATTTACTATGGCCTTAAGGTGTCACAAAATATACTCCAAATGCCATTCATTGGAGGCAGTGGCGTAACGTGCCTTGGAGGGGCACTGTATCAAAATTAGTTGCTGGGCCCAAATGAAGGGTAAAGATTTCTCACAAAAGAAACAAAAATGCTTGCATTAAATTAAAATAACCATTTATTGATTATAAGTTATCGTTTCCTCCTAGAAATTAAGCTAGCCAAACAATTCAAATTAAATATACACGTTTCTTGCCTTTTTTTCGGCAAATTGATTTATTAAATCATCTATAGCTAAAGATGGTTTCAGTTTTTCTAAAATTTCTGCCTCTATAAACAATAGTGACAAGATGGAGCCGTTCCTGCTCCATCGAAGTCCTCAGGTAATTTTTTTATCAGTTTTAATTTTGAAAAACTTCTTTCAACTGTTGCGGTTGTAACTGGAAGGGTCAAGAATAGAAAGCATGTTGTTATTACCTCCGGAAAACTGGATGCAAGGCTATTGAATTTTATCAGCAATAATTCCATGAGTCCTTAATGAAATGAATTTTTTGAATTTCAAATTTTAAGCATGTTTTCAGAGCAATTAACCCGGGAAAAAAAGAGACTGCTTTTTCGACTTTTGTCATTTCTGAAGTAAAAACCCTATAGGCACGTATGACAGTTTTTTTTACATGTTTTTTTCCCGGGAAGCATGAGATTAAATGACATTGTGGATAACATTTTACTAATTTTTGCTTACACACGTTAGGGGGCTCTGTAGCCCAGGGGCCCCGTATCATTGATACGGCTTATACGATGGTAGCTACGTCCCTGATTGGAGGGTGTCACTCGACAAATTCCCAAATAGTTGGCCTTCTAACCGCCGTAATCTTTGTCATATAGAAAATTATTGAACAAAAAAAATATCAAAAAATTAAGAATTCGAAAATTTGTAGTTTATAAAAAAACTTGATTTTCGTAAAATTTTCGTTCTATTTTTACATTAACAAAAAAAAAAACGTATATCGTTGGTTCGAATCGTAGACGTTCCAACAGTAATTTAGCTTCAAGTACGTACAGATACAAAAAAAAAAAAAATATGTTAAAGAAACATTCAAGAACCCAAGCATTGTCTCCATTTTTAGGCAAAACTAGGGGAGAGGGCGCTTGAGTCAAAATCAGTTTAGGGCGTAAAAATTGTAGTTCCATCTCTGATTTGTTTTGTTTATAACTGAATTGTTTATAACTTCAACCATTTTTTGTATAGTCAGTTATCAATTGCTACGGCAACCAGAGGCGCAACAACCGGGGTAGGGGGAGTGGTCCGGACCCCCTAAGATTAGGTGGACCACCCATAAAATTACCTAAATTTTTCTTTAATTTATAATTTTTAATGGCCTACTACTATATTTTATTTGAAAATCGAATTGTCAGAGACGACATTTCCGATAACATTTTCCAGTGTTATCAGAAAATTGTGTTATCAAAAAATTCTGTTTGGAAAATTTTTGTTGGAATCTCCCCCCTTTATAAATTGACAGTTGTTATGCCCCTGACGGCAACATTTACCTAATACCAATTTTGCTACGGAAATTTAGTAATTTTTCGTTTATGATAAGTAAAAATTTTTTACAGTGTAAAGAGTAAACTAGAAACTACTTGAAATACTGTTACAATGGTCATGATTTTTTTACTTAAAGATGTCTTCTTAGTGTACAATACAACTAACAAGGAATAATATGTAACCACAGTGTTTAGTGATAAAATATTTTAAAAGTAATTTGTAACATGTAGTAGAGTTGTAACATATTAACCTCTGTAACATACTGTAACATGGTAACATAATATATAGATGGAACAAAAATGGCCGGAAAATAAATCGACATATCGTTTTATTGGATTAACTTGTTTTTCATTTTGTTCTTCATTTATTTTTTATCTGATTCATTTGATTCAAATGAATTTATTTCGCCCGAAAGTTACACGAAACTAAACATACGGCAGTATTATAGAACAAACACACAGATACGAGAGATAACAACAGTTCAAATAGCCTAAAGAACTTCAGGCGAATGAGCTAATTTTAACATTTGTAAATAAATTCTGTAAACAATTCTGCTAATTTCTAACGGTTACTATTATTATAAGCCAAATTAGGTAGTTGTAAAATAGTTAAAACCTCTGAATAAATGCCGATGAAACGATTTTTTAAACAAAACCTGTACTTCGGCGTGGTAAACAGTGTGTCAAAAGGCCATTCGCAGATGGTGTCCGCTAAGTAATAGTTATTCAGTGTCAGAGTTCACAAAAATCAATTTTTCGTGAATATCTCCACTGAACTAACTTGGTGGGCCAAATGGTCCAAAAACGACATTTCATATTACACACGGCTTAATGTTATTCGAATTAATGGCGACAATGATTTCAGGATACAATAATTCTATTTAAAATTAAATAATTGCTTTTTTCTACTCCTGTTGAAGAACACACTCATTATATATCTGTTAATTGTTGAGAAAGTTAGGCATTATTCAAAGGTGTGGAGGAATGATCATTACTCAATACCTTTGTGACCAATAAAATCCCAGTATTAACCATTATTCAATGGGTTTGCGATTGTTTTGTGTATAATATAATATGTATCAAATTTTAACTTAATATATGTTGCCTAGTAACATGCAAGTAATTATATGCAAGTAAACAAAGTAGTTTATATTTTGTTTTATTATTTTTATACATATTATACAAACATTTAATGAACTTTGAAATAGATTAAAAATTTGATTGAAAATTTCTTTCAATTTTATTTAAATCAAAAAGGAAAAAAGTCGTAGAAAAAATATCGTACTCTACTCGCTTGCAATGGCTATTACTCACTCAGATACATCACGACACTCGCCTCGCAATTTCATCTTCGTGAGTAATAGCTATCATTACTAGCTCGTTGAATAATTAAATATTTCTGTAATGGTTAAGAATGTGTCGATATTTATCTGAATCCAAGGTCGAAACGACATTTCATATTACACAACTTAATATTATTCGAAGCAATGACCGAAATGATTTCAGGATACAAGAATTCTATTTAAAATTAAATACTAATACTTAAAAAAGTGTTAATGTTTTTCTGATTTAGATGGTCGGTCAAGTAGTTGGAAAATGACATTTCATATTACACACGAACTAATGTTATTTCAGCTAATTGCGGAATCGATTCCAAGCTATAATAATTCTACTTAGCATTAAATAATTGCTTTTAAACATTTCTGTAATGATTCAGAAAGTGTCGATATTTGAGGCGATGAGTTTCAAAACCATCTAATTAACACAACTAAAAATGTTCAGGAAACACAAAAAACTGTTTTCGCACTTATGATAATAATTTTGATGTGGTTTTTACCATTAAATTTTTAGGAAAAATCATACAGTTCTTATAAAGAAATAATAACAACGATACCACTCTTCAATAATTAGTAATTAACGATTAAAAATTATAATTAACTACTTTTGCAGCAGTTTTCTTTAATTAGATGGTTTTGAAACGGTTGATTTTCTAATTAGCTAGTTTTGCAGCAATAACACTAACAATTAGACACTTTTACAGCAGTAACGCTAACAATTAGATACTTTTGCAACAGTTTATTATTCTTTCAATAAAACAACATTCGTAGAAATCTACCTATTTACATCGTACAACGTCGTTTATATTATAACTTTGAAAACTAGGATATTTTATTATAATTTATTAGAATATTTTCCCATAAAGCAAATAATCTCGTTACTGTAATTTAACAGTAAAACTCAAATCAGAACCACGATGTTTCACACAATTTTATTCTGCACACATTCGCAGCCTGTTATATTTGACAATGTTATTCCAATAGTAAATACTTTCTTAGAGAGAATAATAAAATTATCACCTACAATTATTTGATCCTCTGCAGATTCTACAGTACCACATATTGACCACCTAACTAGCTACTTTAGTTCCAGGTTTTTCTAATGACGCCATTTTTATATAAGTAATTAGATAGTTTTGTAACTGGTTCAATTGGAAAATATTGCAAGTAGTTACTTTTGAAACAGTTTCATATTTTTGTCATTATAATTAAAGGGGAAAAAGCTGACTTTTTGCGCCGTCTAGTTGGTATTTTTTGGTGCAGTTTATCCTCATGAATAATAAACCGTATCTAACTCAATTTTTAAAAAATCGTCAATTAGATGGTTTTGAAACTCAGCGACTCATTTATCTGAATTACATGGTCGGATTAAATATTATTTAAAGACTGTTAATCGTCTTATAAGATGCTATATATGACTAGTCTGTTAAATTGTCACTAAAAAACTGATGAAATATTACAGACAATATACTGAAAATATCAACTATACCTAATAATTAATCTACAACGAAATTCAGTAATTTCGAATTTTGATTGAAAGCCCACATAAAAATTTTGTGTACTTCGAATTACTGAATGTGATTTTCGGGAAGTAAATTTTCGCGAATAATTGAAATATAAATCGTAATTTAATCTTTCAGTACACAAATCGTAAAGTTTTCAATTAATTACAGTTATATTGGCAATTATAATTGTTTTTTCCAATATATGTACGTACCTATACAATATATCGATTTGTGAATAATGAAAAAGCTTAATACTAATGTTGTGAAAGGTGTTATACCAAAGTGGATCAACTAAATCAACAAAATCGTAATAAAATAAAGTAAAAAAAATGTCTTTAAGAAAAAGCTTTTATTTAAAAATGGGCTAAAAGAAAAATGAAATAACTACTGAGTGAAGTTTGAAGCAATATGCAACATAATTTATAAAAGCTTGAGGCTTTATCATTAATTATTTGGGTTTTGGATATAAATGTAGCTATTTTACTTTTCTGTACTTACCAAACTTGATTAAACACCTCAGGCTTTTATAAATTATGTTGCATATTGCTTCAAACTTCACTCAGTAGTTATTTCATTTTTTTAGCCCATTCTTAAATAAAAGCCTTTTCTTAAAAAACATTTTTTTTTACTTTATTTTATTTTCTACTCTTTAGTCTGATTACATATAATTGAAAAAAAAAAATAAAGAAATAATTTTTTTACCTATATTTTAATCGCTTAATTTACCCTAATCAGACATAACTATGGAAACAAAAAATTGCAATGTAAAATCAATGGACAATATTTAACAATTCGAAATGTCAAAAAGTTGCATAGGACTAAAAATCTACAATTTTGGTTTGGGGCAATATAGGGAAAAACTAATTATACAATATTGCATTGTCATCAAGGTTAGAAACGTATGCAAAATTTGAAACCTCTAGCTCAATTAGAACCTGTCTAAATTTTGATTCCAAGATTTGATCTAAACCAACATACTAACATAACAAGTTAAATAAAAGCTTTGAAAAACTACATTATGTCACCGCCTTTTCTTCAAAAGAGGAGATCTTGTTCTGTCAAATAATACCAATTTTAGCGAATTTGCAGAATAGAATTCAGCTATTACAGCCACTGTCGTGACGCGACTTGAGCTCGGGACTATGGCAGGAATTTGTTTTGAGGTCCCTAGAAACCGAAAATAATATTCACTAAAATTTATATATATATATATATATATATATATATATATATATATATATATATATATATATATATATATAGGGGCGACTGAGATAAAGTGGCCAGTAGAAGTAAATTGGCCTTTACTCATCGGAAACCACTCCAATCTTGTAGCGAAGTTAAATACTTGCTTGTATAGACAAGCCATTAGTATTCTATTAAAACGTCAATGATTAGTTTGCTAGATTGCATGAATTATAACGAATTTTCTGAATTTTCGAGTGTTGATGTAAAGTAAGTTTCAAGTTGTATTCTCATTACTTTTTTATTAATTACGAATACAATTTTTTTAATTGGGATAGCTAAAAACCCTGTCTAATTACCTTTAAAATAATATAGTTATCGATGAATCAGAAAATTCTTTCTTCAAATTAGTTGTGGTTTGCCGAAATAGCGTCTAGCTGGGTGAAGTGACCAGGCTTATAATGGGGCAAAGTGGCTAGTGTCTCCGATCGCTGCTCAAATTGAATTCTTAAAATATCTTAACGTATTATATTAAATTAAGAACTTTTATTTAGTTCTTTATATTTTATAAACAAAAGAGTTGCCTGAAATCAGTTTTTAGGATTCCGAGAAATAATGTGAAAAAGAAACCCTTATGATGAGATTTCAATGTCCGTCCGTCTGTCCGTCCGTTGATATATAATAATTAATGATACGAACATAGTTTGATTTTGTATATATAAACCTGTTTATTACTTCAAGATTCCTTTTTGGGTTAAAATTGGTACCCCTGGCCACCTTACCCAACCCAGTGGGGTAAAGTGGTCACTTTGCATATGTTGCGAAAAACAAAAATTGCAAAAATACCTTCAAGATATTGTTGATATATTGATGGTTATTGGTTCTACACTAAAGCAACTATATGCTAAATACTTATTAATCTGTATTTCTTTTCAAATAAATAAACTAAACAACATTTTATCTTAGGGTGTATGACGCAGTGTGTGTCTATCATATTCGTGGTATATAACACCGTCCAGTTTTCAATAATTCCATTGTTACAACGTTTACATTATGTTTTAAAATTAAAAACAAATACATATACACATATACGTTGATACTGGTATAGTTTACGTTAACGGAGTTCGCAAAAAATAACCATTTTTGTTACCATTATGAATATTAATATTATTGTTATGGTATAATTAAAAAACTAATATGTTTACGTGAAAGACCAAGATGACTTGTTGATTGAATTGTAACATAACTCCGTGGCATAGTATCCAAATTTTGATCAAATATCACGAAAAAACACATTACATACTATCGCGGAAAGTTACGGGCCGGTAACATGTATACGAACCATCACGCTTTCAGTGTGATTATTTCTCTAAGCATAACATAATACATACAATTTTATGTTTTGTTCATAGTTTTTCTTTTATATTCATTTATCACTTTATTATTGTTGGCATAGTGTTTATTTTTATTGTTTTCTATTAAAATTGTGTGCTTGCATATGTTGAATTAGACTGTAAAATTTAAAAAATAATAATTTAATTCTTTAAAAATATAGGTAATTTTTTTTTAAAAAATAGAGGTGGCTTATGTAATTCAAAATTATATCAAAAAGATGTACCAGTGAAATGTTATTATAGAGAAACCAACAACAACTGCAAATGATCTATTCTCATAAATTAACCTTTTACATATACTCGTAATATAGCTATCTCCATTATCCGGTACATCCATCCAACAAGATCTACTATCTAATATATTGAAAAAGGATAATAGAAATTATAATATCTTTTATATGCGACAAAACTATATTTTTAAAATGAGTCATTTGCTTTATAAATAAATTTGACTTTACTTATGCACTTTTTTACTATAGAATTTTTATATTCGTTGACAGAACAAATTGCCATAACATTTTCTTTAAAAATGTTACAGAAAACACAATTTTTCCAAATCTGTCAGCAATAAAAATATGGCTTTAATTTTACTTGTCAAACCTAAGGTATCATAGACAAAGAAATATATATTGAAATACGAAATACGAAATATATTTTTTCAAAAAACGGTACAAAATTTTACAAAGATTTTTATGTAAATATAATACGTGACTTAAATCTAGGTACCTACAAACTAGTGCTTAACCCTACCGTAACATGTACAATTCTAAATAATTACAATACATGAAAAAACTTAATTATTAGTGACTCGATTCAAAGGAAAATTATCAAAAAACCTTTATAAATATATATTGACACTTTACATGTTATTTATAATACTAGTCTTCTTTTAGCGCATATGTGCTGCCTGTACACATGCTGTTCTTTGTATTGTATAAATTACTTGCCCCCTTAGCAATAACGTATATTTAGCCTACCTCCCTAGAAAATACTGTAAGATGCAGTCATATCTAAATTAAATAGTACGGTGCAGTTATTAAAAAAAACGGCCTAACCTCAGCATCTAAAGTAACAGTTTCATTCCAACTCCAAATTGTGCTATACAGTCCACATATTGTTTGGCAAAAAGTAATACTATTTTGAGCGTCGGGTTTTGGGGGGAGGGGGGCGGTAGAAGTAGGCAAATTAACGGATTTCATCAGTCTTTTTTAAATATTCCAGACATTATGGGGTTTAGCATAAAAAGTGTCATATACAAAAATAATCTACATTAAATTGCAAACAAAAATGGTCCTGTGCATAATCTTGCTAAAATGAACAGTTCCAGAGTTACGGAGGGTGTAAAAGTAGCAATTTTTAGTATTTTTGGTCACTGCTGCACCTATCTCCAGGTGCAGCAGTGGCTGAATAAAAAGAAGAACCCGCTCGAGTGGGGGTGGAAGAAGATTGACGAACACCTAAGACCAATTACAACAGCACATCCTGCAGCTCCCGAGGAATTCCTTTGCGAATGCGTCCGTAACTGTGAATGCAGAAAGAGTGGTCTAAACTGCTCAAGCAAATGCGGTAATTGCTCAGGCCTAGGATGTGATAACAGGGATACGAACATCATAGACGAAGATTTCGAAGAGGAGGGTGCTATGTTTGAAGAGGACTAATCGCAATTTCCTTTTACAAAACACAATCATGTATAAAAAAAATTAGTTTCCTTAGTGATAATGTGTCATACTTTTTCTAAAAAATCTACAAATTGCTACTTTTACACCCTTCATAACTCTGGATCTCTTCACTTCAGCATGATTCAGCAAGATTATTTTTGTATAGGCACTTTTCGCGCTAAGCTGCATAGTTTTCGAAATATTTAAAAAAAAAAAACTGACGAAAACCGTTAATTTGCCTACTTCTACCCTCCTTCCTCCCAAACCTGACGCTCAAAATGATGTAACTTTTTACCAAGCAATATGTGGACTGTATAGAACAATTTGCAGTTGGTGTGAAACTGTTACTTTGGATGTTGAGGTTGGGGTCTAATTGCACCGTACTATAAATACTAAAGTTTAAAAACTCCGCTACCGTGAACTATACTTATACACCTGTAATTATGTACACATGGTAATAAAATTACATCTAATTAAAAGCGGAGTACTGTAATTGGTTTACCTATACTGTAGACACCCATTTATTCACATATACATACAATAATATATAATTCTAATAATAATTATAATATGATACATTGTAAATCTCGTAAGCTCTCTCATGACTGTTAAAACAACATTTTTAATTTTTACATTGACTCTATAATCATTATTAATGGCTCTTTTTGCAAAACAAAAAATTGTTCACAAACCCACATAAATTATATGTATGCATAGCTCTAATTGTACCAAATCTGACTAAAATGATATTTTATAGATTTTACTGTATGTAATTCGTATTTCATGTTCTGTTTTCTAAATAATTTCGCCCACGATTCATTTCATAGAATTACTTACTTCAATTATTGTTGATTTTCACAATGCTACATAACAAAATTATGTTGGAAATTGTTGCCAAAATTTTCACCGTGTTTATATTTCTAAAGAAATATCTATTTCAGTTGTTATTAATTCATCAATTATTACGAAAAATATATAAACACCATGAATTCAAAAATTTATTGGAACACTATAAGACACATAGACATAATAAACCTTGTGTTTTAAGTTCGAATTAAAACATTTTTGTTATCTCAAATCACGGTTTCATGTAGGGTTGACCGGAGTAATTGTGAATGGATTTTCATGAGTTGAGATAAAAGTATTTTTTATTTTATATATCACATTATGGTTGATTTATTTTTAATTCTACAGTATTCAGGATGCACCACACAAATTTTGAGCAAATTCATATGAAAGACAAAAATTTTATAAGCCATTCACATTTCCCTGGTGCGGTTTTGCAAATCTTATGAATTTCGGGGTAAAAGTGAATGCCATCAGAAAAATTATTTAGAATGGATTACAAAAGAAGTGTGGTACGTCAGAGTAAAGCCTAACTCAAATTCTTCTCATTTACTCCACTTTCAAATTTTTCATCATACTTTAGCGGTCACAATTTCTCTTTGTTTAATGCATGTTACGCATACCTCAAATTTCTACAAATAATCAAGGTTAAAGAAAAATAACAAAACTTGTGGGAACAAATTTATTACAAGCTAAAAATGATATTTTGATGACATTTTGTCATTTTATCATATAAAAAATCAAAAAATTACATGTATTCACACAAAAACAAGGAAAATAAGACTTTTTCAAGGAATGCATTTAGTTTACATGAATAAAAAACAGCAATTTTCTTTTTTTTTGTATTGTTTGTACAACGGAAACTTGTACAATAAGGCCACCAGCAGCTTCATCAACATTTTCAACACTGAAAAGGACACTACTGAAATTTTTGACCGAATGGGGCATTTGTGAATGACGTTCACAATTACCCCACAATTTTAAAATCATGGAGTAATTGTGAATTGGTGATAAATTGTCCAATTTCTTTAGAAGTTAATAAGGAACCCTCTCAGGGTTTAGACCACTTCTTTAGAAGTACTTTTAACCATTTCTTACCTTTTAAAAAAAAAGAAAATATATTTAAAAAAAATTTGTTTTTGAGGATTGGTCGAAGTAAGATACATAAAATTTTGCAAGGGTTTTTTTTTTTAAAAATAAAAAAAGACACTAATACTTGGAGAATTGTTATGAAATTTTAATAGCATATTAAGAAAGGACAGAAAAACATACTAAGAGTTGATTTTTAACAATATTAATGTTATTTTAGAAATTATAGGCGCCGTGCACAATTGCCCCAATTCACAATTACCTCGGCCAACCCTAAGTGATTTGAATTAAGATAGTTTGGGAACTTTTTAGTCGAATTTTCATCTCCATCTCAATCCGAAAACTGTCGGTTCCAGTGCAATAGTCTATATTTTCGCTGAAAATTCGACTAAACAAAATCCCACCGCATTTTTATTAGGTGTAAGCGCTCCCATGGATTGAATGAGTTGAAATTCGGTAGGTGGAGTTGCTTTCTGCGCACAGTAATACCATAAAAGTGAGAGTTAAGGAATCCGCGACTCCCTTGAAGGTTGGTTTTTTCTTTTTTGTCATTAAAATGGCAGGATCATTTTTATATGCTTGACTAACTCCACAAGGTTTCTAGTTAATGATTTTCGAGTTAAGTCTCGTTTGCGAAATTTTGAACTTGATCAGGATTCGAACCGAGCTATCTTAAGTTTTCTAGAATAGAGCATTGTCACTAGACTACTTCCAACGAATTCACGAACAGAATATTTTATATAGTCTACGAATTCTAAAGTTATGGATCAAAATAACTTCATTTACTAACCTATTTACCTGTAATTTTGTCAAATTTCTCGGACCACAAATTTTGTTTTTGACTTTTGTAGCTTTTGAATTTACTAATCGACGTTATCCAAAATATTTTTAACTAGAAGTTCTTATAAAGGACTACTAAGTGTAATTTTTTCATATTTTTTGGATTAATATACAGTCGACTCTCGTTAATTCGAAACTCGAGGGAATCTTAAAATATTACGAATTATAAAGAGGTTCGAATTATCGCAGGTAACAATTATAATTTTTTAAGCATTTGCGATGAATAAACTTGAACTTGTCTCAAAATGTGCTTACAATTTTTCTGTCTCTTTCTCTCTGCAACTTTGAATTGTCGAGTGTTTGACGCCGATGAGTTCGAATTAACGTGTCGTTTTGTTACGTAGCAATGATTTTTTCGTTCGAATTACCAAGTGTATAAAAATGTATTGTTTTAGTTCGAAATATAAAGAGATTTTGTAGGGAACTCGTAATACCTTTGAATTATAGAGAGTTTCGAATTATCGCAGGTTTGAATTAACGAGTGTCTACCGTACTTAGTTTAAAAATTTTGGACGGGACAAAATTATAAAGATTTGGAATTTTTTTCCTTTGATCCCCAAAAATGAAAGATACGACTTCTGAAGCCGGGAAAACCTATAATTATTTCCCAATTTCTGCATTTTAGAATCAGTTCTACAAGCTATCCTATAAATGCGCTGACTAATGACTAATTTTGACTAAAAAAACAACATTAATCGACTAACAACAACTTCTTGTTTCGACATCATTTCCCAAGAACACAGCTTTCCAAGAACGATTTTAATTTAACGACAATCAAATTAATAATTCCAACATTTATATTATAACGACATAATATTAGAACAATTCGTAATACATACAGTTGGGCTATCAATTTATTGCAATTCCATATTATGCAATATGTGCAATTTATTGCAGTCGTTAATGTTTAATAAAATTATTTTACTGCAGTAATTAATGTAATGTTCTAATATTGTAACGTGCACAATGTACCTACACGTGGGTAATCAGAAAATTTATCTATACTGAAACGAATAATTGTACCACTGAGAGTTATGTGTGATTACAGTGATTAATACACGGAGAGAAAATTCATATAAAAATTACTGTGCTCAGCACTACAATCGACGTGTAAAAGGCGAACATATTCAATTTTGTACGGTAAAAATATAAAAATTATAATTAATCATAGAAAATTTAAGGGATAGAATATTGTTTCCGTAATATTAGCTCCGTAAAATTTGTAAAACAGCACAGTAAAAAGTTCCATTGCCGACAAAAAAATATCTTTTAATTGTTTTTCTTACAAAAATTACCATGCTGTATTATAATATTTGAAATGCTATCTGCTAATAGTAGAAAGAAAAAAGAGAAAGTTGTGTGTGTTGTGAACGCTGTTGAAATGTACCTCACTCATAGCAAGTCACATAGCCAACCATAGGTGTGGACGACCAACTTGGTCGGACGGGTCGGACCAAGCACCTTGATTCATTAGACAAGTCTTACAAGCAGCAAGCAGTATTCATTACGCTGTCTTAGAGGACGGGGATGTAACTGTTTAATTCATCATTTTGTTACTTCACTATCTTTAGTATTGGAATATATTGTTGGCAATCATTTTTATATGCATCATAAAGAATCGAAAGTCGGAAAAGATCGGGCATCTTCGAAGTTTTTACAGGTATAGCCCAAGAAACATAAGGTTGCGGGTCAGATGCGCAAATGAAAGAGTACGACAACAAGAATTAAACTATAACATATGTGCATAAGAGTGTGATAAAAGTTGCGTTAGCACATTAAATTTTACCATGCTAGCACATATTTGTTATTTTGGTCGTCGATTGCGCATGCATTATAAGAGAGCATGGTAATTTTTCTGAAATTTTATCTACAAAAATTATATGATTCTTCTCTTCGTGTACGGAGTTGATCAGTGTTGATATTGAGATTAATGAATACAGACAGATATTAACTAAAATACGCTCACAATGGGGTGTGGAACACAGCTTCCTCGTACTCGTAAAAGACTTTAAAACATTATTCTACCATATATATATATATATATATATATATATATATATATATATATATATATATATATATATATATATATATATATATAAATATATATATATATATATATATATATATAAATTATATATATATATATACACATATATATATACATATATATATATGTATATATATATATATATATAATTTATATATATATATATATATATATATATATATATATATATATGTACCGTGAAATTATATTTTCGCCTTAAAGTTCATAAAAAATTGTTGTAACTCAAAATACTTAAAGACTGAATTATAAAATAATGGCAAAAATATTTTAGAAACTAACCCCCAAAATACTTTAAAAATTTGAGCGAAGTAGGACTAGCAGTAAATATAAGATATTGACATTTAATAGGATTTTATGGTAGCGCCGTAGATACTATTACTCCGAATGCAATGAAATTTGTAGGGGACCATCTAGGAACCAGACCGCATTTTTCTGACAATTGCATAAAAGAGAATTGAATAGTTCAAAAGTTATGCCACTTGGTGCAATTTAGTATATTAATGGAATAACGTGGTAGCGGCGTAGCTACCGTTACTCCGATTTCGATTAAATTCATACGGGACCATCTAGGAACCAAACTGCATAATTTCTGAAAATTTTATTAAAAACAATCGAATAGTTCAGAAGTTAGGCCACTTTGGTGCAAACTGGCGAAACACAGACGGACAAACAGATGAACGGACGGACAGACACCAAACCAAAATTGTTCAGTCCGCTACTTTAATAGTCTCGGAAGCAAAAGTAATTTTGTATTTACAAATTATGGCTGAACGTTCGATACATAAGAGTTAATTTTTTTATCCGGTAAAGAAAACATAAAATAGTGACGTCACAATTGTCATCTACATTCATATTTCTGACTTCCCTCTGTGACACACTCGTGCCTCGTATGAATTACGCGAATAAAATTCGTGTAAATTAAATCTGTCAAAGCCACTTAAGAATTTTAGAGAATTTTATAATAGGATTGATAACGAATATGTAGAAATTTACATATTTAAATTTTGAAAATATCGTTATTTTCGGTAATAAAAACTATATTTTAATATTATAATATTAAATATGTTTGGAATATCCGCAACTTGTTTCGCTTAAGCCTTGAAAAATTTCAATATTTTTTCACTACGACATAACACACGGTTTAGGAGATATTTACGATCAAAGTTTTCAATAACGAAAAGTATCGCTAATAAACAAACAATCAAAAACCGGTACATTTTATGATAGACAGACTTCAGAAGCATTTCGAAAATTTAACACATCGCTATATCGATAATTTTTCCACGCACTTTCAGTTGTTGAAATTTTCTTGTACGAAAACCGCGAAATTATAGGAAATTTGACTGTACAATGCTCAGACTGTGTGGTTTCCATAAAGGAAATGTTTTTTTTGTTTTCGATGATGGAAACTAATTTAATGAATTTAATCTTTATTCACGAATTTCATGTGCGATACTGCCTCCCCCCTCATACTCCCGTAAATATGTATTGTTATTTCGATTAATCACTTTTATTCACGCACCTTTTTCGACGGAAACAAAATTACTTGTGTCGACCTATTTGTACTCAGTAGATATACAGCATGAGTTTTTCGAGAGTTGCCATTTTGATTACTGCTAAACCGTTGATTTAATCGAAAAATTTATCAAATAAGAGTTGTAGATATCGACGGGGGTAACCGATTGCTATAGTCAAGAGCTTTACAGCTCATATAGTTTTCGAGTTATGATACAAACTTATAGATTTTTAAATGAGACTATATGTTAATTTTTCGATAAAACTGTTCTAATGCATCAATTAAAAATATAAATGAAGAAAATAGATTTTTTTACCCAAGTTTATTTTTTGAATTTTTCTTTAATTTAGCAATTAGGCGGTAGAAATATGCATATGTATTTGAGGATCTTTCAACCGACAGAGTTTTAGCGGCTAACATTTCTATTATATCCAAGAAAAGAACCATTCTCTGTAATACAGTATTGAATACTGAATGGCAGTAATTTTGGAATATAGATGTCGGACTCTATTTCAAGTTTTTAACATTTTTGCATAATAAAATCAAATTATTTTAAAAGGCTAGTATTTAAAATAACGAAATTGAAAAATAATTTGAATTATTTCATTAATTTACTGAAAAATATATTTATTTTTTATTTATTTATTTTTGCCAACGACAGGTGGCAGGTGAAATAAATGTACATATTTAATACAAATCAAAATGACATTGGCGTTTCTTAATAGTAGCAAAGTGAGGTTAATTGGGAAGGAAAATATTATTAATAAATGTACTCAAATAGTGTACAAATATTTTAAATTCTTTTTATTACAAACCAAATTAAAAAGAAGAACTTTTTTTTCAAAAAACTTTTCATTTCCTTTAAAAATACTTGCTACAAAAGTATGTTTAGACGCCTATGTATCTGTCAAATAGTGACATTTCAGAAAAATATTTTTTTTTATTTTTCAATGAATTAAAACTGAAATTTTATTTCCTTATTGTATTTAGATATCATTTTTATACGATAATTTAATCTATTTATTAATTTTAATTTCCGATGGAAAACGTAATTATCGTTTAATTTTTCGTTACTACATTGATTAAAAGGGCGGCCATATTGAGATAATTTCTTTTTAAATTACGTAAAATCCTAATCGTTTGCAAGCACTTGAGTACGAAATTTAAAAGTGCCTTTTTTAAAACGTAATTACTTAAAAATATGAGATAAAACAATGAAAATTTGAGTGTTACTGATAGTTTTGAATCATAAACAAATTTTTGAAAAACTTTTAAACATACGTTTCCATTTAAAAAACTATAAGTTTGTATCATAACTCGAAAACTCTTATATGGACAATTTTTCGATTAAATCAACTGTTTATGGTTGTAATCAAAATGGCAACTCTCGAAAAACTCACGCTGTATATACTTTTTAGTCGTTAACAAAATTATGCAAACATATTATTTTATAATATAATAATTGTTATAAATACTACCTTGTTATGTATATATATATATATATATATATATATATATATATATATATATATATATATATATATATATATATATATATATATATAAACCTACCTAGTTTAATCTTATAAACTACACACAAAGGTGTACCTTATAACAGCAACTTAACTACTCCTACTAGTATTCCAGCAGTAGTTCTAGCAGACTATATAGAAATATTTTAATTAAAACACACGTTGTTACATTTTGAGATACTTTGTTTAAATTATAAAACGAAATAATTGCTGCTTAGATATTTTCATTTATATTATCTAAACAACAAATAGATGATCAGAAGGGTGGTGGGCGGGAAAGGGAGATATATAGGTGTGTGTAAAGTTAGTTAACAATGGAAGGATTGCATCTATGTTATGTCCCGAATATACTAATAATGTGTACACAGTATATTTAAAGCTATTCCATGTAATACAAGTATAGTCGGTTTCAGAAAAAATTTATCAAAAAACAGAAAGTAAATATTCGTTTAATGCTTGTTGCACCTGTATTACGTCCCGTTGTACAGGAGCTAGAGGTTTTCACAGCTTTCTTGATTTACAATTATACTTGGTTGGACAATTATACTTGGTTGGACAATTATACTTGGTTTCTCACTTTGAAGCTCAATATCGCTTAAACGGGGCGTTCGTAAAATGAAAAATAGTAAGAGGAACCTAAATTTCATTTAACAAGCTCTTTCCAATGATATTTCGAACGATGTGCGCATACGAAAAAATTATCTTTATTTTCTAATCCAAAAAAGGAGGAATTAATTGAAATGTCTATTGGAAGTATGTGCATGTCAAATTTTATATTCATAAGCCGAAAAATTTTCTTTTGAAACTTTTATAGAAACTGTCAAAAGTAAACTAAGAAATGGAACGAAGCTTTAATTTCCTAAAAAAAATTAAAAAATGGCAGTAGAAAGTGAAGACGTTCATCCTTAACCACCTAAGTTAGAAGAGAGATTAGATTTTTTAGTTTAAACATTATTTAAAAGATTTTATAGGAATTTACTAGCTGAATAGCTATTCAGAATTCTTGGAGGAAATAAATTATTAGTATAAAACCTTAATTAAAATTCACATAGTGTTTGAAAAATTATCAAAACTGGATAGGCTGGGACTCGAACCCGGATCTCTTGGTTACTAGCCAAGCGCCTTACCAGTTAGGCCACCGACCGTTCGTTCGAGTGCCACTCCAATTCCGACAACCAATCAAACACATCCTCTCTTTGATGCGAGACGCAGTTACATTTTTAATTTCAATATGTTATCGGGTGCCTGTGAAACATTATTAATGTGTGGCGGACTTTTGTCCGTATTTTTTTAAACATACACCAATATTCATATGTTCACTTAATGTCCAGCTTTGGCTGATACTTGAACACTCGATGTACTTTGACAAATGGCCAATTCATTATGTTAATTAAAATTCACATAGTGTTTGAAAAAATTGACAAATTCAAAAACAATTGTTGCAATCGGGCCATTTGTTTGGACACAAGTTGTTAACGAGGCCAGTAAAACAAAACAAACAACCAAAAAATATCGACGATTTACTAATCCATACTTTCTGCTGACTCTGATAAAAATGGCGTGATTATGTGGGTCAAACAATAATATATAAAAAGAATAAATTGTAAAACGATAATCGGGGGAGCGTAGTCAAAAGAAGTAGTCAGAGTGGAGAAGTAAAGAAGTAGTCAAAGCGATGTAGTCAAAGTAGAGTAGTCGGGGAGTAGTCGGAGAAAGAGAAGTCGAGGAGAACAGTATGGAGTGGTAAAGAGCACTGGAGCTTGTAGCTAGTTGCTAGCAGGGGGATGGGCTACTCAGGGTAATTTAACATGCTCAAGGTCGTAATTGGGAAGTTTGTTTTGGTGGCCAATAGCAAGAGCTTGTAATTAAACCACTGGAATAACTTGTGTCCAGGTAAGTCCTGATTCTGTCGCTTATATTTTATCTTTTGTTTATAAATGTTTATTTGATTATTTTTGGAATCGATTCCTATTTTGATAAGTTTTATTCATGTTCCTATTTTTGTTTCTTGTAATTATTATTAATTTATTTTGGTTTTGTTAATAAAATTATTAAATTGAAACCATTATTTTATTGAGTGAAAAGTGAACACCCTTAAATTCCCGCAAGTCTAGCGTAATGATCAGGAGTTCGAACCCAGGCCTTTCTGTGGGGTTTTCAACGCTACCAATAACATCAATTTAACCCCCTACAGAAAAGGTCCGTACCTCCGTCGATAACACAATATAGTCATATTATGTAACTTACGAAATCGTAGTTTGACACTAAAAAGATTTCCAATAATCACGGAAATATCTTCTTCAAACTGGTGTAAGCATTTATATCTACCAATTAAAAATTATACACAAACAAATAAAAAATATTTTATCAATATTATGGTTTTTCTCTAATTTAGTGACGGTTTGTTCAATTTTTCTTGAAATAAATTATACCAAATCTATTTTAAAATAAATGCATATTATTCTCTATAACATAAATGCACTTAATACGTAGTACAGAGGTGTTTAATTTACTTGATTCATTCATATCTTTGTATCTATTAATTAAGGCTGTATATTTCGATATTTTGAATATAAACTATACAATAATAATAATTATTAATTCGTATATAAACAAATATGTACACTGTAACTATTTTATTTGATGAGATGATAAGAAAACGGTGATATGCTTTGGAATAACCATTAAAAGTTTTATCGAAAATCTATATTAGACACTTTTAACAGAAATATAAAATTTTGTTCATTATAAAATTGGTACTAAACACTAGTAATAACGATAACTATAGAAATTAGGTGTACATAATATGAATATAAGCATATAATTTTGAATATAAGCGCCTCATTTTCATATTGTTTGAAATTTAAATAATAAACAAATTACTAGTAATTTTATAGTTTCATAGAAAATGTACTGTAATCGGTAATAGATAATTCTATTTTATTAATTTAATAAGAAAATTAAAAATTAATAAATTAAAGTAAAAAAAATGTTTTTTAAGAAAAAAACTATTATTTAAAAATGAGCTAAAAAAAATAAAATAATTTTTGAGTGAAGTTTGAAGCAATATGCAACATAATTTATAAAAGCTTGAGGCGTTTAATTAAGTTTGGTAACTACTGAAAAGTAAAATAGCTACACTTATACGTATATCCAAAACATCCAAAACAGAAGTAGCTAATGATAACGCCTCAAGCTTTTATAAATTATGTTGCATATTGCTTCAAATTTCACTCAAAAATTATTTTATTTTTTTTAGCTTATTTTTAAATAAAAACTTTTTCTTAAAAAACATTTTTTTTTTACTTTATTTTCTGCTTTTTAGTCTGATCACAATTAATTTAAAAAAAAGAATTAAAGAGGTAATTTTTTTACCTATATTTTAATCGGTTAATTTACCCTAATCAGACATAACTATGAAAACAAAAAATTGCAATGTAAAATCAATGGACAATATTTGACAACTCGAAATGTCAAAAAGTTGCACAGGACTAAAAATCAACAATTTTGGTTTTGGGACGAATTACGACAAAACTAATTATACAATATTGCATTGTCATCATGGATAGACACGTATGCAAAATTTGAAACCTCTAGCTCAATTTGAACCTGCCTAAATTTTGATTCCAAGATTTGATCTAAACCAACATACTAACATAGCAAGTTAAATAAAAGCTTTTAAAAAAAATTGTTAAATATAAACCATAAAATTACTTATACGATGATTGGAAAAAAATTGGAAAGTGAAAAATCTTTTTATTTTTCATCATCAAAATCTCCTAAATAATATTTTTTTTGTACAAATTTTTTAAATCAGTAAACAGCTCCCATTTAATTTATAAGTGAATTGAACTATAAAAAATAAATTATAAAAATTTGACTAATGACTAGATATAAAAACGTTGCTAGATAATTCACTATTGATTTAAAATGATAAACAAATACAAACAATTAGATAAAAACGAAAATATTACCTAGTTTGTTTAATTTATCCAAAGTATACTTGATGTCATATTATTCCATACACATCGTAAGTGAGTAAACCCGATAATTAGCTAATGTTTAGCAATTGTTGTTCTCGATGTGTAGTTACTGAACTGTAAAGCATATTCATGATTCAATATTTTTCCACACGACTGAAAAAATTATCTTAGGTACTTTGATTATAAATAGCTGAAATTAAATTTAAGTTTCTGTTGAAACTATTTTCAGCTTTTAGCGCCAATTTCTTTCCAATATTATCAATCAACCAACGTAATATTGCCTTTAAAAAGAAAAAATAAAAAGACTTCAGCCTGACGATTCTCAAAAAAAGTAATTTCTATTTTCAGGTGGTCTGTTCCAAAATGATAAGTTTGAAATTGAAGAAGTATTCAAGCACAAATTGAGTCAGCTCAACAACGACGATGAGTCCGATTATTACTTCTATCCATATATCCACCAAATACACTTTTTGGATCCATTTAAGGCCGGAAAATTAGGTAGGTATACCTAATACATACAGCACCAAATACTTCGAAAATCTAACTCGTTTTACTCTGTAGCATGTAATTTAACTGCAACGGGTGTCGCGGCAATAATTGGCCCGCAACATTTAGAGTGTAGTCAAATTGTCGATTCAATTTGTCACAATTTAAAAGTTCCCCACCTTCAAACACACTGGGAACGTTCACCATTGGACCCGGAAGTGGCAAAAATGACAATCAATATGTACCCGGATAATAATGTACTGTCACTAGCATTCGCTGATATCGTTAAAGTATTGGAATGGAAAAGTTTTACGGTTATCTACGACGAGGAAGCTGCACTGATACGATTACAAGAAGTCTTTCGAGCGCATAAGAGTCTTGATACAACCATAACAGTTAGACAAATTGATGGCCATGATCATAGGTACAGTAGAGCTTCAGTAAAGTTAACATCAATTTTGTTAAGTGACGTCATTTTTTTCTCATTAAAGTTAAGAGGATTTTTAGAATAAAACAATATTATTACATTACACATTTTTAAAACAAAGATATTATAAATTCGATAAAGCCCGATTTACATTAACGCTCCGCTCTGGGACTCAGTGTTCCCTCTAATTTTTTGTGACCTGTGTGCGCACTTTTTTAAATGTATGCAGTTTTTTCCGAAATAAAAAAAATTTTGCGCGGCAGTTAAAAGAGCTCATAAAATAAAAAAAGATACAATACAGAATAGTATTAATATTCAGCTAAATTTTGTACCTACTTATAGGTATTGACTCGATTTTACAGCATACCACAATGAAAGAAAACTACTCTAAAATCATGTCAAATTATTAGTTCGTGAAGACGGAATTTAGCTAATTACTTTGGCTTCCCTTTTCATTTAAATGAAATATAAGAAAATTTATGCTGCCATCTATACCTAAACACAAATACTATAGTTGGCGGTTTATTTAAGTTTAAAACTACATTTGATTCAATTTTTTTTTTTCGTTTTATTTTTTTTATCTGGATTTCACATGCAGGTGCAATTTTATTTTCTACACGAAAAAAAAAAATTTTGTGCGCGGGAGTATTTTTCATGTGCGCTATGTTTAAGTTTTATGTGCGCGCGCACACGCGCCCAGCTTACAGGGACCACTGCCCTGGGTACGATATCACAACGCTCCCGATTCGATAAAATATTCTTACACAATAAACAATGAGTGTATTCACATCATCGCTCTGATATCGGTCCGATATCAGTCACGGTTCGCTTCCACTCCAATGCCACTCCAATATCAATACCACTCAGGTAATATTTTATCGGAGCGATATCAGACTTGTTATGGCTTGTACCTATAGTGTAAACACTTTTTTGATTCCACTCCACTCCGCTTGCATTCAGTTGTCATGAAAAGATATTTGTATCGAACTGAGACCGAACTGGAAGCGTACCCAGAGCGGCATTATAATGTGAATAGATAACGAATAGGTACCAGCATGATATCAGCACTGTAATGTGAACACAAAAAGATTATATCGAAGCGAGAGTGGAGCGGGAGCGTACCGAGAGCGGAACGTTAATATAAATCAGACCTAAAAGCTATACGCCCAGTGAAGAAAACAATTACATATAGTATGATTTAAATAAATTGTTTTGGATGTCATGAGAGTATTCAAATTTTTACTTTTCTCTGTTGAATTTTAGAACTTCGTTTGTAACTTCATAAATGTTACTAATTATGTTTATTAAAAGTGAAAAGTCGAACAATATTACAAAAACAAAGGGAAATAATATTAGTTACATATTTTTCATGACATAACTAAGATTGGTTATGAGCTGAACTATAAAGCCATAAATTATAAATTCTTAAAACATGAAAACGTAAACAAATCAGTGGTGTTTTTTAATAAAAATATTTCTCTATGCAGAAAGAATTCTAGAAGGTTAAATTCTAGAATTTTTAAAATTTTTTTCAGATAGATACTGATCTGATTTAAGGCTACTAACTCAATTCCGTTATTCACTTAATATAATAAATAAATTTAAATAATAAATACCAAAGTACTTGCATACGAGGTACTTAATAACCAATTCGGAGAATATGGTGAATCCAAAGCAAATCCTTGCTGCTTATATATAGACTGAAAAATAGATACAGTACTTGTCAATTGTCCATTCAAGAGACAAGAAATGCAATATCTATAGAAGCTATATTCTATAATGAAGAACTTGTTAACAGCAAAATTTTTAATGAAATTTATACATTAGTATAAAATCCAATTAATCCACTGGAATCCATATTATTAAATAGTTTGCTCTTGTACGTCACCTATGACTTAAATTATTATTTAGTCCCGATCATGTATTATATGACCGTCACTGACCTCAATCTGCTTCACTAAAGTTAAGTTTCACTAAAGTTTACCAAATTTTTCTTAACTTTAGTGAAGCTCCACTGTATGTGATTTATATGTAATTAATGAACACGAGCGTTATGTTCTTGGCATAAAAATTAAACGTTTGGTGTTTTAGATCACTGTTAAAAGATATTCAAGCGTCTGGTGAACGAAACATTCTATTGGATGTCGCCACAGATAAAATTATGGAAGTACTAAATCAAGCGAGTGAAATTAAAATGACGGATGAATATATGAATTATTTTATAACTAATTTGGTAAAATTTTCTAGAATATATTGCAAGGATCAGCTGTTACATTAAAAAAAGTTTGATTAATTTCTAGGATACACATACTGTTGACTTTGATATCACCAAATTCAGTTTGACAAACATTACTGCAGTGAGTTTGATTAACCCGGGCGACTTTAACGTTCACCAAGCTGTGCGCAGTTGGCAAAAAGAGATTCCTGACTTTCAAATGGACGAGAGGAAAGTGCCGGTAAGATAATTCAAAAATTTGCTGTATGTTTTTGGTACAGGAAAATTTATTGTAGTTGTTCCATTGGAACCACAAAAAAAATTTAAATCATTAAAATTTGGTTATATAGAATTAATTTGCATAGTTGGCAGGATTAATCAGTCTTACCATGTTTTCTTAGGTAATTGTCGTCTGTTTGTCAGTGTCATAATCTTCAACTTCAATGAGTACAATAGATTTACCTGACTGGTAGCATAGTAACTATTAATATCAGGCCCGGTTCTAAGGGGTAGCAAACCGGGCCCCCTGCCCCGGGCGTCAGTTTCAGGGGGCGCCAAAATCGTGCTAAGTCGGTCTAAATCAATTGGTCTAAAAAAAAATTGGTTGCTCGACCATTTTAGAAAAAATTAATATTCTTCCAGTTGTTTGTATATTATATTTGAAGTATTGAGAACAATTCTTAAAAATGTATCTTGAACCGTTTAAGTGTGGTAGCCATTTTTGTTTTCCAATTTACGCTTGTTTTTGTGTTTGCAGCCATTTATGCCAATGCACATATTTCATAAACCGTTCATATTAAAAGGTTGAAATAAAAACCATTTTAAAGGTAATTAATGTCTCTTTATTTTAAGTGATATCCATATTAAACCTATTTTCGATCATTCCATAAGAAAACTTTACCTAAAGTTGGATATCAAAATTTAGCAAAATTTACTTTTTGAACATTTTTTTTCTTATAGAAGGAATGTTTTAAACCTATTAGTATCTTTTATGAGAATAGCTGTATACGGGTACAACTACCCATTATGAAACAAATACACACTATTTCAATTGTGAAACTTGTATCTTTTAATCTTTACAAACTTCCGAAAACTGACTTTTTTCCAAATTTTGGAAATTTGTGCCCTTGTATCTCTGACGGGGCTGGTGATAAAAATTTGATATTTGCACAACTTGTAGTGCTTTCGGAGTAGATTTATTAAAATAAAAAAATCAACTTGTACCTATATTGATCCTTTACCAAACCCTCAATTTTTATCATTGCCGCAACGGGAATAATAGGAGTTTTGTAAAGGACTTATATTCTTATGAGTTTTTTTGACAATTTACCTAAAACGTTGGAGAGGGCGGGACGCCATTTCCAAGATTCTGCCCCGGTTCTAAAAAATCGTAGATCCGGGGCTATTTATTATTATATTTCTTCAAGTAATGTTTGTTGTTTGTTTGTGTTACATCATCATAAATTAACAAAGTAAGTAAATAGCTCATGTATGTTGTTGTGTATATAAAAATTAAATATTTTTCGGAGCAACGTAGAAAATTTAGTTAACACTCCTAGGGATCCGAAGAAAAGATCTGGGAACCCTTACAATTTTGTTATGCCCGTCTGTCTCTCAGTCAGTCTGTCACGTCTTCATAATTCCTTCATCATTGTACTTCTGAACATGAAATTTTTCACATACATGCTACAGGTATAATTGCATGAGTCTCAATTAATACATAACAAAAAATTTTCCTTAAATTTTTGGGACACTTATCCACATTGAAAAGTAGGGATAAAAATTTTTTCACGTACCACATCGTATCGGATATCGTTAGAAAAGGCTTGTAAAATAAAGTTGAGGTATGTTTCCAAAAATCCAAATCATTAAGATAAATTCTAGAAAATGGATAAAATTTTCATTTTCCATACGACTTCAGAAATAATTTCACACACTCTATGGAGCGGGATATCGTTTGAAAAATACTGAACTCGATATTTATTTGTCCTTATAATGTGAAAAACTCTAGCCACTGAGGAATCCTTACTTAATGATTTATGCCTGATTCGCCTGTTCCCGTTTCGCCTGACCAATTAAAATTTCCCGATTCGCCTGACGATTCAAATTGTGGTATCGTTTCGCCTGACCATAAATTGGACGATGGCTTTTTTTTATTATAATGTTAAAATAACACCATAAGAGATTTTAAGGAAAATTCAAAGAAAATCTAGCAACATTCCTTCCTACTTTTTCCAGACTTAGGACTAACAGTAATTTTTGATAGGTGTAAAAACTACTGGTGTAATTAAAAGTTTATTCGCTTTAAGTTTCGTCAATTTAAAAAAAATTTAAATAATATACCTATACATATAAATATACATATACAATACATATTTATATTAATTTGAATTAATAAAATTAATTTATCTCAAGCTTAACAGTGTAAGCTATTTGTTCTAAACATCTTCCTACTGTTATTTCATTATTTAAGTAGCTTTCTTGAATTTGTCTTATTCTTCTATTAGCGAATTTCCAGAATGGAATTCAGCTATTACAGCCACTGTCATGACGCGACTTGAGCCCGGGACTATGGCAGAAATTTGTTTTGACGTCCCTAGGAACGGAAAATAATATTCACTAAAATATATATATATATATATATATATATATATATATATATATATATATATATATATATATGTGTGTGTGTCAGCACGATAACCTATAAGGTAAATCAGGGGAATCACAACTATTTATTTTCGTCTAAAATGTGGCCAGGCAAAACGCAACCAAACCGTACCAAATTTAATTTCAGGCGAAACGGGAATATACCTAAATAATAAACACATATTTTCTTCGCAAAAATACCACTTTTATTTTGAAACTGTGACAATATTGTTTCAAAATAAAAGTAGTATTTTTGCGAAGTAACATATTTGTTTATTATTTACAAATATGGAATACCATAAAGTAACGTTCAAATCTATTAATATTAGGAATATATCTACTTAATGCGTACCTAATAACATGCATGTAAACATTTTTTATAACAAATTTTCTTACAGACGGAACTTGGCTTAACCTACGATGCTCTCGACGTATTTTATCGTGGTGTACGAAGAGCCAAACTGAATCATGTGAAAAAGGTGCATTGTGACGCAGAAAATAACAGATGGCGTAAAGGTGAAGATTTGTATGAGTACTTAAAAAAGGTCAGCGGTACAAATAAACAATTCACAAATTACCAATTGAATCCATTTAATTAAAATAAATATTTTCCAGGTACAAATTGACGGAGTCACTGGTCCGATCCAATTTAACGAAATGGGACGTCGCCGATTCTTCACTCTACAAATTCTAGAGTTTAATCAAGAGGGATTTAAACAATTTGGAACGTGGGATCCGGAGAATAAGATGATTAATTATCGTTCCCTAAACGATACGCTAGCACAATACGAAGCAACGCTACGATATAAAACCTTAAGAGTTGTCTCACGAATTGGTCCGCCGCATCTAATGTGGAAAAATGAGAGTGCTCAAGGCAACGATCGTTGGCAAGGTTACGCAATGGATCTGATTAACGAGATTTCCAAATTGATTGGATTCAAATATGAATTCTATTTGGCGCCCGATGAAAAATATGGGAATTATGATCCGGTTACGAAAAAATGGAATGGTCTCATTAAAGAACTTCTTGATAGGGTATAAGCAATGACGAAAGAATATAATATATTTTGTATTATAAAAGGACCTGTAACAACATTTTTTTATTGAAGCAAAAGTTATGCTAATTCTAGACAGTGACGGCAACAAAATTATATGTTTATATATGTATGTAGAAATTCATCTTAAATAAGTTGACTACACGTACTATTGAATTCACATAAGAAAAGTGGTCAATTTATCTTAAACGAACTTTATCATGCTTTACATCCTTTGCATACTTGATATGTAATATTAAATTATTATTTAACATATAATGTATATACGCAAATATTTTTTCAGAGACGGCTAATATAGAGTGAATGCGGGAGAGATGCCGCACATTTTGAAAACACTTGATAATTCTTAAAGTATACATTTAATTTGTTTGAAATTTGGTAAATAATAAATGTAAACATTGTTCTTTAAACATATTTATACATAATTTTAAATTTTGAGTCATAAAGGATTCATAATTAACATTTTTGTAGAGCCTGCAAAGCGGCGTCTCTCCCAGACCTATAGGAGAGATGCCGCACCAAAGAAGGTGAGACGCCGCATAGCTCATATTAAAAATTTTGCATTTTACACACATCTCCATACATGATGCATGCCATATGTAACGATTTTTGGCACTTTATACATCTCAACCGGTCAGCTTTTTTTGTTCCTGAGTATTTTTCAAAACATTCAATACACAGGCAATCATCATTGTTTTCGTTATCTTCACTAATGTGAGGGCTCTTCCTGATCCATTAATGGATCTTTTATTTTTACGTGGCATAATTTACAGTCCAAAAAAAACATTGCATAATTAAGGTATATAAGTGTATGTTTTTAACATGTAATATGATGCGGTATCTATACCAACTTTAAACGCGGCATCTCTCCTTTTTGTTGGAGTAGATGCCGCATGTTGCTATAGCAAGCATAGTGCGGAATTCCAACCTAAAATTTTATACAGTACTTTTAAAATATACCTAAATTAATAATAAAACTCATTTTCATTAAAACAATGAAATATACATTCTTAAATTCTAATGAATTAAATGCTTGATAAAATATTATGTTAAAAAACTTACTTTTCAATAATAAAAAGTTGGATAATTACTAAACTGATGGACTAATCATAAATGTTGCCATATACAGCTTAAATTAATAACTTATTTTAAGCATATAATCCATTAATAGCGTTATCTATCAATCAACGGACGAACTATGGCTACTGCGACATCTCTCCCACACTTACCCAATGTCAAAAATATGTTAAAAAAATCTTATCGGTGAAATGTTATCCCTTGTGCTTTTTTTCTAATAGGGTTTTTACATTTTTAAGCAGAACTAGTTGCCATAATATTTTCTTTAAAAAAATATAACGAAAAACGCCATTTGAAAAGTGAAAATAATGAAAATTTTTACATTTTTTTTCAAATTTTTTAATACAAACATAGGTGACTATGCTTCAGTATTAATTTTAAGGTCTAAGGTATCATAGAAAGAGAAATATATATTGGCAATTTACATGCCATTTATAATATTTGTCTCTTTTTAACGCGTATGTAATATAATTTACTGGTCCTTTTTAAGAGTTTTGACCAAATGAAAAGTTTCCATATTCATTTCGGATGTTTTGTTCTAGAATGCTGATTTGGGAATATGTGATTTGACAATTACTTACGAACGAAGGTCTGTTGTGGATTTTACGATGCCCTTTATGACACTGGGTATAAGTATCCTGTACCGGAAACAGGTTCCAACTCCGCCATCTCTGTTCTCGTTCATGCAGCCGTTATCTTTGGAAGTATGGCTATACATGGCCGTCGCGTTCCTCGCTGTAACCTTCTTCCAATACGTCATCACCAAGTAAGTTCCAGCACAAAAGGGATTTCTCAAGTTTCTTCTAAATAATTTCTTTTATGTAGGATGTGTCCAAAAGACTGGGAGAATCCTACACCGACAAATCCCAATCCAACAGAGCTAGAGAATGTGTGGGATCTGAAAAATTGTGTTTGGCTTGCGCTTGGAGCCGTCATGTGTCAAGGATGTGACATATTACCAAAGTATACAAGTTTTTCATTTTTTCTAATCCTTATTTTGATTCTAAATATCAATGTATTGTCAACAGAGGATCATCCTCGCGTGCCGCCACTGGTTTCTGGTGGTTTTTCGCGTTAATTGTCATCCAATCTTACATTGCCAACTTGACAGCCTTCTTGACCACTGGACGTATTGATGACCAAATTTCAAGTGCTGAAGATCTTGCCAAACAGACAAAAGTTAAGTACGGTACTATTGCTGGCGGTTCAACTGCCAAATTTTTCCAAGAATCTAACTATTCCACATATCAACGAATGTGGTCTATGATGGAATCAACGCGTCCAAGTGTATTTGTCTCCAGTAACCCGGAAGGTGTTGATCGGGTACTAAACGGGAAGGGAACGTACGCTTTTCTGATGGAATCATCCACGCTAGAGTATATGGTTGAACGTAATTGTGAGTTGACGCAAATTGGTGGGCAGTTGGATTCAAAAGGATATGGAATAGCCATGCCAGTCAGTAAGTATGACGCAGTAGCATGCAATTAATTATCAAGAATTGTACTCCATTTTTCGTACAAACGGAGTATCAAACTTGGATTCGGGAGAAATTAGTATATTATATTGTAGAGCAGTTTCCTCGCAATACTGTAGTGATAATAAATTAGGCAATGCGCCTTCGTTTAAAAACTATATGCCCAAAAATTTACGAAAAAGTGTTAGTTTGTAATGTTCATAACAGTGGCGTGTAGCTCAGTGGGTAAAGTCTATTGAATTATAGGTATAATTGAAAGGTTCCAGGTTCGAATCTACGCATCTTCTACATATTTTTTTCTTTTTAACTTTTATTTTTTGTTCTTATTATTGTAATATTATACTATGTTCATATACACTTATACAATGTTATAATATTTTTTTAAAGGAGGTTATGACGCTTTGTTTCATGTTACGGAAACTTGATAACTGTTCCGAAACTTCCGGAAACTAGAGAGCGACTGATTCACGTACAGTAGTAACTTTTGCTAGCTTAGTACAATAGATACTTAGCAAACTTCAAAATAAAATAATTTCTCCTTAAGTTTCAAGGCTGTTAATATAATAAGATGAAGAAAAACACACCATGAATACTTAAAAAAAAAAAAAAATAAAACTTATAATATTGTACAATTTATAGTTGAGCTTAGTATAATATTATACCTAAAAAGAAGAAGAAATTATAAAAATATAAAATTTAAAAAAAAAAAAAAATTGGAGACACATTGGTCCGAACTCGAAACCTTTCGGTTACACCGGCTACTCGATGCACTTTACATACTGAGCTACCCGCCGTTAATGTGAACAATAAAAATTAACTGATATATACGAACATGCTATACTTTTCGTAACTTTTTGGACTTTTAATTTTAACCCCTTATTGCATGAATTATGAAGGAGGTGAAGAAAAAAATTTTTTTTTACTGAATATGTCTTTCACTTCTTTTACTTTAGTAGTCAAATTAAAAAAAAAAAAATTAAGTCTTATAAGCTCCAAAAATCGAAGAAAACAAGAAAACACACACGAATCACAACTATTCCATGTTCTTAAATATATAAAGAATGTGTTTTGAAACTTTTTGATTTTAGTACTTACCGTTTTATTGTTTTTAGTTTTCACAAATAAAATTAGTACCAATTAATTGCACTGAAACGGTTGGACAATCTGAACATAACTTCAAATAATTTGACAACCCGCACTTACCAAAGACAACAAAAATTAGTTCCGTTACTCGAAAGAGTATAAAGTTAGGATTTAACATTAGTTTTAAAACAAAAAAAATTTTAATATGTTGAAAAAAAAAGTAAAACTTAAAATCCATATATGGCTTCGTATGCGATAAGGGGTTAAAATGGAGGGGAACTACATTATATATTTAATTTTCCCAAATCCGTGGTTCCCAAGTTTAATACTCCCTCGCTAGCCTTGACTTTTCCAACATTGTCTAATATGAATAATATTAAATGTCCAATTTTGGTTAGTGACGGTACTACTGTTTGTAAAATAAGTTTGTTCAAGTGATATCATTAAGATCAAAGCTCTACATGGAATTAAAGGAGCAGTCTCTAGCTCTTGTAACCCCTTGTCTGAATTGATAAGAACATATACCACTCTCTGGACTTAAAGTAAACTAATGAACCCAACAGTGTTCAAGTTTCAATTAACTTAATGTGCAGAAACATTATCTTAAGTGATTCGAGAGACGTTATAGAAATTATCCTGTTTATATCGAGAATATGCTTGTTGTGTGGTGTCTCAATCAATATTGATTTACACCTACCTAGATTTGGTTAAATGGACATTAAATGTTATCCAACACCACACAAGTGATATAGAAAATTTTTAGATATAGAAAATGGACCCGCTAAACACGAATTGCATCCGGCGGTCAGTAAAATATTTCATCTCTCCAAGCTGCCATAAAAAAAAGAAAAACACGAATTGCATCCCGCGGTCAATATTTTATTGCTTTTAAAAGTGTAGTTGATTACAAAAACTTACATACATACATACATATAAATTTATTCATTATTTTATATAAAATAATTTTCAGAAATAATTATTTTCAAAATCAATCATATTTTTGTTTTATTCAAGTTTTATCTCAATTATTTATTGTATTTTAATAAAATAAATCGCCAAGTACGTATTCGATCTGCATTAGGTTAGGGTTCCGTAGTCAGTAGTTTCTTAAACTTTTTTTTATTATTTTTAATATTAAATAACTTGTAGAAAATTTTACCGGGAAAACTATCAATAGCTATTTTTTTACAACTTTCAGGGTTTAGAA
Source organism: Brachynemurus nebulosus (assembly GCA_035578155.1). Classification (NCBI taxonomy): domain Eukaryota; kingdom Metazoa; phylum Arthropoda; class Insecta; order Neuroptera; family Myrmeleontidae; genus Brachynemurus; species Brachynemurus nebulosus. Next base: position 5,244,257 of record JAPWDM010000029.1, read on the forward strand.
AAATTTAGCACATACAAGTGGTTTTTTATAAAATAGAATTTTGAAAATTTATTAAATTTTAGATACTTTCAGACAATGATTTTTAATTTTTTTTTTATTATTAAACAAAAAATGTTTTTGTTCAACCATTTATGGATAATGTCTACATAAATAGCCCTGTCTTGATAATCTTAAACTACATGAAACTAGACCAAAATAGCAAATTAGAGTTCCCGATTCAAAGAACAATAAAATTAAATTGTTTTCCTAGTAAAATTTTCTCCAAGATATTTAAAATTAAAAATAATAAAAAAATTTAAGAAATTACTGATTGCGAGCCCTAACTTAATGCAGATTGAATACGTACTTGGCGATTTTTTTTTTATTAAAATACAATAAATAGGTGAGATAGAACTTGAATAAAACAAAAATATGAATGCTTTTAGAAAAAATTATTTTTGAAAATTATTTTATATAAAATAATGAATAAGTTGTATGTATGTATGTATGTATGTATTTATTTTCAACTACACCTTCAAAAGCAATAAAGCAATAAAATACTGACCGCGGGATGCAATTCGTGTGTTTCCGTTTTTACCTATTTTCACAACTTTAGAGTCGGGTCGACCTTTTTCAACCGCGGGATGCAATTCGTGATCAGCCGATCGACCCTATTACTCTGATATTACTTTTTCTTGAATATGTTTATGCCTTGGTAAATTCTAATACCAACGCAAATTTAAACATATTTGAGCATGCATAAACTATTTTGTAGTACAAAATACTATTTAGGCAAGTTATATTTACAGGCCCATGTGTAAAGAAACACAGCTTACTACACTTTTATTAATCTTTATACTGTATATTATATTAAAATCTGTACAAATTTTTCACCTAACAACTGAAGTTTGGCATTTGTTTTTAATACATTGCAAGATCAACATAATTTTAATATATTCGTACCAAATTTAATTATTTATTATGAACTAGCTGTTACCCGCGGCTTCGTCCGCGTGGAATTTGAAATTATGGAATCTAGTTAAAACATATAAAGTGTACTTTCATCACGTCGCTATTGCGCGTCGAGTAGGTACTGTTACTTTTTTCTTTGGAATTTTCCCACAGAAATACAATATTTTCCCCGGGTAAAAAACAGACTATAACATTTCTTTAACAACATGCCAAGTTCAAATGAAATCAATGATTCTTTTTTATACTGTTTTAAATATATATTTTCCCACGGGAATAAGACTTTCTACGGGAGTTAGATATTTTCCCGGGATAGAAAGTAGTCTGTGTCCTTTCTCATCGTCTCTGTAAACAATATGCAAAGTTTGAAATCAAACATGCTTTTTTTTAATAATTAATCAGTTGTTATTTCATTGTTTCGTTTTAAATACATTTTCCCTCGGGAATGAGATATTTTATCGGGATAAAAAATAACCTATGTTTATCGCTGTATCGTCATATTTTTCTATCATCATTTTTTGTTTCATTTAAAATATATTTTTCCACAGGAATGAAATTTCCCAGGGTATAAAGTAGTTTGTGTCCTTTTTCATCTCTTCTGTTAGCAATATACAAAGTTTGAAATCATTTATCCGTTTTTTAATAGTCAGCTGTTGTAATTTAATGCATTTTCCCTCGGGAATGAAATATTTTCCCGAAATAAAAAGTAGCCTATAACCATCTCTGGCTCGCAAGCAACGTCTGTGCAAAGTTTCAAGTTGATTGGTTAAGCTGTTGAGGCGTGAAAGCCAGTCAAACAAACAAACAAACAAACAAACTCACTTTCGCATTTATAATATTAGTATAGATTTCATACTCGTAGATAAAGTATAGTAGGTAATTCGGTTATAAAGCATATTACATACTCGCGTAACTTTTCTGTTCGTGTGTAATATACAGCTTCCTCAACCTCAATTGAGTAATATATGCTACTAACCATTATATAAATTCTGAAGTGTTTAAACGTTTGGTAAAAAAATCCTGGAAAAAATGCGCTACTGTATTCAAAATAGAACAATTGAATAAAGCACAATAATTTGAAACAATTTATTAAATTATAATTTTAGCAATAATTTAATTAAATATTTCACACTCTCTGCACCTCCGTTCCTCGAATACCCCCATCAGTGGTCAAATATTATCCAACATATTTATATATTATTAAAACATTTGAAATAGAAATAGTAGCAGTATAATAGTAATTATTAATAACATACTTTGCATTCCATTACCAAAACCCTGACATTTAAATTTTAAGATTAAATATTTTAATATTTACTATTCGACCCAGTAAAGGGATAGGATGGATAGAAACAGTTCAATTTCACCGATCCAATTTAAAATTTTTATTTATTTGCCCAATTTGCACATTTTTATGCGGTTTTTAAAAAATGTCCATTAAATAATAAACAAATACTTTACTTTGCAAAATACCACTTTTATTTTCGAAACAATATTGTCACAGTTTCAAAAATAAAAGTGGTATTTTTCAAAGTAAAGTATTTGTTTATTATTTAATGAGCATTTTTTAAAAACCGCATAAGAAAAATTATTTACAAATATGGAATACCATAAAGTAACGCTCAAATCTATTAATGTTAATGTCCATATTAAATAAAGTGCATAATGAGAATCAAAAGCAAGAGAAAGTGTAGGAAACCTAAACATTAATTATAATAATTTACTTTGATAAAATTGCTTATTGATCATTTTTAATCATTTAAACAGTACATTACATAAGAATATAAGTTATTGCATCATTCAGTTTTTTTTTTACAGATGTAGGTATTTATAAATTAAAAATCACAAAGTGATTGAAAAAATTATCCGGATCGGCCGGGAATCGAACCCGTGATCTCCTGGTAACTAGCCAGGTGTGCTAACCTCTACACTAACGATCCTATGCTCGGCAAGCGGCCAAGCCGGACACCCATTCAATCATCTATGTGTATTATTACTCTCTCTGATTCGAAAAACAGTTACAATTTTAATTTCAAATATTATCGAGGCACTCGATAATATCATTAGGTCTCACAGGCACTCGATAATATTTAAAATTAAAAGATGTATTTATCACAATTTTCATAATATTATAAAAATAAAATAAAATGTTCTCATGTGTAGATTAAAGCTTTATCTTGCTTAGAAAAGCAACTTTAAAGGAAAACAAGAGGTTTTGAGCCTTTTGAGTCATGAATTTTCTATGGAACTTTTTTATGCGGTCCCGATCCACCGCATAAAAAATCTTATTTCCACAATGGAGCGAACTTATAACTTTTTATAGCTATGAAGTTTTTGAATATTTTTTATCCGCCTAAAAAAACGTTCAGCTGTATACACGAAATCATCAACAAATTTAATGATGCCTAACCTAAGAGACATAAAAATAAAATATAATTGTCAAACAAGAAAGATTCTCAATAGAATTAAGGGGACCACTAGTGTAACCGTCTGAAAAAAGCGTGATTTTTGAGAATTTTTTTAAAGAAAACTACTGCATGAAATGATTTAATATTTTAAGGATATATTCGCTGATATATAATAAATTCAAGGTAAAATTTTTGGACAAAAAAATTGAAAATTCAATGAGTTATTCGAGATCTCCCAAGGCTCCAAAAAAAAAAAGTTTCCCCACTGCTTCAGTGATAGCGACCTTCACAGTGCCTGAAATCAAAAAAATCAAAAAGCCTATTAAACTAGAAGGTATTGCCCGTCCCGTGAACCTGAATCGAAACAAAAAAGTTGACATTTAACAAAATGGCAGAGTTTTTAAAAAAAAAAGTTTCAAATTTTGTGCGAAAATTTGATGATTTTTGGCCTGCAAAAATTACATTTTTTATTCGATCGGAAAACTGGAGATTCGTGGCACGAAGAAACATAATAAATAAAAGAAGCTACAATAAGAATCAAATCGATCAGATAATTTGCCTTCGAGTTATAACTGCGGCAAATTTGAAAAATGTAATTTTTCTTTATTTTACCTTTTAGTTTTAATCACTGAGAATTTTTACTAAAATTATTTACTCACTATAACGGTCATAGTAAAACTAGATGGAATCGTTTAAATGTGTCATGGTCTAGCTGCTCCACAAGATGTGACTGGCAGCCACGTCCAAAACATCCCGAACTATTAACCTTCATACATTTCTCAATACCTCAAAGTTAACAATAAAAATTAGAATTCGCTCTTCAGATGGCTGTAACTCAAAAACTATTTGAGATATGTAGTTGAAATTTTAGTATGTTATTTTTAAAGGTATAGACTATCAAAAGATGCAAAAAAAATTTTCCAACAATTTTCAAAATGTCACACTAGTGGTCCACCTTAATCAAACGATTTGAAACGACATTTTTTTTAAATTCCATAAATCGCAAATCCAAAAAGTGACAAGTATACCATTCAATCATTTTTGTTCTAGATTCACCATATCGTACACAAATTAGTGGCGCCGTCCTCAAACTGCAAGAGAAGGGTAAACTACAAGAGCTGAAAAATAAATGGTGGAAAGTACCACAAGACGACAGTAAGTGCAATGTACGTCTTTGCTTCCTCATTTTCCATGAATTCTCAACACTAAAAATTCTCTTCTCTTTTTTGCAGCAAGAAACCACAAACGAAGAAGCCCAGAATGAAATGGGTATCGAAAATGTGGGTGGTATTTTCGTTGTGCTAATCTTCGGCTGTACAATTTCATTTTTCATTGCACTTTTGGAATTTCTATGGAACATTCGAACTGTGGCTGTTGAACATAAAATTTCACCGTGGGACGCGTTGAAGAGTGAATGGAACTTTTTCGTTCAGGTTTACAACAAGGAAAAACCGGCGAAACCGTACAAATCGGAAACGTCCTCTGAAGATCGTAGTGTTGCTTTGAGTATGTTGCGTGATGCGAGCTCATTTTTACGTTTGAATAAATTAGTCGATAAGAAAGAAAACTGATTAGTTTAAAATAATTAATTGTATGTATTAGTTTAAATAAAGTATTTAAGAAATACTTCACTATTATCGTACTTCATTCTAGTAGGTATAGTAAGAAATAAAGTTTTTTCTCAGATTGTTAATTTGGGCTAACTTCGAGAATTACCAAATCGAATTCAAAAATCTTTTCAGTAGTCAAAAGATGATATAGGCCAAATCAATTAAAAATTATTGTCTAACGTCTGGAGCTTTGGAGTCCCAAAAAGGTCCAGAATAAACGACTGAATGAATCTTGACCGAATTTTACTTAAATGCGACTGAGAACCTGAATAAAATGAATGAATTTTATCATGAAGTCAAAATTGTTTCCCAAAGAGGCGAGGTGTCCAAAATAAACGGACGGATTTTAATCAAATTTTTGTCATCTTGAAGGTGAATTTGAAACAATTCAACTATTTAACTACAACTATATTAAAGTATCTACGGGAATGGTCTCTAAATACAAAAATATTACATTAATATACAAATATGGGTATATTAGAGTTGTTGGTCAAACGTAACGAAGTACTATCTGCAATTGATTTGTACAAAATTTCAGACACTTGATTGGAAAGTTACGAAAGGCAAATATTGCTACTCTAATCCAATGAATAAGGACCAAATTAAAAACTGACTTTGTACAGAATATCCAGAAATGGGATTTAAAACTAATTTGATCTATAAATCAGACGATTCTACGCGGATAAACCGCGCTACACAGCTAGTCTCTAATATTTCTACAGCAAAAGAAATATATAGTTACGGATCACAAATAAAGATCAACTTACAACACTGTTTTACCATTAAAGAATTATATTAATTCTATTAACCACTGTATCAATATTTTGTCAGGTCTTTTTTTTTCTTGTCAAACGACATGACACCGAAAAAAATGTCAAAACGTATTTTTTTTCATTTCTGGTACATTTACCTTATAACTTTTAAGCGGATTTCGTTGGAGAATTAAGCATTAAATAATCCTATTATAGTAAATTGTTTGGACTTAATGCTATAATAGTTATATTTTATTTTATTTCTTTCTTTTATTTTTCCATTTAAAAAAATAATTTATATTCTAAAGTAGAGGTTCCCAAAGTGTGGCGCGCGAGCTAAATATGGCCTGCGATGCCAGATCGCCTGCAATCTCAAATTCATAAAGATTATTTACCTACATTTTTTTCTTAACAGAGAACTTAGGTCCAGATAATCCGCCTATAATATTTCTGTTATCTTTAAAAATATATTAAAATGAAAAAATAAATTAATATCGAAAACCTATAGGCAGCTTCAAATTTTGTGTTTTTAACATCAAAGTTATGGTTTTTGAAGCTATTAGAAAACTTTATATTTATGATGACGTCATTAAGTTCAATTTTTTTACATTAACAGCTACAAGAATGATATGAATCAGATCTGTTGGTGAAATTTGGATAATTTCAGTGGCAAATTTTCATTTTTCCTGTGAAAATGGCCAAGTTGGTTCAAAAAATGAGACTTATTTTTCGGATATGATTTTTCTGTTAAGCTCTACCCGTATTTTTAATTTGTAAATTAGGATAGGAAATCAACCAAAATACGCTTTGCAATCGACAGGTCAAATACCACTTCATTTTGCATTTGTGACTTTCCGTATTTTAAAATGTTTTCTTGACCCGCCAAATATTTTAGTATTTACAGTTCGACCCACCGACGTAAAACTTTGAGAACCCCTGCTCTAAAGCCATCTTTGATCGGTTTGATTTTTAAAATAAGCCATAAATTAATTTTATCAGCATTAAATGACAATAAAAAAAAAATTAGGGTAACTACGGGAGAGATGCCGCGTCGGGAGAGATGCCGCAGTAGCCATAGTTCGTCCGTAGATTGATAGATAGTGCTATTGATGGATTATATGTTTAAAATAAGTTACTTATTTAAGCTGTATATGGTAACATTTATGATTAGTCCATCAGTTTAGTAATTATACAACTTTATATTATTGAAAAGTAAGTTTTTTAACATAATATTTTATCAACCATTTAATTCATTAGAATTTAAGAATATATATTTCATTGTTTTAATGAAAATGAGTTTTGTTATTAATTTAGGTATATTTTAAAAGTACTGTATAAAATTTTAGGTTGAAATTCCGCACTATGCTTGCTATAGCAACATGCGGCATCTATCCCAACAAAAAGGAGAGACGCCGCATTTAAAGTTGGTATAGATGCCGCATCATATTACATATTAAAAACATAGACTTACATACCTTAATTATGCAATTTTTTTTTTGGACTGTAAATTATGCCACGTAAATATAAAAAATCTCATATTAGTGAAGATAACGAAAATACTGATGACTGCCTGTGTATTGAATGTTTTGAAAGGTACTCAGAAACAAATAAAAATTTGACTGGTTAAGATGCATAAAGTGCCAAAAATGGTTACATATGGCATGCATCATGTATGAAGATGTGTGTAAAATACAAAATTTTTAATATGAACTATGCGGCATCTCACTTTCTTTGATGCGGCATCTCTCCCATAGGTGTGGGAGAGACGCCGCTTTGCAGGCTCTACAAAAATGTTAATTATGAATCCTTTATGACTCAAAATTTAAACTTATTTATAAATAATTTTAAAGAACAATGTTTATATTTATTGTGTCCCAAATTCCAAATTAATTAAATGCTTACTTTAAGAATTATCGAGTGTTTTCAAAATGTGCGGCATCTCTCCCGCATTCACCCTAATTAAAAGTATGGGCCCCACACGAGGATCGACAGATACTTCATGGAGTGCCCTGTTTGAGTGGTGCATCTTTTTTTTTTTTTTGAAAAAATTGAATAGTAATATGTAATAATAATGACAATAATACAATAAGATCGCTAAGAGGTATTTAGCTGACAAAAATGTTGTCTAGGTAAGAAACCACCCACTTATTTTTACACTCGTTAAAAGAGCTTGCCGACTGAATACTGTGTATGCATTCCTTTGTATATGACTCGGAAACTTGTATGACATTCTACGAAAATTTTTTGAAATGTATCTATTGATTTGATTTGAATAAAATAAGAAGTGTTTCTCAAAGTGTCGTTTTCGTGTTTGAATTCAAAAAATTATGTAGATTAGAAAAATCAATATGTTAAACCCAGCTTGATAACGATTAAACCAGATCTTCGTTCAAATAAAAAAATGCGAAAACGATTTCTTCTTATGTGAAAAAAACTAATAACCTTTTCAAACAGCGAAAAAAAGGCATATTTTCATGATTTTTTTTTTGGAGATATGAATAATGTTGGCTTATTTATTTCATATACACGTTATAGTATAACATCTGAGGTATCTTTGAAAAAATTATCAATTACAAATATCGATAAATAAGTCTCCTGGTGATCTAAAACATAAAATTTTAGTTAATTCTTAATAAACAAGGAGGCACAATTAATTGGATGTAGCCGATTTGAAAAAATAAATTTTTTCGCAAAATGGCGTCCATTTAAAAAAAATCATTTTTTCGCCTCCTTTTTTCAACTTTGGAAATTTTTTAAAAATTGTAAAAAAAAATATCCAAAACCCCTACGTCGGGCCAATTTTGATAGTATTAAGGAAGGAGTTTACGCCAGAAACGGCTATTACAATAAACAAATTTTTTTCGAATCTCGTTTTTTGTTTTATTTTGTTCTGTGGTTCTTTACAAACACAGTGTTATTATTTTTGTTTTTTACCGTTTCCCGAAAGTTGTGTTTTTCCCGACAAGGAAAATCATATCTCAAGTTCTAGAAGAGATAGAAGCTTAATTTTTTTTTAAATTTTGTTCATAAACATATTGCGCATAAAGTGGAGTATGCTTTTTCCACTTGAACAATTGTAACTATTTTTAAACTTTTTTTTTTAATAAAAAATTGGGTTTTATAATTTTTAGAAGTTTGTGATTACAATTTTAACCTATGCTTAGCTTTATGGACACGTTCTTTAGGAATAAAATAATGAAAAAATGTTTAAAAAGAAAAAAACATTACTTTTTGAGATATGGCGTTCCTTGTAAACGCTTAGAAACTTGTGAAAAAGGGCCCCCTCCCCCCCACAGCGAAGAGTAATGAATGTTGCAAAAACAAAATTTTCTATTTGAAACCCTCCCTAATTTGAAAAAAAAAATTTCAACAAGCAAAACAAACATAAATAAAATACCCCTGTCGCAGCATCCTGCATAACATAGCGAATTTCCGTTTATAAAAATCCGTTTTTCTGTGATTTTTCACCCTTTTAAGTGATTTTTCCTCCTCTTTCTAATGGTGTAAATAAATGTCAAAAAAATTTTTAACTTTAGAAAATTTTGGCAAAAAACTAATTTTTTTCACGAAAAATGGTAAAAAAACCATGTTCTAGGCATCCGACATGGCTGGCTAACGAATTTGTCCAACGGTGTGGGACTAAATATAAATTTAATACATAAATTTTAGTGAATATTATTTTTGGTTTCTAGGGACCCCAAAACAAATTTCTATTATAGTCTCGGGAGATTTATTTCGGAGCTCTAAAAAATAGAACTTTCTTCGGAACCCTAAAAAACGGCATATAAGTAACATACAAACATATACATATGTATGACGTATATGACTTATATACAATCTATCTTCCTGTAGGCTGTACCACAAACACATTCTTTCATATAATTATGCATATAGGTATACGCCTGTCGCAGCATCCTGCATAACATAGCGAATGCCCTTTTATAAAAATTAAATTTTCTCGGAAACTAGTTGACATAGAATAATAGTTTAAAGACCTTTTTTATGTAATTTTTTTTCGTCGTTTAAATGATGTAAAAAAATTTCGCAAAAATTTTTAAATAAGTGAAAATTTTGGCAAAAAACTAATTTTTTGCAAGAACAAACACCATGTTCCTGGCATCCGACGTGTCTGGCTAACGAACTTGTCCAACGGTTTGGGACTTCCAACATTTTCACCAAATTTCGTAAACCTAGGACATTTCGTTCGAGAGTTATCGTGCGGACACATATATATATATATATATATATATATATATATATATATATATATATATATATATATTGTTACGTTCTTGTACTTATTTTTAACTAAAACATTCAAATTTCTCTCAAATTTTAGTTTCTAAGATACATTACAATGTATCCCATTTTGCTGTGATTCGATTTACTCTAACATACGGTAATTTCATATCTGTCATTAAAAATTATTCACAGTAATTTTTTTTTTATCTTAAGTTGGTAGACATTCATTTTACGTCTTTGGCGGTATTTGATCCGTATAAATTTGATTGCAGCTACAGATCTATCTTTCATTCCAATTTTATATTTCATATATTATATTTCTCGTAAGGACAATTCAGGTACGTAAATAAATTTTTGTTCCTTTATTGTAATTTAACTTTGTTTAATCATGGCTCATTGTGTTTTGCAATTTTTTTTTGTGGATTCTAACCTGTAAACTAAATCGACGATTGTGTGTTTAATTTTCATTGTATCTAAAAGTGAGTTCTGTGTTCAGGCTCTCCCCTTGTTTTAAATTCAATGGGAAAAAGTTGAGTAATCTTCTACGTTAATTATGAACAAAATTTCCACATCCTGGTAACCAATCTTCATTGTTAATGGTGATCAAAATTTCTACATGCCGGAAAACAACTTCCAACGTTAAGCTTGAACAAGATTTCTACATGTCGATACACAATATTCTACGTTAATTACGAACTGATGCCTACATTAATGGACCCCAACGTGGATTTTCTTCATTTATTTTGAGTGTTCGCTATACATATACCCGGCCTGAATTCATCAAGATGAGTAACTTTTTTCAATTTTTTGGGTAACGCTAACACGTGTTACAATATTTAAATCTATTCTATCTGTGATTGGGAAAACTTTTCTTTTGTTGCTATAACTTTTTCTTACTAACGTTTCATAATTAACTTACCGTACTTACTTTTAATTAATTTTGTGTTTTACTAAATTCAGTAGTTTGTTAAATTTCATAAGATTACTAGTTCTAACAAGTTCACTAATTTTTCTATTCGCTTATTTATAATTTTCTTACTTAATTATTACAGGAGATGCTATGAGTTGTGATATCTTTTTATTATTATGTCAATTTTATCATTTTTTTTTTTCTAACTTAAAATTTCTTATCTTTAAACAGCTTTTAGCAACTTCAGTCAATTAACTCTATTAATAACACTCTCTTGTTATTTAAATTGCCTATGTATACCTTTATCTTTTTATAATCTACCTTATATCTGTAACAATTGTATTTATCTATTACACGGTTCAATCATAATCCACGCAATAACTTAACGTATTTATTTCATCTATGAGCTAAGCCGGATGCAAAGATACTATGTATGAAATTAACAGAAGAAAAAAACAAATTTTAATATAAAATAAAATTAAAACTAAAACAAAAAAAAAAAATGTACCTGAATTTAAGTTTTAATAAATTGTGATCTATATCTAAAAATTTCAGTTTTTTTTAATATTTACCTGCGCCAATTTTTTTGTTTATTTCAGCAGTTTTAATAAAAATTTATTTTTTAACTACCTTTTCGTAATAAAATTTATGGCGCTCCAACTACGGGCTCGAAATGATTGAACTGTCTTTTAGATTAATTATCTATTGTAAAACTTTTGTTTGTATTTTATAATAATATTGAATCTTTTCTAGGTAAGCCTTGAATTGTGAGCCTGGTTGTGTTTACGAGAAAAACCTGTATTGACTACGTATCTTTTCTACGTTTTGGTGATATTTTACGAAGATAGAATTCGAGTTTGGATTTTAATTAAGTAACAAATTATCTACATTTGAGTAAGTGATTTTTAATTTTTTCCTTATCTCTCCTCTCTGTTCCCTTATCTTGAAGTTTTGATTATTTTGTCTGTCTGTTTGTCTATACGTGACTGTTGAATTGACGAGTAGTACAATGGACGTACAAATTAGTTTCGCTGGCCTAAAAAGGGATGAACTCGCCTATGAACTTTTGCGTCATGGTAGAAACCCCACAGCTCTTACTGCCAGACAAATGACTGTATTGTTAAATTCCGGTTTAGAGTTGGATAATACTTTTGCACCCCCACTTGTCGGAGAAGTTGGCACTATACAGGCTAAATATTCACAGTTGTGTTCAGAAGTCCGTCTGTTTGTTGGTACGGAAGAATCGCTTGAGTACCAATACCTCTCTAACCGAATAGCACACTTTTTAAGGCGTATTGTCCTCATTAAAAATCATAGATATAGAGACGATAATACAGCTCCTCTTATTGAACAAGCCACGCTTCTTGAAAATTCTTTTATTGAGCTTGACTCGGAGTTACTAGAACGAACTAGACACATTACCGCTAATATTCCTATGGCGATTCAACCCGCCGTACAAACTTATAAACCACCTCCAGTTTATAAGTGGAATATTAAATTTAACGGTCAGGGCAACGTTCAAGAATTTATTGAACGTGTACATGAACTTGCGGAAGCACGACATGTTTCGCATTACGATCTATTCGTCTCAGCCGTTGATTTATTCGAGGGTAACGCTTTGAATTGGTATAGGGCTTCTAAAGCTGATTTTCAATCTTGGGATCAGTTACTGGATGCTTTACGTAGACATTACGGTCTATTCACTTCCGATGACGCCATCTGGAAGACAATCTACAGTGTAAAGCAGGGTCCTAACGAAAGAACAGTTGACTTATTTGTCAGATTGAAACAGCTATTTTCAAAATTGTCCGTACAACCTGACGAGGCGCGTAAAATTGATATCATTATTGCCGCCATGTCGAGAGACAATAGTTTACTTGTGTCTACTAGTTTGTGCGACACTTTAGATAAGCTATACACACTCTGTGCACAGCTTGATCGTGTCAAAGCGGAACATACTACGCCACGATCTTCTTTTAGTCAACCCTCTACGTCGAAAACATCTACTACCACCGTTCCTAATAAGTCTGTCCGTTTTGTATCGGCGCTAAAATGTTTTAACTGCCGCGAACAAGGCCACCACTTCCGTAATTGCAAAAAACCACAGAATCGGTACTGTTATCGTTGTGGCACCCCTAACGTTACTGTTAGGACATGTGCAAAATGTAACCCTTCTTTAAACAACGAGTAGGTTTCTGTTCGAATCGTCGGAAACCTCTTTCCGTAAACAAACCGATTCGTTCCTTGAAGCGCGATTCCGATGAATGGAAATTATGGTTATCTAGTGTTCGTAAATTTTGTGTTTCAACCGTACATACTAATAGTTGTATAAATTCGACGTATCCGTTTGTGTCGGTCAGTAAGGACTCCAGACCCTATGTCAGTCTGTCAATTTCTGGAAGAAAAGTCCTAGGTTTAATTGACACAGGTGCAACATTAACTGCCGCTAATTCTAGATTTTATGAACAGATTAAACATAACCTTCCACCGTTGTGTCAAATCAGTCCCTTTACCCAAATTACCGTTGCAAATGGTTCGTCATGTAACATCAAAGGTAAAGCTTTTATTCCATACAAATTTCATGATCGTACTTACACCGTACCTACACTTGTAATTGACGGTCTGTCAAACGATCTCCTATTAGGAATCGATTTCATTAAGAAATTTGGTATCACCATCGACTCTGCCAGTAACACTTATCGGTTCACTAGTTCTGATATTTGTTCACTTGAGCAAGATCAGTCACTCACCGTTGATCAACAGCGTCAGCTGGATAATTTGATTAAAAGCTTCCCTCAGCCAAAAAATTTACCATGCACAACAGCTATCGTACACAAAATCGATACAGGAGACGCTCAGCCCATAAAACAACGGAATTACATAGTATCAAAACCCATTCATGACTTTATCGTCCAAGAAGTTCAACGTATGTTAACTTTAGACATTATTGAACCTGCGCAAAGTCCTTGGAATAATCCTATAGTAGTAGTTAATAAAAAATCTACTGACGGAAGTTCTAAATTTCGGTTCTGTTTAGATCTGCGCAAGCTTAACGCCTTAACTCGTAAAGATGCCTATCCCCTTCCATTTATGCACCAAATACTTGATCGTTTAGGAAACGCTTGTTGGTTCAGTACGCTCGACCTTAAATCCGCTTTTTGGCAGATCCCCTTAGAACATAGTAGCCGACCTAAATGTGCATTCTCTGTACCTGGAGTTGGACAATTCCAACCAAAACGTATGATGTTTGGTCTAACGAATGCGCCTGCTACTCAGCAACGTTTAGTGGATACAATTTTAGGACCTAGTCTAGAACCATATGTATTTGTATACCTTGACGATATAGTTGTAGCTAACTCCTCTTTTGATGAACACATCAAAACTCTACGCGAGGTGTTAACCCGGCTGAAAGCAGCCAATCTAACGCTTTCCTTAGACAAATGCAATTTTGCTAAACGCGAAATTAAATACCTTGGCTTTAAAATTAATTCATCTGGTATACAAGTCGATCCTGATAAGACTAGTGCAATTGCCACACATCCTGTACCTAGAACTGTAAAACAAGTCCGTTCATTCTTGGGCATAGTCTCGTGGTTCCGTCGCTGGATTCCACATTTCTCGGAACTTGCTGCTCCTCTACTCAAACTAACGAGGAAGAACAGCAAATGGAATTGGGACGACGCCACCCAAAAATCATTCGATACCTTAAAAAAATGTCTGCTATCACCACCTATACTTAGTTGCCCAGATCCGAATTTACCGTATACAATCCATTGTGATGCTTCAAACTTCGCACTTGGAAGTTGCCTAACTCAGCAAACCGCTGACGGTCAGGAGAAAGTAATTGCTTATGCATCCCGTGCTCTTACTAAAAACGAGGTCAATTTTTCCGTAACTGAAAAGGAATTACTTTCAATTTTGTGGTCCATTCACAAATTTCGTGGTTACGTTGAAGCTACACATTTTACTGTAGTTACAGACCATTTCGCGCTGAAGTGGTTACACAATCTGAGAAACCCTTCAGGTCGTTTGGCACGTTGGAGTTTGCAACTGCAATCATACAACTTTGACATAGTTCACCGTAAAGGTTCATCTCACACCTTACCTGACGGCTTATCTCGAATACCTTCCGATATAAATCTTATTGAAGTCACTGACAATCATCACGATCGTTGGTACCGTAAAATGTTATATAAAGTTGAACGGTTTCCTGATAAATTTTCACACTGGAAAATTGAGAATGGCAATTTATATAAATTTTGTACACCGGTTAATCCGCTAAATATTGACGAAAGTCCATGGAAATTAGTACTACCTACTTCACTCCGTACAAATGCTCTAAGTGAATGCCACGATGATGTCACCTCCGGTCATTTTGGCGTTTACAAAACTTTATGCCGATTATCTCAATTTTATTACTGGCCTGGATTACGCACTGACGTTCTACGATATTGTAAATCTTGTCAGATTTGTGCCCAGCACAAAATAGAACGCAGATTACCAGCTGGACTTATGGGTAAAAGAGTAATCACAAAATCATGGTCCATTTTATGTACAGATATCGCCGGACCGTACCCGCCATCTAAGAGTCAAAATCGTTACGTATTTTTATTATCAGACCTTTTCTCGAAATTTACGCTTATCTTTCCCCTCCGTGAAGCAAATGCCAAAAATATACTGAAAATCTTTGATAAAGTGTTCCTTACATTTGGATTTTGCGACTCCATAATTTCTGACAACGCAAAACAGTATATTTCGGACGCAGTACTACAGTATTTTCAGGATCACAATGTACAAGTTCAGCTTTCTCCGAAATATCACCCTCAGAGCAATCCTGCTGAACGTTTTATACAAACCGCCAAGACCATGATTGCTTCCTATATTAAAGATAACCAAAGAGATTGGGATTTACATCTGGACTCTTTTAATTTTGCCATAAATTCCGCGGTACACCATACTACACGATTTTCGCCCGCATACCTTATGTTCGGTCGCGAACTTAAAATATTAGGTACTCCATCACCTCAAGATCCTGTTACCGCTGACATAGACCTCAGTAATTATCCTGAACGCATACGTAATCTATCTAATGCATGTCGTATCGTACGTGATCGTATTTCTAATTCCCAAAACCACAGCGCTACTAGATATAATTTACGTCATCGTTTTGCTAACTTTAACGTAGGCGATTATGTTTGGAAGAGACATTTTCCACTATCTAGTGCTGGTGAATACTTTAGTTCCAAATTAGCACCTAAATTTGTCAAATGTCAGGTATCTAAGAAACTTTCTGACAACCGTTACGAACTCACATCTACCGACGGTAAAAATTTAGGCACCTATCACGTTTCGATGTTGAAACCGTTTGTCGAACGCCAACCATAAATTGCTAATTTATTTGTCCTTACTACTTGTCAGTTATATTCCAAGTTACCTTTCCTATTACGTTATATCTTATGTTCTCACTACCTTATCTCTTATCCCCCCATTACGTCTAAATTTTCTGTTTACCTTACGTAAATACACAATAACATATGTTAATTTTCGGTGACTACCTTTTATAAAACTTATCTCTATTCTATTTCCTGTAAGTTAATCTTCTTTATCATTCGTCCGTCTGTCTGTTATCGCTGTGCTACGACGGCGTAAGAATTATCGTAGCTAGTGCACAATGAACTTCGCATCTAGGGTGGTACAAGTCCAACAAAAAAGCGAAGGAATGACTTCTATCTAGTCATATATTAGTATTGTTTCACTTTGTTTGTCTGTTGTCTGTCAAATTTATCATTTATCTTTCTGTCCGTTCTGTCACCAAAATTAACTCATACCTAACTTTTTCTTTTAATGCCTCATCAAGTGAAACATAGTTTATCTACACCTGAAATTTCATTTCAGTATCCGTGGGCATTTTCATATTAATTTGTGTTACATATGTATTTACGTTAATATTTACTTCCTATCCACATTTTACGTTATCTCAAAAATTTATCTTATAACCATTTTCCCTTTAACTACCTTAAAATTACGTATGCCTATGCCTTTTAATTATCTTAAATTTACATTTACCTAACGTACCATACTGTAAAACCATATTTCCCAATACTCGGATAAATTCTATCTTTGTCTACAAATAAATTCCATCTCTGTCTAATAATAAATTCTATCTTTATCTATTTATAAATTCCGTCTCTGTAAATTATAAATTCTATCTTTGTTCATTTATAATTTAGTCTATAATTATCTTTCCATTTCGGTTGGGTCTCCCCCTAATTCGAAATGAGGGCCTTTAGTTAACATTTTTCGATGTTACTTTGGGCAAGACATGAAGTCGAAATCATGTCATTTAACTATTATTTATCTATATAATCGTACGTTACCTTCTCTTTTCTAAAATCTTCTTATTAGTATAATCATATTTAAGCTTAATATTTAGTTAGTAAGTATTCCCATACCATCAAGCTACAACTTGATTCGGTTACGGAAGGTCTCTTTGTCAATGTAGAGTAACATTACATTGGGACATGACATTATTGACATAATGTCACTTTATTTAATTATTTATCTGCGTTTACCTTTTACATTTAATTAGTTACGTTTCTCTTTCTTATCTTATATTTTTACCTTATATATCTTATATTACGTCTCTCTTTATTATCTCTCTTACTTTATATTACGTTTTCTCCCTAATTAACTTTAGTTAAGGCTAATTAGTATTTAATTTAATATTTCATTAATCCTACTTAATTAGTAGCTTATTTTATAGAATTTAAATATTTAATTTAGTGCTACCATTTCGACAGGCAGTAGCTGCTTGTTCTAAATGAAGGTTCTGTGCTGACGTCACATGGCGTTGGTTTTGCACGAAAATTTAACAGAACATGGCATTGTGGGAGCAATGTCACTTAAATTATAAATATATTAAAATACATTATGTCTACAGTTTTACAAAGCTTACTTGTACGTTCATTTGCGTCAATAGATTCAATAGTCACAAACTATACTGAGTTCGTTGTAATTTTCTCTATAGTTTTATCTTTAGCAATTTATTTATAATTCTAGTCGATGGGAATTAAAAATGACTCGTGATTCTGCTACCTACAGGAAGTTCATTCAATTACGTTTTGTTTGAAGTTGGTCGACCGCACCGTAGTGCCATGCGAGACTTCAAACTATACCTTATCTCTATTTCTTTTATTTTTATTTATTTATTCGTGAGACTGGCTGACCTGCCGAGTGGTAAATTTTTCAGGGTCCACGTATCTTTTCTTTTGGTTGGTACCTAATTGCCTTTTTTGCTTAGGAATCAATCGTTTCATGTTTGAACTTCGGCTGACCAGCGAATCCCTTGCTCATTACCCATATTCAATTTTTGCTTAGCAAATCGCTTTTGCGGATATATATTTGAGATAAATCTCAAATTAATTAAAAAATTAATAATTGAATTTATATTTGTCTCAGACAAATTTAGTTTAATAAGTTTGATCAAGTCTAAAATTTTGCGTTTAAACGGATTTGTATCTGTATTATCAGATTTAGTTTAGTATATTTTCTCATTTTAATGAAAACTACAACGAAACTCTAAACGAAACTCGAAATGAAACTCAAAAAAAAAAAAAAAAAATTTTGCTTTCATTATCCTCTCTGTTTACCATCATCAGTTCCTTGATATATTTCTTAAACATTAAAATTTTCCTAGTAAGATTAACCAGTTTGGCGCCCTTAGCATATACCTTGCTAAATTAAAAATCACTTAACTGCTCATAGTACATCTAGTCTTACTACATTTAGCGAAATCTAGTCATAATAAATTGAAAAAAAAAAAATATTTTCGATATTTTTTTTTTACGCGGGTATTGATGATGTTACGTTCTTGTACTTATTTTTAACTAAAACATTCAAATTTCTCTCAAATTTTAGTTTCTAAGATACATTACAATGTATCCCATTTTGCTGTGATTCGATTTACTCTAACATACGGTAATTTCATATCTGTCATTAAAAATTATTCACAGTAATTTTTTTTTTATCTTAAGTTGGTAGACATTCATTTTACGTCTTTGGCGGTATTTGATCCGTATAAATTTGATTGCAGCTACAGATCTATCTTTCATTCCAATTTTATATTTCATATATTATATTTCTCGTAAGGACAATTCAGGTACGTAAATAAATTTTTGTTCCTTTATTGTAATTTAACTTTGTTTAATCATGGCTCATTGTGTTTTGCAATTTTTTTTTGTGGATTCTAACCTGTAAACTAAATCGACGATTGTGTGTTTAATTTTCATTGTATCTAAAAGTGAGTTCTGTGTTCAGGCTCTCCCCTTGTTTTAAATTCAATGGGAAAAAGTTGAGTAATCTTCTACGTTAATTATGAACAAAATTTCCACATCCTGGTAACCAATCTTCATTGTTAATGGTGATCAAAATTTCTACATGCCGGAAAACAACTTCCAACGTTAAGCTTGAACAAGATTTCTACATGTCGATACACAATATTCTACGTTAATTACGAACTGATGCCTACATTAATGGACCCCAACGTGGATTTTCTTCATTTATTTTGAGTGTTCGCTATACATATACCCGGCCTGAATTCATCAAGATGAGTAACTTTTTTCAATTTTTTGGGTAACGCTAACACGTGTTACAATATTTAAATCTATTCTATCTGTGATTGGGAAAACTTTTCTTTTGTTGCTATAACTTTTTCTTACTAACGTTTCATAATTAACTTACCGTACTTACTTTTAATTAATTTTGTGTTTTACTAAATTCAGTAGTTTGTTAAATTTCATAAGATTACTAGTTCTAACAAGTTCACTAATTTTTCTATTCGCTTATTTATAATTTTCTTACTTAATTATTACAGGAGATGCTATGAGTTGTGATATCTTTTTATTATTATGTCAATTTTATCATTTTTTTTTTTCTAACTTAAAATTTCTTATCTTTAAACAGCTTTTAGCAACTTCAGTCAATTAACTCTATTAATAACACTCTCTTGTTATTTAAATTGCCTATGTATACCTTTATCTTTTTATAATCTACCTTATATCTGTAACAATTGTATTTATCTATTACACGGTTCAATCATAATCCACGCAATAACTTAACGTATTTATTTCATCTATGAGCTAAGCCGGATGCAAAGATACTATGTATGAAATTAACAGAAGAAAAAAACAAATTTTAATATAAAATAAAATTAAAACTAAAACAAAAAAAAAAAATGTACCTGAATTTAAGTTTTAATAAATTGTGATCTATATCTAAAAATTTCAGTTTTTTTTAATATTTACCTGCGCCAATTTTTTTGTTTATTTCAGCAGTTTTAATAAAAATTTATTTTTTAACTACCTTTTCGTAATAATATATATATATATATATATATATATATATACATATATACATATATATATATATATATATATATATATATATATATATATATATATATAAATTTTGGTGAATATTATTTTCGGTTTCTAGGGACCTCAAAACAAATTTCTGCCATGGTCCCGGGTTCAAGTCGCGTCATGACAGTGGCTGTAATAGCTGAATTCCATTCTGGAAATTCGCTAAAAGTTGCTTTTTTATTTGAATTCCCCCCTTAACACTGAAAAGATACACAGTACCTAGGAAAAAGGTAACCATAACTTCGAAAATAATTCGAATTTTCGTAAATCCTTTTAGAGGTTTATTCTTAAAGGTCTGAACTTTGAAAATATGAAAAAAATCTATTTTTTTCGAATTTTTAGGCTAGAATACCCCCTTAAGTGTGCCTAGATGCAAAAAATAGAAAATCGATTTTACCAACATTTCAGAAATTGTAAACTGAAGACAAAACGCACACATTGTTTTACAGTACACAGAATTTTTGATACACAGCCCTCTTCCATAACCTGAAAAAAATATTTTTATCTTCTAAACGTAACTAACCACCAATCATACTCGAAAAAATTTCACCAACCAGGAAATCAGATTAAATATTTTTGTTGAAGAAGTTTGACAGTTGGTCATCAACCATAATTAAGTTTTGTAAGTCACCGAAAAAATTGAAAGAGAAATGTGTCGGCGGAGACAATGTCGGCTCGAATCTCTTTATACAAACGAAAAAGATTAATTTTTTATCCCTTTTTTTCGGACTGAGTGGGTGGGTCGTGACCGAGGTGACGTCCGTTACAAAACAAAACAAATACAAGAACAAAGAAAAGCTGCCTCTTCTTTGCTTTGTCCGTAGTGCGATAAACAGATAACCATTTCGTAGGCAATGAATTAGTCAAAGTCAGAATTGTGTGTCAGACAGAAGTTCCATTCCAATACCAACCTACACCGCTGGGGCTCCACATTATTATTGTTAGACCGAGAAATTATTTGACATTTTTGTCTTAATATTTATGTTAACTTAGTTGTTCGGCAGAGGATCACATACAAAATTAAAATTTATTATCCGAGTTGAGTTTCTAGGAATTTTTTGCAACAAACAGCAAAGTGTGTCTCCGATTCGTTTTATTGATTTTAAATAATATTAAATTTGAAATGTTCTGAAATGTATCCAAGAGCGGATACAGGGGGTGGTCATGGGGGTCGTGATTCAAATATTATCGTAATTTGTCGGCTGATATCATCAAGTTTATTGAAATTTCCAATGACTTAAGGTACCATGACAGTATGATTGGCAGAAAAACAGTCAACTTTCGCGATTTTTTTCGGATGGATAGGATGGGCGAATGAGGATGAATTTTCTTTTACGATTAATACCACCATTTAACAATCGAAAAATTTTTTTTTATTTATTTTTTATAATAAATTATTATAATTTCTTGAATTTTTAGTATGGTTTTTGGTGAATTTTTTACAAATAATTTTGAGTATTGTTTTAGGAGTTTTCTCACCATGAATAAAATCTCAGTTTAAATAGTACTATATATATATATATATATATATATATATATATATATATATATATATATATATATATATATATATATATATATATATATATATATATATATATATATATTTCACCCTTTACGGGTTCTTCAGGTACATTTTAAATAAAGGTTTCTTTATACAAAATTTTTTGGAAAGAATTTTTCCATTGTCAGCTTAACCCTAGAATCATACGTTGGTCTACGAGAAACGTTAATCATACATCGGCGTCAATTTGACGAATGGATTTTTTACGGAGAGTTTTAGAATTTATTTGCAAAAAACATTTTCTTTACATAACAATACTACAAAAGCGGACAAAATATTTAAAAAAAAATTGCATTTGGAAAAGTTTTTTAATATAAATATTTACTAATTTTTTTAATTTTTTTTTTCAAAACATATTTTCATTGTAAAAATTAAAAAATAGATAAATACATCAATTGTATCACAAGACATGTCTTTCAAATAATCAATTTATAAAATATTATGAGTAGGTGGACAAGTGTGACTTTACAGAATGTGAAATTTCTCGGTCACAAATATTCCCCTAGCTTGTTTGCTAAATTTGTTAGTACTTTTTCGAATAAAATCTCAAAAAATAATAAAATTAAAATGTTTTCCACAAAATCAATTGTTAATTTTTTATTAAGTCACTTGAAACGCTTTCTTTAGTTTTCGATTTAATATATTAAAACTTCAGTATTATATCGTCTCTCTAAGTCAAACAGCTGTAATTATCTTGCACATTATCATTATCATTGAATAAATTAATTATAACACCCATATCTTTAATAAATTTTAGAATAATTAGGAAAATTGTTATATGTGAAGCACAAAATCTTTAAAAAAAAAACATACCTTAATCATACATCGACGTCTAATTGACGCACACTATTTTAATATATACAAAATGACAGCAACTATAAACAAAATTAATACTTTTTCTGTGTTATCATAACAAATAAATTAGATACCAGAAGTTTCAGAACAGACAAGCAACGACAAGTTGTAGTACTGGAGCAGGTAGAGAAGTTCGTTCGTCATTTTGACGAGTACGTATGAATCTAGGGTTAATTCTAGTTTTTACGTCGTAAAATAAATTTGAAGTTTGGAATTTGATTGTTAATTTGGTTTTTATTATATTTTAGTTTTTGGTATAATATCCTTAATCAAATCCTTATATCATTTAGTATTCACGTCATTTTGAAGATAATGTTATATAATATTGATATGATGTAAAGATTTGATTTTTATTCCATTATTTTACAGAAATTTAAGTTGTATTTAATTTATTATTTATGTACATTCCTCGTCTCCACTTGATAAAACTTATTTTAAAATGAAATTTAGATAAAACTTAAAATATTTTTGTTAATAAAAATGTGAGAAACTTACCCTTTATGTCCTTCTTCTTCTCAGCAGCTAAAGGTACAGGTGCTCCCTTCATCTCAATTTCCAAGTCCTCAAAATTCGTCTTTGTAACTTCAGGTTTCAACAGTGAAATTGTTATCCATTGGGTAAAGTCCCCGTAACTTTTCTTTGTATAAACTACACCAAAATTTTCAGATGTTACTCAAATCATAGTAGCCAAAGATATCTGTAGTTTTTTGGTGTTAATTATCGTTTTAACCAGATTCATCCAATCAAAAAACGTCGTAATCTCCACTATTGAGAATAATATTTCTTTACCAACATTCGCAACAAGCTCAATGAGGTCTCTTGCAATAAGTGGCTTTGTACACTTTTTTGTTTTCTTAATAATTGAAAAATCACGATAGCAGGCACATACAACGTTATGACTTTGCTTTTTAACAATATTGAGGATAGAAGCAGTCACAGAGTCTGGACGGTCGGAATTTTAAGGGTGCAGGTAAACACCAGCACATACAACGCTTTACTGCACAAAAAACGTATTCGAGTTCGTGTGGCACTTACAACGTTATGGTTTGGCACCCCTCATATGTAATGAATCAAACATTCGATTCATCGTGTAAAGCGGGTTCTACACGATGCTACGAACGTTCCTTCCAACGTTCGATCGAACGTTTGGGGCAATTAAGTTCGATAGTTGATGCGACGAATGTATCTGCTACACGGTGAATCGAATGTTTGATCCAATACGAATGATGATGTGTTGGTACTCAGTCGACAACGCTGTTATCTGTCTGATGTTATCTCTAATGTTATACACTGATGTTGTCTCTCTTCACATGAACGAGTCGTGCGCAACCAACGAACGCAACCAACATTGACCTTCAAACGTTCGAAGCATCCCTTTGACTCGGTGCAAGAATACCGACATCGAACGGGACACGACCAAATGCGAATGTTTGACGCTCGACATTGGACACTCGTAGGTTCGAACAACGGCTACACGATGCTATGAACCATCCAACGTCGAATGTTGGAAGGTGTTCGTAGCATCGTGTAGCAGCGGCATAATAACAGGAACATTCGCAGCACCAACTGTCGAACTTACTTGCATCAAATGTTCGATCGAACGTTGGAGGGAACGTTCGTAGCATCGGCTTTAATAAAAGTTTGAACGGATTCTGACAAATGTGCATGATAATATATGAAAATTGTCACTATTTACTGAACGGTTTTCCATGTCTTGTGTGACCACACAATCGGAGAAAATGTGAAAATACATTACGAAATAGAAATAGTTCCTACAATAATTTAATCCCACAATTTAACCCATATGTATTAACACCATAACCCTCATAACCTAATAACCTATAATGACAAAACGTGTCAACTGGTAAACTATTTTGGCAGTTAATAGGGGCATATTTTGTTATAATTGTATGGAATTGTTGACGTCGTACGTGCTGGTGTGTGAGCGGTTTCATTTGACGTCAATGACCGTCAAAGTGTTAAGTCCTATAAATAATACTATAGTTTTTCACTTTTATTGTGAAAAAAAAATTATAGATAGTTACGGCGCAAAAAACTAACGAACGCAAAAACTTCACGAAATATTATAAAATAATTTAATCAAACTAACGTAGTATATTCGTTAAATCGTCTCACCATATTATAATTAAGTTATGTTTTTAACCGACTTCAAAAATGAGGAGGTTTTCAATTCAACCGGTATGTTCTATTTTTTATGGATGTACACCAATTTCTCTCACATTTCTGGGCCAATTTACGCCATTCTTTTTTTTTTTTTTTGTTAATAGATAAAGGTCTCAAAGGTAGACAAAGGTGATCCCATAACAATTTTGTTAATATTAGTTGAGTAATTTTTTAACCATTTTCAATAATATGAATAATTATGGCAATTTTAAAATTTATATAATAATTATGCAAAATTATTTACCTTAAAAACTATAGTAACATATTTTTAAATTTATGTTGATCTAATTATTCTAAATAATTTTCTGACAATATCTAATTTAAAAAATTTTCTAATGACTTGAAAAATTGGTCGATTTTCAATGATTTTTTTTCCTAGTACCTAATTATTACTTTGAACACTATTTCTGTTCCAAATTTCAAAGCAAAGTCAGTGACTGCCAATGATTTTTGGACAATGAAATTTTTAAAACTATTCCACCTAAACGTATGAAATTTGGAATACTTCTTCTTCTAACAATAAGTAATTATCACTATAGGGACTAAAAAGCATTGTCACGAAAAGGTATGAGATAAAAGTTTTTTTAAAAAACTGACTTCAAAAAGTAAAAAATAATAGTACCCATTTTGAAGTCAGTAGTATAAAAACATGTAGATCTTGAACAATTCATAAATTTTGCAAGAATATCCGATCGCAATTTTTTATACGACACCCCGCCTGACTTTAAAATTCGTGCTATTAATTATTTTTTACTTTTTGAAGTCGGTTTTTTAAAAAAGCTTTTATTTCCTACAACTCAAATGTCGCGTTTTTGTTATTACAAATTTTGCTTTCCTCGTCGCCTATCAAGCGAAGGGGTTACCTAATCACACACTGAGTAATAATAAGTCATCGATATAAAAATGGTTTTTTTGCATTGAGCGTGATGGACTCATTATTTGTACATAATTTCTTGAAAATGTTTTTAATTTATGTAACTTTTGTTACACGCATGTATCAACGCTTGCATAACTACCTCATAATAACTCCAAGTTCACTTGTTAGTTTTGCACTAATCCAAGAATTTATTTCAATTTAATTTATAAAAAAAATCCCCTGTTTGAATTTAACGAACCTTATACGCTCAAAGAACCACAAATATTCAATTTACCCGCACTAATTCTATCAAAAAATTTAACTGTTTGGAAACATTTTGTGGTTTCATTTTTTTAATTTGATCGTAAAGTAACAAATAAAAAAAAAGATAGTTAAACATAACAAAAGCGATTCGAAGAAATAAATGAATTCGGAAAAACGTTTGAAAGATTTCGTTTACTGATAACGCGTAGATATATCACATACTACATATACATAAACGATACAAGCAAGAGCCTAGGTTACAAGCTGAATAAAGCCTCTCTGTATACACAATCTGATCCATTCTTCTTACGTAATAGGTACATTTATAAAAACAGGTAAACCGCACTCTGATGGATTAGTAGTGTACGATGGAACAACAAAACAGAAATACACAAAAAAATAAAAATGCCGACAAAGAAATCATTTACAAGGAATAAATTGTACACAAATATTATTAAAACCGCCATTTGTAGTTATTTTTGTAAAATTTATCATTTATTATAATTTTTTTTCTTAATGCAAGTTTGATACAATACTAGAAAAAATGAAATTGAGCATTTAATTTGGTTGGACAATTTTTGACAGCGAAAAAAAAATGGTAGAAAACTTTTCATGGGTCACGAGAAGATAAAGCAAAAAAATATATTTTAATTGGGCCTAGGGGAATGGAAACAAATCTTACTATTCAATAGTTCCTGGAATATTTCAATTTTCTTTTGATTATCCAAAAATTCGTTAACAGCCATTCTTCTCAAACATACACTTTCCAGTAAAAAAATTATTTTTTGTATCTTCTAATATAATCCTTAATAAAGCCATCAAAATACCTAATTTAAATGTAACTAAAAATACTTAATTTAAAGTACTGAAATTATTTAAATTTAAAAAGTACATACCTACCTAATTTAAAACTTAATTTAAAAAGTACCTAATTTAAAAAAAAAAAAAAATAGAATGAGTGAAGAAAGTTATAAACTAGTAGGTTTGAATGACATTTTGAGAATTTTGAAAGATCCTGAAATAAAAATGGTTGGAGATTGAGTGACTTACTACTTTCCAAAATGTGTGTAAGTTTTTGAGCAATAACTTAATTTTAGCAGAATTTGTAACTACCAATACATAGCAAAGAAAGAATATTGTGAATTTTATAAATAAATAAAAGTGTGTATTGTGTAAAATAAATGGCTTTTAATGAAACTATTAACTTTATTGTCACGTCTGTAACAACCCCCCCCCCTCGTGTCGTCCGTAACGTTTTTTTCTATTTTTTAAATAAAATCTTCCAATGTTTTCAGTTTTGATATTAATGTTTCCCAGTAGACATTCTTCTTAAGATTATCAGAGAAAATTTTAAATTACATATTTCTCAAACAATTAACAGATTTTTAAATAATTGGAACAGTATGTCAGAATCCAAGTGCTTTTAACGTCACGTCCGTAACACCAACTTTATTAGCTCTAGCACTAAAACTAATAATGTTATATATCTTATATTTAGTACAAATATTGTGTACACATTTGTCTATCTACTTAGTATTGAAAATTTATAAGAAAAAAATAACTTTTATCATTTTTCTTATGAGAAGCGGTGTAAATGTGATATCCGTAACTAAAGAATGGCTGTTAACAATTAAAAAATTTAAATTTCAAATTAGCCGAGGAATAATATTCAAACTTTTGACTAAATATTTAAACTATTTGAAAAATTTTTGAAACATTAGCAAAGTTTCGGATTTTTAAGGTTTTTGAATCTTCGCAGGCTCTACGACATAAATAGGAAAAATATTTGCGCTAAAAATATCATAACATATCTATGTATATTGTATTTACCCGCTTTGACCACGAGTAAAGCGGATTTTTGCATCAATTTTGTATTTTCTTTATTAAAAATAAATCTCTATATAATAAAGTTCTGTAAATATTTTATCTGATAGTATTATCTAATAGTATATTGTGCAATAAGTGTGGGAAATTGTCGATTGCCCACGAAAGCGAAGTTGAGCGCACTCACTATGTTCGTGCGCTCATTCGCTTGAGTGGGCAATCGACAATCCCGCACGGGTTGCACATACTATTTTTATTACGGATTTCACATACAGTGTAAACTCTATATAACGAACTTCTATTTAACGAAAAACTCCTTAAAACGTAGAAATTACAAAGGATTGTTTGGTTTACATTATCATTCGTATATTGAAACACTCTTTATAACGTAATAGCCACTCTCAATAGCGAAAAATGCGTTATTTTTTAAGCCAAAAAAAATTTTACTTCACTGACTTTCAAACAAAATAGTGATACAGAGTCGTAAATATTGCGTACGCACAAAGAGATTCTTAGAAATCCGTTTATTTGTTTGTTGTAATTGCCTAGCACATGTTTTTGCCTACTGTACTTCCGTACTACTGTCTTATTGCTGTCTTTACGTTATCATATTCTTAGTTGCTTTCAAACTTTTTAACTGTAAACATGGCGAGTAAAAGAAAAAGTTTGTGTATTGACGAAAATGTGTCATTTAATTCAGTCAAAATTAAAACCACTTACTAATTTCGTAAGTTTTATTCGTAAAATTATATTGTTTTCTTTTACTCTCCATATAACGAAAACTCTTTATAACGTAATAAAATACCCGGTCCCTTCAATTTCGTTATATGGAGTTTACACTGTACTTCTTTTCTATTATTATCACCATTTTTGACATTTTTATTACTTTTTAAAATAATATTTTTGAGTGTTGGTCTTTTTTTTCTGAATTAAATATTGTTTAAATTACTTTGTTGGTGGTTTCTATAGAAATAATTATGAAATATTTATTAAATGAAAAATCAAGAGACGGCTTTGCGTGTTTTAATTAAATTTTGCGTGTTTTATTGTCAATTTGCGTGCGAAAAAGTAAACTTTTCGCACGCAAAAAAAGTATGTGGGAAGAGTACAGTGGGCAAACAGCTACTATACGTACAGAAATGTGTGCGCCAAGTTAGTACTTCTCCCGCATGAGTAATAAAAAAAGCTATAAGCTACACCTAATTACTGAGGCCACAAGCCATTTTTTTTTAGTCCTACCCTCTTTTTGGCCTACCTTCCCCTACTACAAAATTTGTAACAAACAACTGAGAATAACAAATTTTTCCCAATTCAATTTGCCGTAATTAATTCGACATATGTATTTAATTTTGTCCAGAGAGAAAAAAGAAAAATTGTAATGCAGTATTAAAAAAGCTAATTTATTAAAGTGCTTCTCTGCAGTAGTCCCAAACACTACCAGCTTCACTCTACCAACTACAATGCGCGTATACACACATTTAATGTCAGTTATTTCTATCAATTTATATATTTTAAGCTTTTTGAGTATATGTAGCTTAACGTGGCTCTCATTTGGAGCCATTAACGTTACATTTGCGTAAATTGTTCTACCCCAGTCCCCCTCCATTCTCATACATATTTTTGTGTATTTGGTGTAACATTTAAACTCTATTTTCGTGTTTACTTAATTAATATTAAATATTTAGTTACGCACAATATAGTATAGTAAGCAAGTATATACTCAACATACTCAAAATCCAGCTCAAACTCATACAAAATAAATATACTTACTATAATGGACATGAATAACTGTACCGTTAAAAAGCTCTAAAAAGTTTCTGGGATTCCATATTCTAAATTATATTGAAATTTGGAATATGGAATTCCTAGAAATTTATAATTTTTTAGAGCTCTTCCGTCGTGGATTTTTAAAATTTTTT
The DNA here is from genome assembly GCA_035578155.1 of Brachynemurus nebulosus. Taxonomy (NCBI): domain Eukaryota; kingdom Metazoa; phylum Arthropoda; class Insecta; order Neuroptera; family Myrmeleontidae; genus Brachynemurus; species Brachynemurus nebulosus. The sequence continues at coordinate 5,274,012 of JAPWDM010000029.1, forward strand.
TATTTGAAACGTTTTTTAAGTTTCTTTTTGCCGTGAATTCTTAATAATTTTAATTTTACTTGTAAACGAAATAGTTTCGTTTTTATTATTGCATACCAAATTTTTAAACATGTTTTTCTCGAAAGAACATTTGTATGACTGGCTGGCGTTCTCACTCAAAAAATATTCCATCGATTTTTTTTTAAATTTATAGTGTATATACGAAGTTTACGTTACCATAAAACCGTCTAGACCCGGACACTTTTTTACATTTTTTGGTTAATTTTATATTAATACATGTTTCCTTCATAGATATCACCAATAAAAGTATTACCATTAGAAAGAGTGTATATTATTTGTTATATCCCTGACCCATTTGTTTCATTATAAGTAAAAATAAAAAAAAAAATAATTAGTAAGTGTCCGGGTCTACACTCTAGATCGGTCTTGACCCGGACACTTGCTTAAATAATGTAATAACATGCAAATTAACCTCTCCCGTCGGGTTTAGGAGTATTTTATATCGTCTGATGTCTTTGAACCTGTCAAAGACTTTAAAATATTTTGTGGGAAGGAAGAGGGGTCAATACATAGAATGCCTCTCTATGAAGTAAACATGCGATATGACACCAGAAGGAGGCATAAACCTCGAAATTCTGACGGGAATATAACGTATGGATAGTGGAAGTTATAGCCAGTGTGAATCGCGGCCATAGTGTAATAAACTGATGTGTCCGGGTCTAAACGGATATATGTATATAGCATGTATTTTTTTATATATACATCGAATATAACTTCAAACATCATTAAATGATGCGCGATAGAATTCTGGACACATACATATCAAAATTAAAACAATATGATAATTATGACGAAAATTACATGTCTAAGTTAGACACACATTTTATTTCTTTGAAAAACTGTAGGATAGTAATCCTGTAAAATGAGATAGTAAAATAATGTTGAAATCCGTAGTTTTTATTGGTACAGCTGTTTAGAGGATGTTTTTCTCTCTCTAATGACGTCAAGAACAAATGTTTATTGTTGCAGGTTAATGTAGAAATTATTTATTTTGAAAATTGGTGCAAAGTGTCCGGGTCTAGACCGCCTGTGCGGGTCTAGACGGTTTTACGGTATAGTATTACCTTCTGTGTAAACCATACTTATATGTCAATACCTCTCCGTACAAAAATAAGACATTCATTAATTTTTCTTTAAAAACTCATACAATTTCCCCAATTGTTTAGCCATTTCTTAATATTTTTTGGGTTCATCGACACCAACGTATGTATGTTAGAAACATGGAAAAAATTTTATTTACATATAAATATGATGCCGACATGTGAATAAGCCACAGATGCTACTTTACGCTCCCGAGCACGTTTTACGTTCAAGAACTAAAAGAAACAAAGAACTTTGAATATTGCTCTAAAAATTTGGGGAATATTTACGAAATATTTTACTAAGATTTTATGTAAAAAAATTTCAAATTTTTTTTTCGTTGAAAATATATTTTGAGGAAGAGTGAATGGTGATCGCGCATTATATTTTTAGAGATACAATTATCATTGTCGATTAGTATTCGTACATATTCGTTACATAGACGCATACGTATATTAAATAGTTATGGGAATAATCACACTTTTTAGTGTGTTGAATCTTTTGAATCCGCTCACTGTGGTGAGTCGATTCAATGAATTGAATCACTCACTCACTTGACACAATTCGCTCACTCGTTTTTATGTATTGAATCACTCATTCCACTCACTCTACACAACTGAGTGGTACAACTTTAAATACGAATCAACACAATAAATACACTCATATATGTTACATGTGAAACACTCACTCAAGTGAACGAGTGTTTGGATACAATTATTATATCCGAATAAAATTAATATAATTTTGTACTTAAAATTAATGCACGTAAGCGACACAACAAATTAAAAAATTAATACAGCATTAAAAATACACGGTTGAAAAGATATGTCACCCACTCATTGCTGTTTTGAAGAAAAACTAATTTTTGGAGACGTAATAATCGACAATAAACAGGCAAATTTTATTTTAAAAATTTGAAAATATTGTAAAATAAAATACAAATAGTTTTTCTTAGAATTTTTTTAATATCCATACTTATAGCACTTGTAGTGTACATAAAATTGGGTATATTCCTTATCAGTGGCGGCTCGTGAGCTTTAAGATTGGGTATGCGCTTTCAGAAAAGATAAACCACACTTAGTGTGTAAAGAAGTACTAAAGAGAAAGCGGAATGATATTTTCGAATTTTTACTAAATTTCGTAAAGTCTAATACTAACAAATACTCTTTTACTAAAAAATATCGTAAAGTATTGTACGTAAATAATTCCTACTCTATCAGGAGTGGCCAACCCACGGGCCGTGAGATTCATCACACTTATACAAAATATATTTATTTTATAAAGACCATGGTAGTGAAAACCAATGTATCAAAAAAAAAATACGTAATATATTATGGGAACATATAATTTTATATGCAGCCCGTGGAGTTATGATGTGCTTCCAAAGTGGCCCGCTAGATCATTTGGGTTGGCCACCCCTGCTCTAAATTTACACTTTACTGCGAAAATACATTGAACACAAAGATGGATAAAAAGGACTAACTGCATGTAGAAATTTAAAAAAAAATTAATAAACGAATAATTAAGAAATAAAAAAAAATTAATTTTACTCAGCACGTTAAATTTTAACTGTAATATTTCAGGAAAGCTTTGTTCAATATAAATTAACTTAAACTGCTTTCATCTTTCATCTTTCATCGTATTCTTAGAATGTTCCTAGAAAACGAATGTGAGTTTTCTAAATGACCATTATCAAACAAGTAAGGTAAATGCAGTAAACTAAATGAAAGTTTAATTTTTCATCATATCAAAATAGTAAATTTACAAATAGTATGTAAATTCCTGAATTTGATAATTCTGAGAATTCGTCATGTCAACGAAATACAAGATCTTGCATAGCCAAAAAATATACAGCATCAGTTAAGCGTTTCATGAGACCCTTAGTGATTTTTTGTTATGCTTTGAAGAAATAAATATTTTCTTTACTGCATCAATTATTACAAAACCAAATACATTCAATGAAATACATGCTTGCATATGAGCGTGACTCCATTCATGTTTTTTGGCAACATTAGGAAAATTTTCGCACCTAGCAGTTGCCCATACAATTTTGTTCACAGAGAATAGACAAGAGAAAAGCTTTTTTGATATCAAACAACAATTTAACCTAGAATATTCAAAAAAAACTTTATTAAAACTGATGTACAAATGCTTTTTCTGAATTATCAACCCTTAAAATAAGGATAAATTAGCAATGATCTATCACTCGAAAAAATCATATTTTTTCACTTAATATTACACGAGAGATTTGTATTTGTTGTAATAAATTTATGTTTATATAATATAAAAAATATTTATTGTCAAAAATATTTCTGCTTCGCTGTCGTATTTTTGCTAGTTGACAATTCTTCGAGTTAAATTACTTTAGGTAACAAATTAGAATTGTAGAAAACACAAATTTATTTAAAAAAATATAAAATATCGGTTCTAACTTTTTTTTTTCACAGCAAAAGTAAAAAACCAATAATATTTTTATGGGATTAAATATGCATAAGTTAAATTATCTTCAATATACCTACTCAAAAAAATTCTTTTCCTGAATATTCCTTTAAAAAAATGTTTTTTAATACTTTATTGTAGTATGTCATTTTAAAAAAAGACAGTTAATAATAAAATAACAATCAAACCACAACGGAACAGCAACGATAAATTTACAAGAGGTATACAAGAAGCATGCTAAAAACCCTAAAACCTGATATGACTAGAACACAAATTAAGTTTTGATTAGTTCGGCTGTAATCGTATGTACGGTAGTCACCGAAAAAATCGCCTACTCTGTGAAAGTACCAACAGTGTTTATAAACAACTAATACAGCTACATAATATATACACACATATACAGGTTCAATACACACGGATACGCTCTGCTCAGAGAGCCTACCATGGTAGGTATGGTATCTGTCGTATCTGTGCAGTGTGCATGTGGAATAATACACCGATATTCCGTTAACCGTACGACAATACATACACGTGGTACCCTTAACGGAATCATATACAGGATGTTTCTCTAGACAATTTATTTTTTAATAAAAATTAAAATATGTTTATAAAAATAAATTTTTAAGTCATATTTTCTAGCTACATAATATTTATTTCTAATTGTAAGCTTAGAAATTATAATATATATGTGTATTAATAATTTTTATTATTACTATTATCATATATTTATGTTAACTTTCAAAATAATCGCCTGTATATGTTAAAAATTGAAGTTTTATTTACATAAAAATGTTTATTTACATTAAAAATTTTGTCACGTAGATTGTGTATGTATACACAAGCACACACAAACGGTACGCATAATGGTAGTACGGATATCGGAAAACCGCGGTATTGTTGTATGTATAGCTGGATAAAGTGGCTATAGATATGCTATAGTAGTATAGTGTATATCGTGTATAATGGGTATATGTACGTTCTACGGACAATATTACAATATTTATGCATTTTATAATTATGTATATTCTAATATGCAATATATGTAATAATTGTGCAATATTATCAAAGTAAATCTTATTGAAATTGTGTATTTAAATTATTTTGTAAACAATGTTACGTTCTTGTTATGAATTTATTTCAGTTTTTTAGAAATAGCTGGGGTAGGCGGCGCCTACCCCGCATACCTGGAATAACCGCCACTGTTCCTTATTTAGATTATTTTATTAATTTATTAGACATTTGGACTTTTGATTTAAAATTTGTTTCATGCATTTTAAAAAATAAAGGATAATAAAGAAAGTTAAAATATTACTTCTAAAAAATACCTACCATACCATAGTATTATTAGTATATACGATATATACACATTATGTTATATACACAGTTGTAAAAGACAGATGTTTGTGGAAACAAGTCTCTATTGCTCTGTCTATTCTCATAAGTAAACTGAAACAGAGATTGAAAATTGAATAGAATCTTATATGTCATACACTCGTAAGTGAGTGAGTGTATGACATATATTATACTCTATCAACTCACGAGTCGATTCATTTCTTTTTGACTGATTCAATTCAGTCAGTCAGTTGAGTGATTCAACTCAGTGAATTGAATCACTCACTCACTAGCCATCTCTAACATTAAACGTAAACATATTAAAATTCAATGATAATATAGGTAACTATAGTACAACAAACATGTCTGTATGTATCAGAATAAAGGCCATAGAAGCAGTAACTATATAGCTTATTTGTGTAATATATGGAAATGTATTTATGCTTGTAAAATATACAATAAAATTTTTTATTTACATTTTATTTAATATTTAAATAATATGTACATAAGTAACTTTTTTTTGGCGAAATGAACATTTTCTTTTTTTACCACATCTACCTATTTCCTTCCGCCCAATGTTTAATTAAATTTGTTTATTCAGTTTTTGACGTTATTATTGTTTTTTGTTTTTTTTTTCTTCTTTTTTTTTTTAATATTTCATGATACCAAAATTTGCAAAACGGTATTCGTTTGTATTTGGTATGAGTGTGGATTTTCTATATTACAATTTCTGCACCCGAATATTTCTAAAAATATACAGGGTGTCAGAGAAATAACTCTTATCCTTTTGAGGGGTGACTCATAGCACCCTGTAGACGCTAAAACAGCAGGAATTTCTCCGGAATTAATGGTTTGACAAAAAATCGCGTCACCCCTCAAAAGGATAAGAGTTATTTCTCTTACACCCTGTACATATATATATATATATACACATCCACATATATATATATATATGTGTGTGTGTGTGTATATATGTATATATATATATATATATATATATATATACAGGGTGTAAGAGAAATAACTCTTATCCTTTTGAGGGGTGACGCGATTTTGTCAAACTGTTAATTCCGAAAAAATTCCTGCGGTTTTAGTGTCTACAGTGTGCTATGAATCACCCCTCAAAAGGATAAGAGTTATTTCTCTGACACCTTGTATATTGTTAATGTATCCATAAATACGATTTCTATATCTGCATTTTTATCCTGAACTTTCTAAGAAAATTGTATTCGTTGATAATTCCAGTAAATATCTCTTTTTCTTTTTGTGGTAAGCGTAACTACGTGAAGATACAGATACTATTGTTTTGAAATCGAGAATTATGGTTTGTAATCAGGGCCGTGGAGATAAATGGCGGGCCACGGAAATAAACCGTATTTTTTAAAAATATTCTCATGCAAAAATACGAGGTGAGCAAAAGATAAAACTTTCTCCCGGGCCCTCTACTGACAGCTACGTGCCCCGGAGCTGTTATCCCCCCTCTCGTCGGGCCTGCTTGTAATTTATTTATTATCGTTCGCAAAGAATTAGAAAAAAAAAACATCAAGAAAACTTCAGTTCGAGAGTTATAATTTCTCTCTCTTATTTAAAAGCCTACTTGATTCTGTTATCAAGAATTTAAAAATAATTGCCACTTGTCTTTCGCGGTATATTTAAAGTATACCCTACATCATTAACTAAGAAATACTCGATCAAAAGTAAACTCGAATTTATTTATATAACATAACCTATACGATGTTCTTGACGATTGGGAGCATTGATTTTCTGTCACTCGATAAAACCAACAGAAGGTACATTTTATAATCAATGAATCGACCAAACCAGTTGACAGACGGACGGACATTGAATTGAATAATAACAATGGATTCATCATTATTATGTTCAATTCAAACTCTCAAGTATTGTGTATAGTACAGGCTGTCCGAATAATTTGGGTACATAAAACACTGATGAGTAAGATAAAGACCATTTTTTAAAGGGTTACACTGCCATGATTGACCCCCAGGACAGTATGCATTTCGAAAATTAATTCCAACAAGATAATAATTTAGCAAAATTGTCGATTATACTGAAACTACTATTTTTCTGAATACAGTGGACTTTTGGAGATTGTCCAATCGCAAATTGTCCATATTGCAGTGATGGGGATTTAAATATCGCATATTTACGTCACAGGAACATTGCAAACACACAATTTTTGTTAAATATGGACAATTTACGATTGGGCAATCTTCGAAAGTCCACTGCATGTTTTTAAAATTGGAATTCAGTTCATTCAGTTCACCATTTGGAAAAGGAGAATTTCGAGAAAACCTCGATTAAGTCCTATTAACAGAGTTCCAGAAACAGGTTTTGTAGTCCACATATGAATATGTATTTGAAAGTCTGGAACAGCATTGTAAAGTGGTTTTAACGCGTTGATAGTAGCAAACATGGCACGGCGTCAAGTAGAACACAATTTACTGCAATACGACGTTGTACCGCATCAACAATGCATACACAAATAAGGTACGTAAACAAACGTAGTGCCGTGTCCTCTACAATATATTACGTATTGTGTAGCACACTAAATATACCCAATTCCAAATACAACTGAGCATGAGTCTTCTTTAAAGAATTAATTCTATATTCGAAGCAAATCAATCTTCTAGGTATTCTTTTCTGAGAACAAACAAAAAAGTTGCGCAAATGCAATAATGAAAAAGATAAAGCCAAGAAAACAAAAATTCTTTAAATTCATAAGTGATGAATCATAGTTAAATTTAAATAAAATGGATTATATCTGTAGACAGGAAGTGGAGTTATGTTTGTTTACGTACCTTATAACAATAACTTATATACTTGTCTTGTCTCTCTATTAGTGGTCAAAATAGGGTATCAGTTGAGTGTTTTGCTCTATAATTCCTCAGGACCGTCTACGTATTATTTAGTTATATATGTTTTAGTTCGTTGCTATTACTTTTGAAATTTTTCAAATAAATATATAAATTTTTAGGCATAAACTTTAAAGACTTAAGGGGAGGTTTACTTGAGAGTCGTTAAAAAAAATCGATTTTTTTTGCAGAAATTGGTAGCTAATTATGTGTAGAATATGTTCTCAAAATGATTTTGCTGAAATTAATTTAAAGAAAGGTTTACTTGAGATTTGAAAAAAAAATGATTTTTTTTGCCGAAATTGATAGTAAATTATGTGTAGAATATGTTCCCAAAGTAATTTTACTGAAAATAATTTAAAAGCAAGATTCTTGCACATTAACCGAATCCAGCTTTCTATAAAAAAAAAAAATAATTCAAAAAACGTAGTTCACGCAATAATGAGTATTAAATATAAAATTTTGAAAATACGATTCTTTATATATATTTTGTAATATCTCGGAACTACATTTTTGGAACTGGTGGACACGATAACTCAAAAACTATCGATGGATCCTTTTTCTTAATTTTTTTTTTAAAGATAATTCAATTCTTCGGCACCTCTACCTAAGTTCGATACACTTTCAATATTTTTTTTATTTTTAAATTTACTTTAAAGAGCGAAAAATAAGACAAAAATCGTAATCAAAAGTTCAAACATCCGCCATTTTTTTTCTTTCAGCAATTTATTGATACTATAGGTCGAGGTGCCGGTACACTTCATATATTTTATAAATCTTTTTTGTTTTTGGATTTCGGTGGTTTATTACCGGCGCTAGGATGTCCACCAACAAGGCATTGGATTTTCGGATCGCCACACTGCACTATCTATAAAATGGACACTTTTTTATATTTTTCCTTGAAAAATATTTTTTTGTGTAGCTTAATACTTAATAAATATGTGTACAAAATTTGAAATTGATATTTACTTCCGTTCTTGAGAAAAAAATTCTAGAAAAATACACAATTTTTAAGGACTCTCGAATAAAACTCCCCTTAAACTATTCAATAAAGCAAGTTTTGATATATTAAAAATTTTCACTACAATTTTCAAACAAACAAACTCACCTTTTCTCTAATATTTTATTGGTATTGATTACTTTCTTGTCTTACTTATTATTTCCGTATGTACCCTAATCGCTAGGAATACCTGTACTTTTTTGTATACATATACAATCATTGCAGGTGCACAACGCTACAAGAACCAAACAACGTATAATGTACAGAAAATTATCAAAAATGAATTATACTGTTGTAAATATGTAAAATCAAATTTAAAACTTTTAAATCGTTGATTTACTTTCTGATTGCTGATTCGCCGCCACATTGCATGCTCAACCGTTCAACCGATCGGCCGGGCTCGTTCAATCAACAATTAACCATTGAAAAGAGTGTGCAGTCGTTAGAGATATGTACAGAAATTAATGGTCAATTCACATTATATACGTAGTTTTAGTATAAATAATACGTGTATATATTGAACTTTGATAAAAAAAGAGTTTGTATTTTGGAAATTAAACTGCTTAATTAGTAAACTGGAAAATTTTTTGCTAAAGTCACAGATAAATAATTAAATATCCGTTTATGAATTACCAAAAAAAAAGAAAAAAATGAATACTGTTTATTTGTTTAATCACTAATTGATTAATTAGTATAATAAATATTTTTTTCCACTCCTACTATTAAAAGTAACATTTTGTGCACGGCTAACTATATGTAAAAATTAACAATTGCCCACACTGTACGGGAATACAGTGGGAAATTATTTCGCACGCCTTAATATAATAATAAAAAAAGTAGGCTGTTTCGTTAGTTTAATATATACATAATATATAGAAATAATACTAAAAATATACATATGTATGTTGATTATTTATTATTGTTTCCATAGTTTCAAACTATGCTTTGGCAAAAATTTGAAAATCTTAGCACTGACATTTTAAATTTAAAAAATTTTTACTACTTATTTAAATTTTATTTTAATTATTTATGTTAAATTTTACGAAAAAAATGTGCTCGTAAAAAAAGTATAGTGTAAAATACGTGGGAAAAGCTTATTTCTCACGTGTTGAATCTATTCAGTGTTTGAATCATTTTATGTATTTGTTTGTTTTTTTAAATATTGCCGGCTTCCGGGGAAGTTTACTATGAAAGTGCTCGGGCCTCATAGTGTTAAGTTATATTCATTATTATTATAGCCTCAATATAACATTTAAGACATATTATTTTTATTGTTATTTTTTTTTATTTAAAAAACTTTATAATCCACTTTTTGAACACTCTAAGAAGTGCAACAAAAAACATCAAGTAAGCGGGGAAAACCACACACCGCATACACATGTACACTACTTTCTTAAATACATATGTGTATGTGTTCAAGTCACTTTCTTGTCATAGACAGTCCGTGTAGGGATGGAAACTTTTCTCAAAGAATCGATTCTCGATTCCAATTCTAATTTTTTATGATTTTGAGAATCGATTCTAAGAATCGATTAATCGATTAAAAGAATCGATTTTAATCGATTCCTTACGTTTAAATTTTTTTTTACATATTAAGCTGCTTTAACAAGGTTTAAAATTAATTACTAGTAAATTGGCTATTGATGATTTTTTTTTAATGAAATATTTTATATATGACATACTGCAATGAGACATAATATAAATTATAAATATATTCTTTTTTTTCTAATTAATAATAAATTAAGTAAATTTTGAAGAAAAAAGTATCAATTAGTTTTAGAAAACCATACATTTTCTGGCACTAATCCTAAAAATAACAGCATATTCAACTGATCAGGTCTTAATCGACTACGAAATAAACGCTCACAAGACGTTGTTGTAGCCCTTTTATCTTATATGACTAGACGAACGATGGATGACGGACTAGACTTTTGCCCTGTGTACTACTAAACCGCGCGAACACGAACTAGCAAAAATTTAAATTATTTGACATCTATTTGGAGTCTTGTAGACGTTACATATTTAAATTTTTGACTGTGTGTTTGCGTGATTTATAAGTGCACATGCCTAAATGCACGGGAATTTTTTATAACAGGAATCGAACTTCGAACACGGTTTGACAATTTTAAACAATTGACGATTACACTTATAACAGAATCGAAAAGTCGAATATTAAGAATCGATTCTTGATCGATTTTGAAAAGTCAAAGTCGATTCTCAATAATCGATTCTTTTACGAGAAGAATCGATTCTCGAGTAGAATCGGAATCGATTTTGCCATCCCTAAGTCCGTGTAGTTTTTTTAAGTGAGTTATACGCACATGTAATTTACCTACATATTGTTATAATTGCAACATGTTTTAGTCGGATTGTTATCATTGTTATACACTGTTAAAATATTTTATTGAGATTTATTATGTTCATTATTATTATAGCAATATAACATTTAAGACATATTATTTTTATTATTATTTTTTTTTTTATATATTTGAAAAACTTTATAAAACTTATTTTATAATTTTGATGAGTAGCCTGGGAGGGTAGAATTAACCTGGAAAACTATTTTTTTCATATAAAGTTACGTCAAAATATATTTTCTTTGGACCGCCGTAGAAACTCCAGGAAGTGCAGCTCAGGAGGGGAAGGAAACACGGGATTTACTATTTACATTTTATGCTATTAAAACTTTAATCGAATTATATCGATGTAAAATCGCCTTTATCGTGGCTCTATCATGGCCGACACACTTTATATTATTTTATAATATATAGAAATTAGAAGATACACATTTCTCATACACATACAAGAGAAGTAAAGTTTTAATAATAGTAACGATGTAGCAGAGAGAGTGAGTGGTGATCTGATGCACGGTGACGGCAGTGGTGGTGGTGGTTGGTGATGGTCGTGGTGATTATTGGCGGCACGTTTGAAGTGCGCCTGCTCGTATTGTTTCCGGCTGCTGCCTGGACCACTATTATGTAAACACTGTTTCTCTTTGATCTTTTACCGACACACATCTTTTAAATGCAACACATATACATATGTACATGTTGTGTATGTATATGTTGTATTGATATTACAATACCACTTCTTTGCCATGTACATATATAAGTTTGATATATGTATTTTATGTAGTTTAACTTCTTTAAATAAACTAGAGAGAATATTTTCTTTGACGTATTTCAAATATAAAATTATTTTCATTTAAGTCTTTTGAAGTTGCAAATATATTCTGTTTGAAATTTGACCACTGTGATCTGTTCTAAAAACATCTTTTTGAGAATGATTTTACACCAATACCTCAATTTGCGTGGTGGTTACGTTCCAAAAAAACACGACGCATATTGAAACGACGCAAAGTGAATTATGATTTTCTATAGCAAAGCATGTAAAGATCGAAGATAGGTTTCAGGGTTACAAAAATACTACCTTTTAAAAAGAAAACTGAACAAAGTAAACATTTAAAAAACAAAAATAATATGAAATTTTATTACATACATACAAAAAAAAAAAAAAAATTCAAGTAAAACAAAATAAAATAATCACTTAATTTACAAAAACCAAGTAAAAATTAATCACTGTCTGACGAGTCCATAGTGGCTGTTATCGTAGGTCGGCTTTCTTTCACAAAAAATTGGTCCAATGTTTGCGTTTGTCCAAAAAATTTCGAAAAAAAAAAATTAAAGACTCGAACCCAAAACAACGCAACTTCGAAAATCTAACGACGCACAGTGAAAATTAGTAGGTACTAATTCAGCAGCGACGCAACTTCGAAAAAAACGCAAACCGAAACGACGCAAAGCGAGGTATTGGTGTAATTTAAATCATTCAAATTATCAACTTAGTTGTTAAAAATATTACATAATGAAGTTTTAAAAATCTATGATGGAAAAACTCTAATATGTTTCAAATAAAAATTTCTGGAATTCCGTTGCCAAATATCATTCTAATTTAGAATATGGAATTACAAGTGGATTCCTAAAATTTTTAATTTTTCTTTTATGTTGGCAATCTTGGATTGTTCTAGAAACGGTTGGATCTATTTTCATCAAATCTGGTTGAGAACCATTCGACAATTCAGGGGCTCAGAACTATAGTGGTGTAAGTCACCACTATAGTTTTGGTGGTGATTGGAGATATTTTTTAAGATTGGAGATATTGTGAAATTATTGTTAATTAATCTTTATTCAGTGCCAAAACGACAAAGTCATTACTCATACAATAAAACCGGTAGAGACCATTACTTTACTTTTGCTTCATATAATTACTATGCTTCACTCATACTTTAACGTTAAATAACTTAAAACAACATATTTTGACTTAAACCACTATAGTTCTAAGCCCCTCAATTACAGGTTACAAAGTGGGTTTTTAAAATTTCGAATTTGAAAGGAGTGAATCTATTTTTATCAACGTTACAGAAAACCCTAGAGTGCTACACCCAGGACCGACAAGAGGGAGAGTCAGGTGGGGCAGTAAACCGGGGGCCTTAGTCAAAAGAATCAGCCCGGAGCCTCTGTTAGGGACTCGGGCAAAGTGAGAAAACATTGCTTTTTTGCTCTCCAACTGCATTTTTGGAGAAAAAAATTGGAATCTTTTTGCTGTCCCTTGGGCTCTGTCATTTCTTTCATCTGCCACGGCTACACCACTTTTCCAAAACTCTTACGTGACAATTAAAAACGGTGAAAGAGGTTTATTTAGTTTTTATTCCCCGATAACTAAAACTGACTAATTTTTCGCTATTCAAATATCACTAAAATTTATTAAATCTTATTGAGTCTGCCTTAAATCCATGCATAGCCAGGCATCGAGTCATAGCAGAAATCTTGGAATCTTAAGGTTGGTCGTCCATTGGATGCGGATATGTGCGAAATTTAATTCGGACGAATACGCATGAAACGGACAAACAATCCAAATAGCTGTGAAGCAATAGGTACATCCTCGTCCATTGCGAGAGACGCTTACAATGGACGAGCATGTACTGCTTCACAGCTGTTTGGATCGTTCGTCCGTTTCATGCGTATTCGTCCGACTTAAATTTCGCACATACCCGTATCCAATGGACGATCAACCTAAGACTTTGTCATTTTCAGCGGGCTCAATAAAAATCAGTGACATTTTCAATTTTGATTTGGATTTTTAGTAAGGATTTTGTAGATACGTTGATAAATCTACAAATTGCGGAAAACTCACTTAATTAATTTCTTATTTTGTTCAAAATATATGCAAATAACACAAGATTTTCTTCTTAAAAATAAACCATACCTAACCTCACTCATAGCAAGTCACATAGCCAACCATAGGTTTGGACGACCAACTTGGTCGGACGGGTCGGACCAAGCACCTTGATCCATTAGACTGTCTTACAAGCAGTAAGCAATATTCATTATACTGTGTTAGAGGAGGGGGATGTCACCGTTTAATTCATCAATTTGTTACTTCACTATCTTTAGTATTAGAATATATTGCTGGCAATCATTTTTGTATGCATCATAAAGAACCGAAAGTCGGAAAAGATCGGGCATCTTCGAAGTTTTTACAGGTACCGCCCAAGCAACATAAGGTTGCGGGTCAGATGCGCAAATGAAAGAGTACGACAATAAGAATGAAACTATAACATATATGCATAAGAGTGTGATAAAAGTTGTGTTAGCACATTAAATTTTACCGTGCTAGCACATATTTTTTATTTTGGTAGTCGATCGCGCACGCATTATAAGAGAGCATCGTAATTTTTCTGAATTTTTATCTACAAAAATTATATAATTTTTCTCTCCGTGTAGTAAGGATTTTGTAGATACGTAGATGAATCCACAAAATGCAAAAAACTCACTTAACTAATTTCTTATTTTGTTCAAAATATATATGCAAAGAACACAAGATTTTCTTCTTAAAAATATACCATAAACCACTTAAATACAATAATTCTAAACTGAAACCCTTTCCTCCATGAGATCAAACCTCTAAATTTAATATTTTATTTACTATACTCAAAAAGTGATTTCTTCACATAAGTACCTATACATTACACTAACAATGCACTGTTTTTTAAATATTTTACTGGAAAACGCCACAAAGTCGATAAATTATAATAAAATTGTATAATATAAGAAACTTGTAGCAGTATAGAAACCGCTATTGTCATCTCACTCACGCCCATTAAAATTAGATATTTAATGATCATGTTGTCCCTGTTGTCGTTGATAATTATTCGCAGAATGTTAATCGTAGCGTAACGGCTAATTCAAAATCGAAAGGTAACGCATTAAATGCATGCGTTTAATGTATTGCCGTCTTTTATTCTTGAAACTGCTCTGGCTAACGCTGGCGCGTTATATTGCCTAAATAATAATAATTCATTATTTTGCCGGTGCGCACGGTCAGAATATGCAACAAATAACAATATACCTTTAAAAAGTAACAAGGTAAGATACCTGACGAATGCGGGGTTATTGTTGCCGAGTGTTGCGCCAGGCATCAAAGGCTACATAGATAGATGATTGGTTTTATATAAAGACAGAAGTAACTGTGCCACTGAAGGTAGGGTGAATGCGGGAGAGCTGCCGCACATTTTGAAAACACTTGATAAAGTATGCATTTAATTGATTTGAAATTTGGTACACAATAAATGTAAACATTGTTCTTTAAAATTATTTATAAATAATTTTAAATTTTGAGTCATAAAGGATTTATAATTCACATTTTTGTAGAGCCTGCAAAGCGGCGTCTCTCCCACACCTATGGGAGAGATGCCGCATCAAAGAAGGTGAGACGCCGCATAGTTCATATTAAAAATTTTGTATTTTACACACATCTCCATACATGATGCATGCCCTATGTAACCATTTTTGGCACTTTATATATCTTAACCAGTCAACTTTTTTTTTGTTTCTGAATATTTTTCAAAACATTCAATATACACCCAAACATTATTATTTTCGTTATCTTCACTAATATGAGGGCTCTTCCTGATCCATTAATGGATCTTTTATATTTACATGGCATAATTTACAGTCCAAAAAAAAAATTGCTTAATTAAAGTATAAGTCTATGTTTTTAACATGTAATATGATACGGCATCTATACCAACTTTAAATGTGGCATCTCTCCTTTTTGTTGGGATAGATGCCGCACGTTGCTATAGCAAGCATAGTGCGGAATTCTAACATAAAATTTTATACAGTACTTTTAAAATATACCTAAATTAATAACAAAACTCATTTTGATTAAAACAATGAAATATACATTCTTAAATTCTAATGAATTAAATGCTTGATAAAATATCATGTTAAAAAACTTACTTTTCAATAACAAAAAGTTGGATAATTAGTAAACTGATGGACTAATCATAAATGTTATCATATACAGCTTAAATAAGTAACTTTTTTTAAACATATAATTCATTAATAGCGCTATCTATCGATCAACGGACGAACTATGGCTACTGCGGCATCCCTCCCGCACTTACCCTATATTGCGCAGTACAAAACTGATTCTTACAATGCTTCGTTAGATCTCGTAATAGTTTAGTTATATAACCTGATTGTAAGCCAGGATTGGATGCAACTCCTCTAAGAAGTATCTTCTTTTACGGTAGACACCGATGATATTTGAATTTATCGTCGCTCAGGGCAGCGGGAGAGGGGAAATGAAAAATTTTTGTAATCCTGATGACGTCATCATATTATTAAATATTTGTTTCTTCTCAAGTCAAGCTTTTAATCAAGTTTAAATTGGAGTAATAGTTCGGGAGGTAGCGTTGTATTTTCATTAGTGATTTTAGGCCGAATGAATTCTACTTTAAATATTAAATTAATACCTAATAATCGTCAAAACGGGCATCAGCAGTCGCACCCGCGGTGAAGCTAAAAGAGGCACCGGGTTTAATTTTGAGCTACTTTTTGACATTTAGAACTGTCAAATATTGTTCACTGATTTCACGTTACAAAAAAATTGTTATTATAATTTTTAATTTCCATAGTTATGTTTGATTAGAGTAGAATGACCGATCAAAATATAAGGTAAATGTACCAATACCGGCACGATTTGATATTTATTTTCATTAAACATAATTTTGACCCACTTGAAATAATAAGTCTTTCTAACAGGGTCGAAATGTTCAAAATCGGTCAACCAGTTTACATTCTATAATATTTTTATAGATGCACAACTTAGAGACAATATTATTCTTATTAGAGACATTAAATGCGTAAATAAAATAAGTAGCTGATCAGGCTATACTTTTTTTTCCAGAATCGGTTTTGTTTGTATTTTTTCTTAATTGCTACTTTTATCTTAACCGTAAACCTTTTTAATATTCTTTGTAGAATCGTTTATGTTAATTTGGTTAATTAACCATTTGAATGACAGATTAGAAAAACAAATAATATAAAATTTATTGAATATTAATCGAAAAAGAAAGAGACAAATGAAAAAAGAGAGGTCAGTGAACGCAACACTTGAATCTCAAATATAGATTTTAAATTATTTTTGTTTTTAACTTACTTACTGATTTCGTGAATCAAAATTAGTAAATATTTAAGGAAAAAAACAAAAGAAATTGTTAATCTTTCTTAAGCTTTACATTTTTAGTGTTCCGTACCAAAATTGACAAAACGGAACACTGGTGCAATCAGTTTGGTGTCTGTCAGAGTGTCACAGGCAATTTCCTCTGAAACTACTCAACACGCAAATTTGAAACTGAGGATGGAGATAGGGTGCGATGGCCTAATTCCAGATGTGAAGTTGAGTTTCGATTTTGGCGGTTAATTTTAGGGGATAACCTGAAAAGTGAAATCGAAATTTTTCCCCAAGAGCACCGAGTAGGTTATCAAACGAAAGCCTATTAAAGCCCGAATTCCGTAATATATATAACTACATACTTTTGCCTTTTTTTTTTTTAGAAAAACATCATAAAAATTGTTGTCGCCGGCGCTTATTAACAGAAGGATTGTTCAGAAAAATGTGAAAAAATTCACGAACATTAAGAATGAGGTGCAGATTGAGCGAAAATTATCAAACCTGAATTTCCTTGCACAACTTGCTTGGTATGCAAAAAGAAAAGTTGATGACATACTTTGCTTTGATTAAGATGTTGTTAATCAATAATTGTATTAATAATATGTTAAAAGGGTATTTTACTAATTTTTTATACAATGAGTTTTAAAAATTAAAGAAGAAGTAAGGAATAGCTGATAAATTTGTAAACGAAAATAAATATGTTACAATCTCTCTACACTTGAATATTATTTAATACTAGCCGTACCCGTGACATTGTTCACGGAAGTTTCTTTTTCCAATTTGTAGTTTCTTGCAACACAAAATGCATTAAATTGTCTCTAAATTGACAACTGTGTATTTATTGTATTTTTCGGTACACAATTAGCAACATTTTCTTTGATTTCGGATTCAGAAAAATTTTAGTACAATATTCAATTTATTTACATTTTGTTACTATAGTTATGAAATTATGAAATATGTAAATTTACGTAATGCGTGTACATGCTCAAAATGGTTTTTACATTTTCCCATGGGAATGAGACATTTTCCCGGAATAAAAAGTATCCTAGATGTTGACCCAGGTAATTAATTTATTATCACACCAAATTTCATTAAAATTCGTCCAGTAGTTTTTACGTAATGTGTGTACAATGTCCATGCTCAAAATAATTTTCCCGGAATAAAAAGTATCTTAGATGTTTCGGAATTGGTCTGACGAATATTACCGTGCCGAAAATTTTTCCATATTTAAGCAGGACTCTTGCTTTTTTCTTAGTCTTATTCACTTGAGAGTTGGTATTCATCGTACAAAAAGTTTAAGACCGGGCAAATACTATAATGCCAAGTCTGATTTTGTTCATTGTTAATCAAAAAAAAGTACGTTATAGAAATTTTGTTGCTTCATATTAAAGAATCCAAAATGTTTCACCTACATAAAAGTACATGGTACCATTGGTACCATAATAGGTAGGTATTTTGAATTCTTTAATTCTGAGCAAACATTAATTCGGGGATAATTTCTTTAATTAGTTTGGTATACCTACACACACTTAAGAACAAAGTCGGCTCTTTTAAGTATTAAAATAAGATAAGCCATTTCTATTCTATTGCCGAAGGTCAGCTTTATTATATAAAGATACAACACATATTACACATACTTATAAATTTTTTTCAGTGTTATTTGCTACCAAAAAAAAAGTTTTAATTATTAATGAATATAAGAAAAAATGCTAATGAGTTATTATTAATTAATTTGATAATGAAAAGAATCATTAATTAACGAAACAAAAACAACATAATTGAGGAGTAGGTAGCTGTTCAAAACACCGTCGTCTAATTGTAAACATTACGGGGAACCACCAATAGTTTTTGAGTCACAGGCTCACAACCATCCGAAGAGCGGATTCTGATTTTCGTTGTTAACTTTGAGCTGTATTGAGAAATGTATGTAGGTTGATAGTTCGGGAGTTTCTGGACGTCGCTGCCAGTCACATGTTGTGGAGAAGCTAGACCCTGGCACATTTAAACGACTCATCTAGTTTTACTATGACCGTTATAGTGAGTACATCTTAATAATTTTAGTAAAAATTCTCAGTGATTAAAACTAAAAGGTAAAGTAAAGAAAAACTACATTTTTCAAATTTGCTGCAGTTATAACTCAAAGACAAATCATCCGATCAATTTGATTCTTATTGCAGCTTCTTTTATATGTTGTTGCAGTTTCTTCGTACTATGAACCTCCAGCTTTTCGATCGAATAAAAAATGTAATTTTTGCAGGCCAAAAATCATCAAATTTTCGCGCAATTTTTGAAACTTTTTTTTAAAAAACTCCGCCATTTTTTTCAAATTTCAACTTTTTTTCTATTGAGATTCATGGCACGGGCAACACCTTTTTTTGATTTCAGGTACTATGAAGGTCGCTATCGCTGCAGCAGTGGGTGAACTTTTTTTTTGGAGCCTTGGCAAATCGCGAATAACACACTGAATTTTGAATTTTTTGGTCCAAAAATTTTATCATGAATTTATTATACATCAAGGAGTGTATCCTTAAAATATTAAAACATTCCATACAGTAGTTTTCCTTAAGAAAATTCCCTAAAATCATCTTTTATTGAGGCGGCCACACTAATGGTCCCCCTTAAATCAGGATTTCTGTTTAGTTTTTTTTTTTTTTTTTTGATGCATTAAGAGGGGGCGTTTGGGCGTACAACAAAACACATCATTGTGTCTACACTAACATGCGAATGTATTAGTGTAATATGTTGACGAATGACTACGTGTATGACTTGCATATATATAGTATATATTGTCATGGCCGACCTTTGTAACTAACAGCCAACAATTTAAAATAAATTTATTTATTGTAAGAAAGATATCCCTTTATTTTGAGAATTTTTTTGTTCAATAAAATTTTTACACTTAAATACGATACACTTCGTATTTTTTTCTGTTTAAATCTGACGAGTTGATTAAAAAAACATTGACATAAGAACGATATGAACCCTATGACGAACAGTAACAGACTAAATCAGAAGCGGTGTAAAGAAGCGAATACGTTTATGGTCGTTATAATAAATTTTTCGTGTTTTTCCAGAAATTGTTACACATACCCTAGTGAAATTTTTGACTAAAGATTAAGCCAAATTATTCGTCAACTTCTTTATCAAATAAATCCCTTGTATCAAGTGTTTGAAGAAAATTTTCACAAATTTACATAAATGAGTGTATTAGAGTGTGGTAGATCAATTTTTGTTCATCGCTGTAGTTGTATTAGAATGTCACTTTTTTTTTAAACAATTGTCTATTATCTATAGTCTATAGGACATACCAATTCCACTATGATTTATTGCCAAGATTTTCAAAAAGATTTATAGGTTAATCCCATTGTGACAAACCGAAAAAAAGAGAGTTTAACTCTTGAATCTTTTTTTTGTATTAAGTATTTTTAAAATGTTCAAGTTAATAGATGTGTTAGGTATGTCAATTATTAAGATATTTCTCTTCCTTTGATTTTTCCGTATAAATTTTTATATGATTTATGAGTTCTTATTAGCAATGATGGATTCTAATTATTCTAGTCAAAACATATAAAAATATTTTTGCAATAATTATAAGGTAGCAAAAAATTATTTCTGTCAAATTAATATGTTGACTTGTCTAATGATTTTGTGAATTATAGTTTGCCATTGGAAACAAAAGTGATACTTTAAGGGGGATCACTAGTGTGACACTTTAAAAAAATCTGGAAAAATTTTGTTTGCATGATTCGATAGTCTGTACCTTTAAAAATAACATACTAAAATTTCTAGGGCATATCTCAAATAGTTTTTGAGTTACAGCCATCTGAAGAGCGGATTCTGATTTTCATTGTTAACTTTGAGGTAGGTATTGAGAAGTATATGGAGTTTGATAGTTCGGGAGTTTCTGGACGTGGCTGCCAGTCACATGTTGTGGAGAAGCTAGACCCTGGCACATTTAAACGACTCATCTAGTTTTACTATGACCGTTATAGTGAGTGCATCGTAAATAATTTTAGTAAAAATTCTCAGTGATTAAAACTAAAAGGTAAGGTAAAGAGAAACTACATTTTTCAAATTTGCTGCAGTTATAACTTCAAGACAAATCATCCGATCTATTTGATTCTCATTGCAGCTTCTTTTATATGTATATGTTTCTTCGTGCCATGAACCTCCAGTTTTCCGATCGAATAAAAAATGTAATTTTTGTAGGCCAAAAATCATCAAATTTTCGCGTAAAATTTAAAACTTTTTTTAAAAAAGAACTCTGTCTTTTTGTTAAATTTTAACTTTTTATTCGATTGAGGTTCATAGCACGGGCAATACCTTCTAGTTTAATAAGCTTTTTGTGCCCGTGAAGGCCGCTATCAGTGCAGCAGTGGAGGATCAGTGGAGCCCTGGGAGATCGCGAATAACTTGATCATGAATTTATTATATATCAACGAATATATCCTTAAAATATTAAAACATTCGATACAGTAGTTTTCCTTAAAAAAATTCCCAAAAATCATCTTTTTTCAGGCGGTCACACTGGTGGTCCTCCTTAATTCTCAGAAAGGAAATTAAAAGTCGTCTTCAAGTTAAGACGTACTCAAGTTTCATCAATAATGTGGAACCAAAGCGAGGGGGGCAAGTAATTCTGTAAGCCGGGGGCTAAATCTAAATAGCCCTGTCGCAGCATCCTGTATGACATAGCGAATTTTCGTTTATAAAAGTTAGTATTTCTTGGAAACTAGTGGACATAGAATAATAGTTTGAAGACCTTTCTGATATGATTTTTTCTCCTCTTTCCAATGGTGTAAAAAAATTTCACAAAAATTTTTGAATAAGGGGAAATTTTGGCAAAAAGCTAATTTTTTTCACGACAATTGCCAAAAAAACCATGTTCCGGGCGTCAGACGTGTCTGGTTAACGTACTCGTCCAACGGTTTGGGACTTCCAATATTTTCACCAAATTTCATAAACGTAAGATATTTCGTTCGAGAGTTATCGTGCGGACACACACACATATTTATATACATATATGTATAAATTTTAGTGAATATAATTTTCGGTTTCTAGGGACCTCAAAACAAATTTCTGCCATAGTCCTTCTGTAATCGTTGAATTCCATTCTGGAAATTCGCTAAAAGGGGAATACGAAACTTTCTGCTTTTCCCGGGAACCCGTCAGTTTTCTCGCTATCCGTGTACCTACTTACTTAATCTAAACGTTTTGGTTTAGTGAACAATGACACGCTGAAAAACTAAAACACTACTCATTAAATTAACTACCAAAATTCAAAATAGTTAATTGGAATATACTTAAGAACATGTTTTTACTATCTTATATTGTAAGTCTTCTTGGGCAGATACATATATGAATATGATGCTATTATAACCGCTACAAGATAAAAATGATTTGGATGTCGGTAAACTTCTTTCACGTCGGTACTAAAAGAGAGGAACGAAAGATTTGTTGAAGATGTTATGTTGAAAAAACAGAAGTGGTGGGGATTATCTTTAGTGGCGGCTCCAGGAGGCCGTCAAACGAAGTGTACTCTATATGTACATATGCATACACATAATACAAAAGTCCTCAGTTCAATATAAACTGAATTTATATGTAGTATTTTGTGAAGTAAGATTTTTACGCACAGTTCAAGCGGTAGCCGTTGTGTACGAAGTCCATTCAGCACCAGGTGATTTGACGTAGAGTTTCGCTCGGACAACAATTGACATCACTCGTTTTTTTTTTTTTTTCAATTGTTTTTATGAATGAATGTGCGACGAAGTCGGTAGACACCCGGCAGTTAATGTGTATTTATTAGTAAATATTTACCTAACAATGTCTCACTGCTTCTCACCAATTGTCTGTGATTACTTTAAATAAATATTAACAATTAAAACACAAGTACTCAAGTGCTCAAGTAGCTACTCAAACACTGATCATACTTACACAGTTTATGTACTTACATAATCTTATAATGTGTGTTGTATTATTTTTCGACCACGTGCGTCAAGACTAATTCACGTGTGTGTATTTATTTCTATGCTGAGTGTGATTGAAAAGTTTGAGAACTGTTGTGGTGAATTTTGTTTTTGGTTTGTTTTTGTTTTTTGAGATTTTTTTGAGTTGAATATACAAAAAATTGTTTTAATGATTTTAACGAATAATTTGCGTCAAGTGTATGGAAGGAAAATTTCGGAAAAGTGATTTAACATGGAAATTATCAGGATGAGCTGTTTAAAAATTTTGGAGGTAAGTTTTCCAGAATTCGTTTGATAATTTTAAGTGATTTTATGGGGCGAATTTGCCATTGAGAAGTTCTTGGGTTCCGAAAAAGTATTGTCAACTTTTTTGTAATAACTACATATTAAGGGACTAAAGTAAGGATGATCGATGTTAGAAAACCATCGATGTTAACATCGATTCAAGAGTATCGATATACGATATATATCGAAAGAAAGATATCGATGTTCGAAAACATCGATGTTTCTGTAGCAAAATAAACAACCATTATAATCTATTATTTTATTTATTAAAAATTAACATTACCAGTATTTATTTGGTACACTTTGCAACAAAAATCACTTTGTTAGAAGTTTCCCTTTTAATATGTTCCTTTGTTGATACAAATGCTGCCCAGCTTTTGAAAAAAGTCTCTCTGAAGATGTTGAAGTTGCTGTAAAATACAAATTTTTAATGGCAATTTTTTTCAAGTTTGGATAAGTGGATCTTAGAACTTGCCATAAAAGTAATCGATTTTGTTTTAAATCAGCGACAGGACTTTATAAATACTGGATATATTAGAGTAATATCAACGTTTCGATATTATTCTCATAACATCGATGTATCGATGTTATCGAGGACATAACATCGATGTTGTTACATTGGTTTATATCGAGGACATAACATCGATGTTTTTACATTGGTACATGTTTTTACATCGATGGCCTCCTTTTAAAATCCCAAGTGTGAGGTCTCTCTGGCAACAATTCACACAAGGGATCAAAAGAAACCACTTTAGTCTCTATTTAATTTGAGTTAATTTTCACTTGCTGATTGGTGACATTCTATAAATTCCACTTGAGTAAAAGTATTTTTAGTTTATTGGAACTGAAAGTAACACTTTACTCCGTATTATGAAGGACTGAAATACATGAGCGTACCCAGTGAGGGGCAGAGGGGGGCAGCCGCCCCCCTAGAAGCAAAAAAAAATTAAATGGTTATAAGGTGATAAAACGAAACAAAATTATATATATTAAAATATAAAAAATATATATTAGTATTTTAGTCCCGAAACTGCAAGGTATGGAACTAAGCTCGTGCCCCAAGTAGTATTAGGAAACCCGGGTTCTGAATAACCCACTTGAATTACAAATAGGTATACAAAAATAAATTTTAAATACGCTCAGCTTCTCTCCTTTACCTAAATGATAATAATAATAATAATGCGGTCAACGTCCGTTTTTATGGTAGTTAGTCTATAACAGACGCCACCCACATCATTATTTTTATAACTTTATTTATACTTACATTACAATTACATTATGATATGGGTGGAGGAGAAGGAAACTGGGGTGAGAGCTAGGATTTGGTAGGTATGCGTCTGCAGCCGTCTTTTTAAGGAACTATGCCCGATATTCCTCAGGAATTGTGAAGGGAAACTGCAGAAAAACCTTCACGAGCAAAGCCGCTCGTCGGATTCGAACCCTCGACCTACCAGTCCGCAAGCGACTTTGATTTTGACAAGGATTTTGAAAATTCCTGTAAAAGATTGTTTCGATTGACCCGAAGCATCCTGTTTGACCCGTGAACAAATCGACTGTGCGTTTAAATCTTTCACCAATTTATAATCAACAACATTCTGCTTGAAAATTTTCAAAACACATGCTTACAACATTGTATCGATAAAATACTCTCAGTAACCAATAACTATTCAATCGCGAACGTTGAATTTATCGAATATTTGGTTACGAAAGTTCAAAACTATTTTAAGTTTTACATTAATTTAGGTACTTAACATTTCAAGAAGATTGCAGTCATTTGTGGTAACTGTTTATAAACTTATCAATACGATACTAATCAGTCTCAAAATGAAACTTATTAGATGCGCTATAAGTACCTATTAGATGTGAAATATTTCGAATATATGGTGCTTTTGGTCAGGCATTTATTATAAATGTTTCGTAAAATATTTTTAACTTGTACAATAATTGTAAATTTTGTGGATTCGTTGGTTCAGAATAAACCAACATTTTAATAATAAGTTTCTTGCAAAATTTGCATTTTTTATTGGGCTTTTTCTAGTATACTAGCATATGCGTCAAATAGTGTTTGATACACATTGGCACATTGCAAATGAAAAGCTGTGCGGCAAGATGTTAAATATTTTATTAATTTAATATGTTTTTTGTTTATGTTAAGATAAGAATTAAAACTGACACAATTAGAATAAATGAATAAATAAAAATAATCAAAGCAAAGCAAATACCCGGAATAGTAAATAACTTTAAGTATTTATATGTAAATTACACATAATAAGTATTTTATTTTATTACCTACAATGAAACCATTTTTTGTGCGGAGAAAAAGGACCACATAAAAATCGTACAAAAAAAAGTACAAAAACTTATGTATGTAAACGAAACGTCATAATAGGGTTGTTGTAGATGTCCGGATACGGGAATGCGGAATTCCATACATAATGATATGTATAATGCGGATGTGGAAGTTTACAAGTTGCAACACGAACCGAATTTCGAATTCTTGGATTGAAGGCTTCCTCGAAATTCAGCTATTACAGCCGGTGTCATGGCGCGACCTAAGCCCGGGACCATAACAGAAATATGTTTTGAGGTCCCTAGAATACGAAAATGATATTCACTAAAATGTATATATACATATATATATATATATATATATATATATATATATATATATATATATATATATATATTATATATATATTATATATATATATATATATATATATATATATATATATATATATATATATGTGTCGCCACGATAACTTTCGAAAGAAACGTTTAGTGCTTATGAAATTTTGTGTACGAACTAAAATCCGGATTGGCTCGGCTAAGTTCGTCAGCCAGACACGTCGGATGCCCAGAAGTAGGTTTTCTGGGCATTTTTTATCATTTTTTATCATTCGATCCTATCATTATTCATTATAAAATATATAAAATTCTCTTTTTTGTTTAGGTATTTTTATGGAAACAATTGGTATCTATTCACAAATATATATTATAATTAAGAAAGTTCTGTTTCTCATTTATTGCATTATAATTAGCATAGCTCTGTCTCAAATTGAAAAATGAAAATTAATTCTTTTTTAATTTTTTAAGCTTATGTAGTGAAGATATTTTTTTTTTCATTGAATTTTAAATAAACAAGAAATTGAAATTTATTTTATGATATAATATTATTAAATATAAAACAAAACAACATAATATGTATGTATGCATGGAAAAAAATTTTAAATGAATCGATTTTTAAAATTTTTGCACTAATAACTATTAATGTTAGAAAGTTAAACAATTTTAAAGAGATTTAAGGTATCTTATGTGAGATCCGTCAAGGTTTTAGGGACCTAAAAAGGCCAAAAATTAATTACCCAATCGATTTAAAAAAAATTTTCACAGCTAGTAAGTTAAAGTATTTGAATTAATTAATTAAATGATGTCCGCAAGAACCTTACGGACTCTCATGAGATCCCTAGAGCCCTTTTCTTACTGTTAGAGTACTAGAGTTGTATTAGTTCCGCCAGTGTTTACTGATCCCATAATTGTAAAAAATAAACTAAACGACCAATTTTGAAAATTTTTTCACTGTTACTATTTTATTTTAGTTAAATATAGATTACGCTATGTAAGGTCTGCCAGGGTCCATAGGTTCCCAAAAGTGTCAAAAATAAACTAACCGACCGATTTTGAAAATTTTTTCACTGCTAGAGAGCTAAACTGTTTTAAATAGATATAGATTACGTTATGAAAGGTTCGACAGCGTCAGTGAGACCCAAAAGTGTCAAAAATAAAATAACTGACCGATTTTGAAAATTTTGTCACGATTACCGAGGTAAACTATTTTAGATAGGTACAGGTTGTGTTATCTGAGATGCACAACTGTCCTGCGGATGCAAATGCGGCGTAGAATGCTACACAACGGGTTTTGAAAATACTTTTACTGTTAGAAAGGTAAAATATCCTATTATAAATATATAATAAAGTCCGCCTAGAATATACGGTCGAGCTGATTTTTTAATGAGGTCCACCGGGATCTTGCATATTCGAAAACGCCAGAAAAAAGCTACCGAACCGATTCTAAAAATTTTCTCACTGCTAGAGAACTAAATTATTTTAGATGGATACAATTATGCTGCACAAAATCCGTTCGGGTTCTTGGGTCCCAAAAATACCAAAACTAATTACCCAGCCGATTTTAAAAATTGTTTTACTCTTAGAAAGCTAAACTATTTTAAATAGGTACAGGTCTTAGATGAGATCCGCCATGAAATGGCTCGGTGTAATATTTACGAAAATAATATATACAGTCAGCTTCAAATCTTACCGCAAAATACATTCTTTACAATTTTACACTTTGATTTTTGTAAACACCGCAAAAAAATCGCATTAAAAAAGTCACACAAAAACAGGTTTCGGTGTATATTCTAATATTTCTGATTGATACCAATGAAAAAATTTATATGTAATTAAATTACATATTAATTTTATAATAAAACTATAAACAAGTGAAGTATTTAATAAATAAATAAAATAATAAATAATTGTAATTAAAATTTTATTATTATTATTATTATTATTAATTAATAAAAAAAATGAATGAACTGGTAAGGGAGGTCAGGGGTTAAAAATTCTGTTTATACCATAGAACACTAGAAGCCAACTAACATAAAAAAAGTGAAATTCGCTTGGAGTCATTTGTAAGCCAGTCACAGCTTAAGGCATTAGTCCGTCAGTAGTCGTCGTCGAGTCAACACACCATTATATTAACAATATACCCATTGTTAGTTGAACACGTTGAACAGCTCTCTCTGGTAATACGTGTGATGAGGTAGTATGCGTGAATACACATACTACTACAAAAAACCAAACTAATACACTGCAAACAGTGTGTATGTACACAAACAGACTACGTCACAAACTCATTACAAGTGGAACAAAGGCAAAGCCAATCTAGTTTGTCCCCTTGGTTTATACTTTGTTTGTTTTTTTTTATTTTGTTTTGATTATCGACAACATGTGTATTTGTAAGTTACTCAAATCAAAGAAGCCGATATATTTATGTACTTGTGTATATGTAGTACTGCAAAGCATAATTTTTTTTATTAATGGAATTATCAGAATTATGTAACTATGATTACTGGATTATTTATTAAATTATTAATTTTATTAGTTTTATTACATACATACATATTTTGATTGATAAAACTTATGACTATGAGAGAAATACCCCTGTCGAAGCATCCTGTATAACTTATTTTTAAGAAATTTCGTGAAAACGTTTACGGTGTTTTGGACATTTTTCGTGAAAAAAATTTGGCTGAATGAGGCGGAAAAATCACATAAAGAAGGTTTTTTTATTTACAATTACTCTATATCAACTAGTTTCCGAGAAAAACGTACTTTTGTAAATGGAAATTCGCTATGTTATGCAGGATGCTGCGATAGGAGTATTTTTAATTTAGATTTTATTTGTACATTTGTACTCATATATGTATCATATGCATATATACGTATACCTTGTTTATTTTGTTTAGAATAGAATAAATGTGCAAAACAGAGAAAGAAATATGGTGTTCATATTTCAAGCAAAGTAAACAAATTATATAAACGATATATATTATGTATATACATATCTTATGTGTTGACTGTGATTAACTTCGCAGTTTTTACGAGAGAACGATCACAGTCTAACATTCTTCGAGGTTCTGGGCTTCTGATCTCGAAAACTAGTTGACATAGAACAATAGTTTGAAGACCTTTTTTATGTAATTTTTTCTCCTCTCTTAAATGGTGTAAAAAAATTTCGCAAAAATTGTCGATTAAGTGAAAATTTTGGCAAAAAACTAATTTTTTGCAAGAACAAAAACCATTTTCCTGGCATCCGACGTGTCAGGTTAACGAACTCGTCCAACGGTTTGGGACTTCCAGTACTTTCACCAAATTTCGTAAACCTAGGACATTCCGTTCGAAAGTTATCGTGCGGACATATATATATATATATATATATATATATATATATATATATATATATATATATATATATATATATATATATATATATATATACAAGCCAATATTATTTTCGGTTTTTAGGGACCTTAAAACAAATTTCTGCCATAGTCCCGGGCTCAGGTCGCGTTGTGACAGTGGCTGTAATAGCTGAATTCCATTCTGGAAATTCGCTAAAACAGAGTCGGCTTATCCTATAAGCAACTCTGAAGTGGCGCCTGAAAATTGGGGCTCTCAGGCGTGTGAGAGAAATTTTAAATTTCCAATTTTCTAATTAGGAACACACTGAATTGCAATAATACCAATAATTTCAAAAATATCAAATTTATCAAATCAGATTAATAATAATTGATATTAGGTATATTATTGTTATATGTATTATATAACCTCAGGTTAAATACCACTATTCAAAACTTTGAATAATAATAATTAAACGTAGATATTAATTAGCGCGATAAATTCACGGGACAGTGCTAATACGATTGTAAATTCATTTAATTTAAGCATTCATATGTAGATTGACA
This sequence comes from Brachynemurus nebulosus, assembly GCA_035578155.1. Taxonomy (NCBI): domain Eukaryota; kingdom Metazoa; phylum Arthropoda; class Insecta; order Neuroptera; family Myrmeleontidae; genus Brachynemurus; species Brachynemurus nebulosus. Next base: position 5,304,094 of record JAPWDM010000029.1, read on the forward strand.
ATTATTAACAATCATCTACTACAGTGGTTCTCAAACTTTTTCGTCCGTATACGGTATACTATTATCATACTATCATGAACTCAAAATTGTACCCCTTACAAAAATCTAGGAAAAATATACAAATAAAATGTACCTACTTAATAAAAAATAAATAAACATCAAATCAGAAAAATTAAACACTACAAAACATAGCACCATTTTTTAATGAGGTGGGTGACCCGCTTTATATTAGCAATTATTATTGTTTATATATTGGGTCATCCGGAAAGTTCGTGCCGTTTTTGGTGTCCTGACCATCCTAACCATCCTGATTTTCTTCAAATAGCCGAAAACTGTGGATTTTGAATGCTCAAAAGTTTGCCTCAAATTTCGCTTTATTTCTTGACAGATAAATTTATCGTCAATACACACAGGTCGACCGGAGGGAGCTTCATGTTCCAAAGAAAAATTACCCTTTTGGAATCTAGCAAACCACTTTCTATAAATTTTGTTAGAAATCGCATCATCACCATAAACACTACCCACAAATATTTCTCGTTGTGTCAGCTTCATTAGTATACCGTTTTTAAGCTCGTATAACATGACATGATGTTCCTTGATGAACTTTCCGGATGACCTAATATTTACGATTCAAAATTTTTTGATGAAATTGAGAATTTAATTCCCAAAGATCCATCATTGCAAATGATAAAAGTAAATTAACTGCTTTATGTAACAGTTCAAAAAATTCGCCCTACTGTCGAAATAAATTTTTCTGTACATTAAATTTTGAATTTACCTACACTTGATGTTCAAATCTAAAATTAATTCTAACTACTCTAAGCAACATAGGTATTAAAACCTAATAACAGCTATCTAACAACCATTCCCAGCATTACATAAGTTTCAGTCGTAGATAAAGTATAGTACGTAACTCGGTTGTCAGTTACCCGTAACTTTTTCGCTCGTGTGTAAACTTACAATCTCAATTACGGCGCATACTACAGGATTCCCTAGAATAACACGGTTAATTGGTTACGTGTTATTCGAAAGTCGAGACCAATAATATTCGGGACTTCGTGTAATTTGAATTCTGTTTTATTCGAGGATCGTCGCAATTAGTGATGAGCAAATGCAAGACCAAGACCAAGACTTAACAGTCTTGGTCTTGGTCTTGTTCTTGTATTAAGAATCTTGGTCTTGGTCTTGCTAGAGCAGTTTGAGTCTTGGTCTTGCTCTTGGTGTTGCAAATTGCAGTCTTGGTATTGGTCTTGGTTTTGATATTGCTAAAGAATCTTGCACTTTCTTGCATTTTTTATTAGCGAATTTTTTTCTTCGAAAATCAGAATTTTCTCTCTTTACGGTATTAATTATACTTTTAAACTATTTAAATAATTTAGCAAGAGTCTTGCTTTTTTCGTGCTATTGTTTTGGTCTTGCTCACTTGAGTCTTGGTATTGGTCTTGAAGCTATACTTATAGTCTTGGTCTTGGTCTTGCTCTTGGTATACATAGTCTTGGTCTGGGTCTTGGTCTTGGTCTTGTAAAAAATGCAAGACCAAGATTAATTTTCCTCATCACTATTTTTAACAAGTGCTATTCGCGACTTCGTCCAAATCAAGTACACCGTGCTATTCGAGAAATGCTTGTATTACATTTTTTTTTTATCTTAAAATAAAATAGGCACCCTTATTCTTATTAGATGCAAATTTATTATTGTTAATATGAGCGGAAAAAAATACAATATTCTGGCGGTTTTTTTAAACATACATATTGTTTGTTAGAAGTAGAGACGCTCACTAATCTATGTGTATATATTATAATGCCGCTACAGGCTATTCGGCTGCTACATTACTATACGTAACAATACACATACACACACATATATGTAGATGTGTGTGCGTGAAGATGAAAGAGTGCCGGCATCTCGCCGCGACCTGCCCGAGTTGTTACAAACATCACTATTCCGCTGGTTGTAAGCATGTATGTATATAACTTTTGACCACGTGTACATAATATAATACGCTTATAACACCAAAAACATTTTTTTCGCCTTCAAATTAAATTATCTTAACTTTCTTTAACGTCGTCATTTTAAACAAATGATTTTTGGAGATTTCGAATTTGAGATACATTTTTGTTAATGGTGTTACTACAGTATGCGGCCTGTCGACTTTTTGTTTACAAGTCTCAAACCTATTAAAAAATATTTGCTGCTAACTGATTTTGATATATGTATCTACTTGCCAGAGTCCTTGTCAATATCAGACGTTAACTACCAAGCGCGGACATAAGAAGGTGGCAATGGGAGTCATCAAAAAAAATTTATTAACTTCCCATAGGAAGTTATTGTAATGGGTCCGATTTACGAATCGCTAATTTTGACATATCTCCACGTTTCAAGGTTACTAGAATCCGAATCCATCGTTTTTAGCGTGATGTCTGTGTGTGCGTTCATTAGTTCGTTCGTTCGTGAATTTTTTTTCGTCTCGCATATCTCGAGAACAAATGATGATATCAACTCCGGATGATATCCATCCTTCATTAGATGTGTAATCAAAAAATGAAGACCGGATAAAGTTTTCAGCAAATTCGGATTAGCGGTTTGTTTTTTGTGGTAAAAAAACGGAATTAACTTTATTAAGATAACATAGATTATATGGATTTTTTACCATAACATTATTATATAATGGCCTAAGAACCTTCCTTGATGTTAAAAACGCCAGTATTTTATTAGAAAATTAAAAAAAAAAAAATGAACCAAATAAGAAAAATTGAAAAAATTAGTTTCTTGCCAAAATATATTTTGTCTCGCATATCTTGAAAACAAATGATGTTATTATTTGTTTGATAAGGGTGGAGCCCCCACCCTTAGGTACAGAAGGCGAAACCCCCGCGGGATGGTGCAAAAGACAAAGCCTCTATCGGGGGCCCAGGGAAGGAGTCGCCTGAAATGAAAAAAGAATTACTTATGTACAGTAGTCTCTAGTCTTTAAGGACACCCAATGGGAAGTTGACAGTGTGGGTAGACCTATGCCCCAAATTTTTAAGTTAATAAAATTGTGATGCAGTTCAGACCAAATTGTAGACTCCTAAAGACGTTCTTTTCATTTTTACCAAAGTCAGGCATGTAGAATTATTAGAAAAAAGTGTCCCGTCCATTCAGTTATCTGTCTAAAAGAAATTTCGCCATTTTAATTACAAAAATGAAAACTTTTCACTAAAATTACCATAATTCAACCAGTTACCTAACTTTTTTAAATCATTTTCACAAAATTTGAAGTGAGAAAAACATTTTCAATTTGATGACATTACAAGTTAACTAAAATTTTTCAAGGCCAAGGAAACCGCAATTCAAATGCTATATAATGATTAAATTAGAAGTGAATTGAAGTCGTTCTTGTCACTTTAGTCAAAATTTTTCATGGAGGATCATTAGAAAAAAGAGTTTAGTCGAATAATCATGTTTCAAAAAGGATTGTCGCCATTTTGGTAACAAAAATGAAAAATTTGCTCCCAAATCACCTTAAGTCAGCCAATATTCCAAATTAAAATTATCATCTAAGGAAAGAAGAAATTTTTTTTAATTTAATGACGTCATAAAGTTAACTAAAATTTTTCGACGCCTTAAAAACCGTAAATAAAATAATATAATAATGAAATTCGAAGCAAATAATAAATTTCGCTTAAATTGTAAACGAATTTTAAGTCGTGCTCATCATTTTCATCAAAAGTATGCATGTAAGAATACTTGGAAAAAGACTTCTTTCGAAATAATCGTACTTCTAAAAAGAATTTCACCATTTTAATAATAGAAACGAAAAACTCACACCCAAATACACCCAAATTACCCTAAATTCAATCATTCACGTTCATTAATAACGTCAAGCCGAAAATTTTGAAAAATTAAGAATAACGAAATTAGAAGCGACTTATGAGTTTTTGAAGTCGTTCTTGTCATTTATATCAATATTTCAGCATATAATATCATGGTCAAATCAGTAATGTTCCAAAAACAAAAATTTGGAAATAAGCTCTATATAATTTTTAGACACTGAGATGCATCAAGTACATTGCTTACTATAGTAGCACCCACAAAACAATAGAAAGAATACAACTATCTCTTTTCTGTAACACTCATGAGCATTTCTGAGCACATTAGGCAACTAGGTAGTTATTTATTCGGCCGCACTCGATGGGTGTGTTTCAATTGTTGTCATATTGTTACCGTCGTATTAACACGGTATACGTGGTATACGTACACTATACGTACCACATACATATTATGTGTATGCGTATGCAAGACACCCATACACACAACCATCCATCGCACTAACACACACAACTCCGCGTGCACAAATACTGTGTGAGTTTTTCGAGAGTTGCCATTTTTATTACAGCCAAACCGTTGATTTAATCAAAAAGTTGTTCAAATAAGAGTTGTAGATATCGAAGGGGGCAACCGATTGCTATAGTCAGGAGCTTTATAGCTCTTATGGTTTTCGAGCTATGATACAAACTTATAGATTTTTAAATGGGACTATACATATATTAATTTTTCGATAAAACTGATCTAATGCATTAATTAACATAAATGAGCAAAAAAATTTTTTTTACTCAAGTTTAATTTTTTTATTTTTCTTTAATTTATCAGTTAGGCGGTAAAAATATGCATATGTACTTGAGGCTACTTCAACCGATAGTATTTTTCTTGGTTACATTTTCATTACATCCAAGAAAAGAACCTTTTCCAGTACCATTTCTATCATAAAAATTTGGTTGTAATAGAAATGGCAACTCTCAAAAAACTCACATATTGGTGGGATATTTTCTATCCACTGTCGTTACACTGGTTACAGTAGTATAGAGATACTAGCGTTCGTTCTGTAATATTCTGTGGTAGCACCCATATTTTTTTTCGATTAGCTCGAGGATATTACTAGAGTAATTCACTGATAATTACGTTTAGTAACGCTCATTCGATTCATGTTTAGCTAAATTTAATTATTTTGATTTTTTTCTGTTTTCAACGTAGGTAATTATACGTTTTGAAATGAAATCTACTTCAAATCACGTTATATCCATCTAATATCTAATTGTCTAAATACTTTGTATAAAAAAAATAAGTCGTCAAGTGCATGTTGTACTTACGCAAATAGTATTCTGAAATATCGATGGTCAAAGACGAAATGATCCTTTTCCATTCAAAGTCCTATATCTCAGCGAGCAGTGGTCATATTAAGGCCTTAAAAAGCAAATTAAGCTAAATTAACAATTTATCCGGCCTATGCGGTGGTTAAGCCGGGAAATTTTTTCCAAGTCCGTGGACCAAAAAAAAAAGAAAAAATTTCGAAAATTTTTTTTCAGTGTATTTATTAGGATTGAGCGATACACGTAGCTTTGAAAAATTTTTAGTTGGAAGATTTCAAAACTAGAAAGTTCAAGCTTTAAATATCTGTGCTTACGACTCCGATATGACCATTTTTAACAAAGATACAGCTATTCGAAAAATCGCTAAAAGTTTGGAATTTTTTTTTGATCCTTTAATTGTTTCCGCTAGTGTATATATATATATATATATATATATATATATATATATATATATATATATATATATATATATATATATATATATAATTAAAATCGTACTTTAAAATGATTCTATAGGTATTCCGTTGTGCCAATTTTGGTACGGAACACTAAGAAAAGAAGTAAAAAAACAAAAAAACTGAAAAAATGTATTCTATAGTGTATAGAGAGCTGTTACGGTCATTGCTCGTAATCAGTAATTGCCTGAAAATTTACAAACGTCGGGCCGCTCTAGTAATTTATTAAATGGTTACAAAAAAAAAAAAAAATTACCTAGTATTAGTTGCACTTAATGACTTCAACACATAATAAAATTTTTATTTAGTATGTGATAATATAATTTTATAATATATATATTTTTTTTACATAATTTATAGTTGCTGAAGCGATTTATTGATTATCGCTATTGATCTGAATCTACGCCAATTTATACATACCTTTAAATTTTGTTAATACTGAAGCTTGAATTACTAAAGACTTTCAAGAAGAAGAATAAGAATATTTTATTTCAAGACAATTTCTCTTGTGTTTTAAGCCCAACAAGAATATTGCAATTTTTTAATTTTTACCGTGAAAAAAAAAAGTTGGGACGAATTTTTACGGCAAAGAAAACGGTACAAAGCATTTCGTCGATCTTTTTGTTGTCATAATGAAATAAAAGTTTGTATTGATGAATTAAACTGATTTCAAAACTATATAGGAACGAAATATTAAATAGTAATATGACTAATATATGAATTATACTAATTTTATTCGTTGAAATGTCTTACCGTATTACAATGGTGTCTTATATTTCTCTGAACCAATTTATTTTCTAAAACGCAAATTTGTTGTCTAAAAGTAATTTAACTTTTAAAGAACTGTCAACTCAAAAACAGTCCAACTATTCTGTCGTGTTTTTGCTGGTTGGCAGTTCTCATTAAATTACTAGCTAGACTACAAACTTTTCTTATATGTAATCATAGATTTTTTCAAAAAAAAAAAAAATACAAACTGCTCGGGTAATAGTAACTGTAGAAATTTATTTATTTCAAAAAAAAAATCGCAATCGAGTAGAAAACAATACATTTCATGGTAATTGAACAGTTAAAAGAGTACTTTTTTTACCTTTTTTTAGTTTTAGCGAATTTCCAGAATTGAATTCAGCTATTACAGCCACTGTCACGACGCGACCTGAGCCCGGGACTATGGCAGAAATTTGTTTTGAGGTCCCTAGAAACCGAAAATAATATTCATGAACAATTTATATATATATATATATATATATATATATATATATATATATATATATATATATATATATATATATATATATATATATATATATATATATGTGTCGGCGCGATAACTCCCGAACGAAGTATCCAATTTTTAGGAAACTTGGTGAGAACATTGGAAATCCCAAACTCTTGGATGAGTTCGTCAGCCAGGAACATGATTTTTGTTTTTTTGTTCTTGCAAAAAATTAGTTTTTTGCCAAAATTTCCACTTATTCAAAAATTTTTACGAAATTTTTTTTACACCATTTAAAAGAGAAGAAAAAATTACATAAAAAAGGTCTTTAAACTTTTTTTCTATGTCAACTAGTTTCCGAGAAAACCTAATTTTTATAAACGGAAATTCGCTATGTTATGCTGGATGCTGCGACAGGGGTATATATATATATATATATATATATATATATATATATATATATATATATATATATATATATATATGTATATATATATATATATATATATATATATATATATATATATATGTATATATATATATATATATATATATATATATATATATATATATATATGTGTGTCCGCACGATACTCTCGAACGGAATGTCCTAGGTTTACGAAATTTGGTGAAAGTATTGGAAGTCCCAAACCGTTGGACGAGTTCGTTAACCAGACACGTCGGATGCCAGGAAAATGGTTTTTGTTCTTGCAAAAAATTAGTTTTTTGCCAAAATTTCCACTTATTCAAAAATTTTTACGAAATTGTTTTTACACCATTTAAAAGAGAAGAAAAAATTACATAAAAAAGGTCTTTAAACTTTTTTTCTATGTCAACTAGTTTCCGAGAAAACCTAATTTTTATAAACGGAAATTCGCTATGTTATGCTGGATGCTGCGACAGGGGTATATATATATATATATATATATATATATATATATATATATATATATATATATATATATATATATATATATATATATATATATATGTGTCCGCACGATAACTCTCGAACGGAATGTCCTAGGTTTACGAAATTTGGTGAAAGTATTGGAAGTCCCAAACCGTTGGACGAGTTCGTTAACCAGACACGTCGGATGCCAGGAAAATGGTTTTTGTTCTTGCAAAAAAATAGTTTTTTGCCAAAATTTCCACTTATTCAAAAATTTTTACGAAATTTTTTTACACCATTTAAAAGAGAAGAAAAAATTACATAAAAAAGGTCTTTAAACTTTTTTTCTATGTCAACTAGTTTCCGAGGAAATCTAATTTTTATAAACGGAAATTCGCTATGTTATGCTGGATGCTGCGACAGCGGTATTTTTATGTCTAGACAATAAAAATGCTTTATCTAGCCTTACAAACCTTAAAAATATTAGTAGACTTGTTTTTTATTAAAAGAAAACATCAATTCAAACATATACCGAAATTAATAGACAACCACAGCAACTGCTTATTACAAAATACATATCGAAATTTTAAAATTTATATTTCGAAATTTTGAAAAGAGAAAACGATTTTAATAAAATGCTTTTTTGTTAGATGGGGAAAAATAATGTACATAATACGACAGAGAAGCAGTCTTACTGCCTGAGTATTAGAGAAAAAATCCTGAAAAGAACCGTCATTATGATACTAATCGGCAGATTTACCATCGTTTTTAAACGATTTTCAAACTTCTCAAACACAAACCAATTTTCGTATCCTTCAATATCAAATTTCAAAAGAACAATAATATTATTCTTACTGATTACGTAACCGTCAAATAAGTAAATTTCAACTAGATTCAAAAACAATTTTTTTTAGAGGCAATTTTTAGTTCATTCGTGTGTGTACGAATACTCACAAATACAATTACGTCTTACTACAATTGAAACGCGATCAGAACGACGGACTACGCGAGTGACCGGCCCGGGATGAGTGCAACACAAGCCACAATCGCGCACGTGAATATCCACGGAATGGAATTCCACTTTTAAATACACTATATCAACATTATCAATATACCAACATTTTCTTTCATTTAAGTAGGTACCTATTATATACTATGTAGGAAAAATGTTTCTTTTTATTTATAATCTACAATCTATACAGAAAGCTCACCGAAGGTATCTCTGTACTGTAGTGATTCCACAAGTATCCCGTTTTACCAATTTTTGGTACGGAACACTAAAAAATATATACGTGCAAATTTCAAACAAAACGATGAACAAAAAAAACTAATGAAAGTCACTTACATACGAGGTTACGTCAGTCACACCGTCATAGTAAACGAAATTTTCCAGTTGCCCACAGTGTATAGTTTCTCTATAGAAAAAAAATTATTTAAAATGAAACAAAATAACAACATTAGTTAACAATACACAACAACAGTATTAAAACAATAAAATACTAAATAAGTGAGTCATACACATTCCATTCCGTTGGAGAGAGATAGCAATATAAAATTCATGACCAAAATAAACACAATGAAGTAACTGTATGTACATAATACCGCGCCAAGAATAATTTTACCTCTGTTGGAGCTTCTGGACTACAAATAATGATCATAAATTGAAATTAAAACAAGCTGGTAAAAAGTCAATTGCGACATTATGCATAATTATGGGCCAAAAAATTTCTCTAGTACAGGAATGCTGGTGTAATTCAGTTCCCAGTTACTAAACCAAACCATATCTGTGCATAATCTACCAAGACCATTACCAATATTTTACATTAAAAAAATTTTTAGTTATTAAGACTAATTTTGCTCATCACTAACGAAAATGTTTGTTAGTTAATATCTGCCTAGTCTGGCGTTTCCTTAAACACCCTATATCAACTACTTATCTTAATCAGCAATCAGCAAAGAAAGCATAAAAGGAATCATTTACCAAGAAATAGTTAGTATAACTATGTTTATTTACGTACACAGTGAAAAAATTTGTGTTAAAATTAACACAAATCACATGTCCAGAACGGTCCACTCAATTTTTTGTGTTATTTTAACACAAAGCATATGTGTCAAATCTATACACAAGATTTGTGTCAATGATTTACATTTTGTGTTAATTTTTCAGATTTATCAGAGTTAGTTGTTAAATTTTTTATTCAATACTTTAATTCCACTGAAGCTTAAGATATTTGAAAGTCGTCAAAAATTATAACGATTTTGTCCATATACTATTATAAATGAGACTGAAAGAACGCAAAGTAAGTCAGTTCTTTGTAATAATTCTTACTCGTGTCCATATACATCTACGAAAATATATATAATAAAAAAGATGAGAGTAGTTCTTATTATTAAACAAAACCGAAAAATCGTAAACTTTTTCAGTTATTGACGAATATAGTTTTATTGAGCGTTTAAAAATGAAACAATTTTCTTACATTTTAAGGTTATTTACATTTTACAGATTCAGTTAAAAAAATCATGTAAGCTTATTTGTGATTGTATTATATAATATACAATCTTACTTGTAAGTATAAGCTTACATGATTTTTTGTAACTAAATCTGTAACAAAATAACCTTAAAATGTAAGAAAATTGTTTCATTATTAAACGTTTAATAAAACAATATTCGCCAATAACTGAAAAAATTTATAATTTTTCGGTTTTGTTTAATAATAAGAACTACCCTCATCTTTTTTATTATATATATTTTGGTAGATATATATTCTAATCTAATTTGCGTACCTATAACATTCTTTTGCTCTACACAAATATTATGTTACTTCTTTGTTGTTCAAAACAGGTTAACATTTTTATTCTGTTAAATCGAAATTTGTGTTAATATTTCCATTTAACACAACCACGAAATGTTACATTAGTGCAGGGTTGTGTTACTTATTTAACACAAAAATTTTAACCACTAGCTTTTTTTTCGCAGAACACAATTTTTTTTACTGTGTACTGTTTAAAGAATAATTTATGTACAATTGTAGGTACCCTTATATCGTTTCTACTTCTATGTACCTAACTTTTATAACTTGACTATGTACGTATTTAATTTGAACGCAGCAGATTGAGAAAAATTTATGAAACTTATTAGGTAATATTTAATGAAGTCGGAACATCTGTGCCGCCATTTATTTTGCCGACGACGTAGAACAGTGAGTGCCGCTTATATATGTATCGATAATCGCTGAACCGTCACCTGCTGCCATCGTCGCGGCCTTTCTATTTATTGTTGTATTTACTGATCTCATCTTGGGCTATTATTCTTATTTAGTTATTTTTTTCTGCAGTAAATAAGTTGCATTATACATGCGTACCAGTTCGATTGTAAAACACCATATTTTGAAACTGCTAATTATATTGTAAATTTACAGTACGGCTCTTTAGCGCTGCCACCATAATGTTTAAAAAAAAAAACCTTAAATTCGGTATGAGCTTTTACCTGGAGGGGATACAAAAATCGACTACAGCGCTTATGGTGGACAAATATATCTGTTTAATTTGGAGGGCATTTTTTATATAATTTTACTATTTTCTTTAAAAAGTAGTATATTATTCAACAAGCTGGTAATGATAGTTGTTACTCACGAAGATGAAATTGCGACACGAGCCGAGCTTGCGAGAAAAAGAAAATAGTTGAATTAGTTCAGAGATTCGCGAAAAGCCTTTTTTCATGCGATGGATCAGGACCTTTAGAAGCTCCTTTCCTTTCTTTTACAAAAAAATATCGCATAAAAAAGGATCAGATGTACTATGTAAATTTGGATTTCCATGTTGAATAGTCAAAACAATATGGTTCCTATATGAACGGAATTTTCATAATGAGATAAAATATGGACATGGTGATTTAGTTTGGTTACAATTTGATACAAATTTTCGACATTAACCATCCACAAAATGTGTTGAAATAATATATTGGTCGATTCTGTAACTATTAACAGTCTGTAAAACCTCTGTTAGACTGTTAAAAAATGGTATACTGTACGCAATTTTTAACAGAAATGTTAGCTAACATTCTGTTATTGCTCTGTAAATTTTACAGCACTCAAAACACTCGCCATAAACTTTACAGAGCTGTTAAATAGGCTAATTACTATGGATATTATTAAATATTGATAATTTTGATTTTTGCGCTTTTTATAAATTCAATATTTTGACGTTTTAATTTGTCATTTTTTGAATTATTTGATATCCGTAAGTATGTGATCATAAAGTATTTTTTGTAGTAAGAGGACTGTTGAGGAAATAGTGCAGTGTTCTTAAATCGGATAGGATGTAATTTCAAATAAAATAAATTTATTATGGATTATATTTTTTTTTATATACAGTGAATGTTTTCAGGACAAAATCGGACTGACACAATTTGTCCACATGAAGCGTTTTACCTTTTTTCGACAGTGCTTCAGTTATTTAATGTATTTCAACAAGTATTCTTATTCATAGTATTGTCAATTCTTATTTTGTTGTCTACGTATTTAATGCACAATGCATTGTCTTTTGATAGTGAATAAGCGCTCCTTACTTTACCTGTTTTCACAATTTTTTTTTAAAAAAATTTTTACCCATAAAAGTGTCAATAATTTATGAAAAATTTTCCCCAGAGACTTGGTGGGCTTAAAGTATTTCTAAAACTATCGGTACCGATATCTACGGAAAGCTCTGATGTGTGTAAATTAGATATCGAAATTATAGCATTATAGGTATATGTATATGCCTATTTTACCATTTGACGACTCGCCTGAAATATTATAACCATTATAAGGAACTGGCTGTCTAGAGAATTCCCGAATATCTAATTTAGAAATAGCTTAACCCATAATCATGATATTTTTACGTGAGTTTAATATACATGGGTAAGACACATAATTTATCTCTCCGTTTAACATAAATCGCTATAAAAGAATTAATTTTTTACATTTTATATACACAAATCCATGGTAATTTAACATAAATAGTTCAACAACAGTAGAATATATAAAATGTAATTGGCATCTTAACATAGTGTCTTACAGAATACCAAATTTTTAACATTCTGTTAAAAACAATTTTACAGAGCTCTGTACTGCAAAATAACAGTCTGTAATAATGTAGTTACAGAATCGACCCAATACATATGATATTTAAGGTGTCCCTAATTACGTTCCCAGCTTCAAACAGCGAAAGATATGGTTTCGCTTAAATTAGATCACTTTTATACAGAAGCACTAGAAGCGTTGAGTGCTATCTCTAAACTTCCCAAATTCGACGTAGACTAAAAGTTATAGCCGTCGAAGATTCATAATTCCAAAAATCCAAAACCGAAACTACTGTATCTCTCATCGTTTACGTGATTCCCATGCTGGCAATATTATTAGGAAGTTAGGGACACCCTGTACGCTTCCAATTATAAAGTTTATTACTAAATTATAGCATCTACTCTTGCAAATAGGAGGTTGCAATATGTTAATGACTAATAGCAATATAAACTGCCAGTTATATTTCAAAGTTTAATAGTTATTTGAATTATTGATATAGATTACAATGTAGGTACTTTATAGCATAATAGTTATTTGTATACCAAGTCCATGATTTATTTAAATTTTTCTTTTATATTTTTTGTGTGCCCAATGTCTTGTAGGTGGGTGGAATCCAGTAAAAAAAAATTTGGGGGACAGGTCTAGCCACACTGTCAACTTCCCATTGGGTGTCCTTAAAGACTAGAGACTACTGTACATAAATAATTATTCTTCCATTTCGGGCAACTTCTGCCCTGGGCCTCCGATAGAGGCTTTGCCCCTTGCACCATACCGGGGTCTCGCTCTCTTTACCTAAGGGTGGGGGCTCCGCCCTTATCAAACAAATGATAACATCATTTGTTCTCAAGATATGCGAGACAAAATATATTTCAAAAACAGTTTCTTATTTCGTTTTTTTTTCTTTTTTTTTTTTTAAATTTTGTATTAATATACTGGAGTTTTTAACATCAAGGAAGGTTCTTAGGACATTATATAATAATGTTATGGTAAAAAATCCATATAATCTATGTTATCTTAATAAAGTTAATTCCGTTTTTTTACCACAAAAAACAAACCGCTAATCCGAATTTGCTGAAAACTTTATCAGGTCTTCATTTTTTGGTTACGCATCTAATGAAATTAGTACAGAGTTGATATCATCATTTGTTCTCCAGATATGCGAGACGAAAAAAAATTCACGAACGAACGAACGCACAGACATCACACTAAAAACGATGGATTCGGATTCGAGTGACCTTGAAACGGGGAGATATGTCAAAATTAGCGATTCGTAAAATCGGATCCATTACAATAATTTCCTATGGGAAGTTAAAAAACGTCTAGAGCCCCAAAGTGGGTCAATTCGCCCAGTCGACACTTTTCTAAGCATCCGAGAAATGTTTGAAAGCATCTCTTTAACTCTGAATAGATTTCTTGGAGTCTAGAATCATTTTCACCATAAATTGGAATGACATTAGATCGTGCAATATCAAATGTCGTTTTCCGACCCCTTGGCCAGGCTATGATAATTTCGAAAAATATCGACACTTTTTTAAGAATTAGAGAAATGTTTAAAAGCAATTCTTTAATTCTGAATAGATTTCTTGGAGTCAGGAATCATTGGTGACATTATTTGAAATAACATTAGATCGTGTAATATGAAATGTCGTTTTCCGACCACTTGGCCAACCACCTATATAATTCAGACAAATATCGACACTTTTTTGAGCATAAGGGAAATGTTTAAGTGCAATTCTTTAATTGTAAATAGAATTCATGTAGCCCGGGGAGCATTTTCGCCATTATCTATTTGGTTGTGTAATATGACCACTTGGCCGAGAATGTAGGTAATTCAGATAAATATCGACACTCAGGGTCGAATTATCGCATTGACAAATGAGACAAATGGCTAGGGTTCGCTTTTTTGAAGGGCCGGGTCAAACTGATTTTGAATATTTAAATCAATATTTAAGATTTATTTCAGTTTTTGATATTATTCAATTTTGTTTAAATACTTACTGTTAATCCGTCCCTGTAAGCGAGTACGACTTCATTTACAGGCTGGGTAGTCGAAGTATAGGAGAATATTACTTACGTCACGATCCATTCCTAATCACGTGTTAAAAAATTACTGTTTTAATTAATTTTTTTTTAAAGTAGTTTAGCATGATAAATTGTATTTTTCATTATACAATTGTTTAAATCATTTTTTATTACTCATGCGGGTAAAGTACTAACTTGGCGCACACATTTCTGTACGCAAAATAGCTGTTTGCCCACTGTACTCTTCCCACATACTTTTTTGCGTGCGGAAAGTAACTTTCCACACGCAAATTGACAATAAAACACGCAAAATTTAACCAAAACACGCAAAGTCGCCTGTTGATTTTTCATTTAATAAATATTTCATAATTATTTCTATAGAAACCACCAACAAAGTAATTTAAACAATAATTAATTCAGAACAAAAAGACGAACACTTAAAAATATTATTTTAAAAAGTAATAAAAATGTCAAAAATAGTAATAGTAATAATAGAAAAAAGTATGTCAAATTCGTAATAAAAAATAGTATGTGCAAGTCGTGCGGGATTGTCGATTGCCCACTCAAGCGAATGAGCGCAGTCACTACGTTCGTGCGCTCAACTTCGCATTCGTGGGCAATCGACAATTTCCTGCACTTATTGCACAATATACTTTCTTGATATACTATTAAATACGCCATTGATTCAAATTTGGAACCATTTATTTTTTATTGGAATAAACACCTATAAAGAATAATTCCGAAAATTGAAAAGCTATTCTCACACGTGATGACAATCACTTACATAATACAAAAGTACACAAAGTTTTTCACTTACAACTTTTATCAACTCATAACTTTGAAATACTGACACAAAATCATTACGAACGATATTTTTGAAAATTTGTTTCAGAAAACATAAAAACAATGTTTTCCACTTATAAAATTCATAGTATATGAACCAACTGCGTTGATACTGTTAAAAACCCATTCGAGAAAATCCATTTTACAATTTTACACTGCACATAAAGTTTAATGTGCTTAAAACAAAAGCTCATTATTTTAATATCTTTACATACATATCTACGTCGAGCTTTATAGTAGCTCTACCTATCGTTTGTACCGATTATACGCGATGAGACTCGAGTCAAATTTATTGATTCCGAGAATGACTAAACTTTTTTCGTAGTGATGAACACAACTCGTATCCCATCACTAGTTTGTACATATAAGAATTACATGACGTATGCACTTGCAATATTGAGGGTGTTATATTGTAATCGTATAGCATATGTGTTTGTTTTTAAACAAGACATACTTTAACCCTAGAATCATACGTTGGTCTACGAGAAACGTTAATCATACATCGGCGTCAATTTGACGAATGGGCTTTTTACGGAGAGTTCTAGCGTTTATTTGCAAAAAACATTTTTTGTACGTAACAATACTACAAAACGGAACAAAATATTTTAAAAAAATTGCATTTGAAATAGTTTTTTAATATAATTATTTATTAATTTTTCTTTAATCTTTTTATCAAAGCATACTTATTTTCATTATAAAAATTAAAAAATAAATACATCAATTGTATCATAAGATATGTCTTTCAAATAATTAATTTATGAACTATTATGAGTCAGTGGACATGTGTGACTTTACAGAATGTGAAATTTCTCAGTCATAAATATTCCTATAGATATGTAGTTATTTCCCCATTAGGCACATTTGTAAATTTTCTAAAATTTGTTAGTAATTCTTAGAATAAGATCTCAAAAAATAATAGAAATTAAAATATTTTCCACAAAATAAATTGTTAACCTTTTATTAAGTCACTTGAAACGCATTCTTTAGTTTTCGATTCAATATATGAAAACTTCAGTATTATGTCGTCCCTATAAGTCAAACAGCTGCAATCATCTTTTCACATTATCATAATCAGTGAATAAATTAATTATAACATCCATATCTTTAATAAATTTTAGAAAAATTAGGAAAACTTTTATATGTGAAGTACAAAATCTTTTAAAAAAAATATACGTTAATCATACATCGTCGTCAAATTGACGCACACTATTTTAATATAAACAAAATTGATACGTCTGCTGTGTTATCATAACAAATAAATTAGATACCAGAAGTTTTAGAACAGACAAGCAACGACAATTTGTAGTACTGGAGCAGGTAGAGAAGTTCGTTCGTCAATTTGACGAGTACGTATGATTCTAGGGTTAATTAAAGCAGAGTATTTTATTGTTATTAAATATTCAATATTATTTCGTATCGATGATTTATTGCTACCACCCACAACCATCACAACAGATTCCCTACCTCTCCCCGGTTTCGTCATTCCTTCCATTCACAATCGTATGTGTACTTATATTTTAGTGAAATTAATTTTCACGTTTCGATTGACTAAGAAAGGTAATTTGTCAGATCACAATTTAATTAAAATTTAATTCTACTTATTTCTGATATCTTAATACCAGGCGTTCATAAAATAGTGTGAATACAGTGTTTTTTTGTTTTTTAAAGAGCTCTTAGAGTGCATATTTTATCTTATACAGTCGACTCTCGTTAATTCAAAACTCCAAGGAATCTTAAAATATTACGAATTATAGAGGTTCGAATTATCACAGGTAACAATTTTAATTTTTTCAACATTTGCGATGAATGAACTTGAACTTGTCTCAAAATGTACTTACCATCTTTCTGTCTCTTTCTCTCTGTAACTTTGAATTGTCGAGTGTTTGATGCCGATGAGTTCGAATTAACGCGTCGTTTTGTTACGTAGCAATGATTTTTTCGTTCAAATTACCAAGTGTATAAAAATTGTTTTAGTTCGAAATATAAAGAGATTTTGTAGGGAACCCATGATACCTTTTAATTATAGAGAGTTTCGAATTATCGCAGGTTTAAATTAACGAGAGTCTACTGTACATACTACAAAATTACTTCATACATTAAAGTGGCTTCTATCTTACTATATTATCTCATTTTATTGTTAACATTTACATCGGTTTGTGTGGCCCGACACTCATTTGACCACTTCTTAAAAATCTGCGGCGGATCTTTAAAAAGATTTTTTAAATATTTCATTGGCGCTAACTACCCGAGCCACTTTAAGCGCAGCTAATGCAGTTTAGAACGAGTAATGAGGGATCGAATACTACTTTTGTATAACACTTCCTGGTAATCACAGCAAGATTTTGTATCGTGGGCCAAATCGTGGCACAATATTATCTTTGAGATAAATGAAATTAAAAGTAGTTAAAATTAGGTTTTCCTAACTTTTCCAGCGGAAATGGAGTTAGGACATGTCTTCTACATATATTCAAGCAGATATACAAAAAGAATTTCTGTGAATAAAGAAAAAAATAGCCAATGGTCCAAATTATATATTGCTTATTTTCTTATAATTTTATACACCGAGACCTCGCTTTGCGTCGTTTCGTTTTGCGTTTTTTCAAAGTTGCGTCGCTACTGAATTAGTACTAATTTTTACTGTGCGTCGTTAAATTTTCGAAGTTGCGTTATTTTGAGTTCGAGTCTTTAATTTTTTTTTTTCGAAATTTTTTGCAATTTCCTTTTTTTTCTAAAAGATGGTACGACTTTGTTGTAATATGGTGGATATATATCTATTGATGCTGTAATAAAGATTGATAATAGATGGCAACTACTTTGAGCGTCTTGGTATAAAACTAAAATAAATGTGGATTACGAAATTAATTAAACAGATAGTGATTAATTTTTACTTTGTTTTTATAAATTAATTGATTATTTTATTTTGTTTTAATTGAATTTGTTTTTTTTTTATATGTATGTAATAAAATTTTATATTATTTTTGTTTTTTAAATGTTTACATACTTTGTTCAATTTTCTTTTTAAAAAGTAGTATTTTCGTAACCCTGAAACCTATCTTCGATCTTTACATGGTTTTCTATAGAAAATCATAATTCACTTTGCGTCGTTTCAATTTGCGTCGTGTTTTTTTGGAATGTAACCACGACGCAAATCGAAGTCTTGGTGTACTCGATATTAGCTGAGCAATAACAGCTCTCCCTTAAGTGTACGGTATAGCCCCGCTCTCCCCTACATAAACGTCAATACATAGATATTAACAAAATAACACCGCGACATTAATAGTAAGTTGACGTAATCGCAAGTTGATACATTTTCCACTATATAATTTGTATAATATGGTTATTTCATATGTATAAAGGTGTGACAAACTAACGACTGTGGCCATCGATCGCCGCCGTTTGATCTTTTGCCGACACTGTTCTTCTCTACGTCGTGTACCGGCCGTCAGACAGACAGACAAACGGACAAACGGATGATACACAATTATAATAAGATGGACGCAACACAACAAATGCGTACCCACTAATGTGTACGTACTTGTGCAAGTTCAAAGTGTTCTTATGTGCGCCTGTTACGTTACTTTACTATTATTTTGTATTTACGCTGCTACACCGTCATCATCATCTTCATCATCATCAGACTGGTGCGGTGGTAAAATAATGTGAATGAATTGTTCCGATATAAACGTAAACGTACCTAAGTAATGACATCCATCAGCTGTATGGTATTGTAAGGTTAACTAACACTACATACAATACCCATAAATGCTTTGTTTCGACGGGGAAAAAAAGCGTATTTGACTTAAATGATGCGATGCAGACAGTACTCAAGTTATGATGCTTCGAGTCAAGACATTATTGTAACACTAAGGCCAGGCGCACATTGAACTGCGTCACGCAGTAAACGCAGGGCAGGGCAGAGCAGGAAAGCACGTGTGGTCGAGCGCACATTGAGACGCAGTTAACGCAGGCAGGGCAACTAGTGATGAGCAAAATTAGTCTTGGTCTTGCAGTCTTGTCTTGGTCTTGCATTTTTTTGCAAGACCAAGACAAAGACTACGTATACCAAGAGCAAGACCAAGACCAAGACTATAAGTATGGCTGCAAGACCAATACCAAGACTCAAGTGAGCAAGACCAAGACAAAAGCAAAAAAAAGCAAGACTCTTGCTGAATTATTTAAATAGTTTCAAAGTATAATTAATACCGTAAAGAGAGAAAATTTTGATTTTAGAAGGAAGAAATTCGGTAATAAAAAAATGCAAGAAAGTGCAAGATTTTTTAGCAATACCAATACCAAGACCAAGACCAAGACTGCATTTTGCGAGACCAAGACCAAGATCAAGACTCAAACTGCTTTAACTTCCAATAAACTTCCAAACATCACTGCCTAAGGAAATGAATGTGTAATAATTTGTAAACAATTCCTGAAAATTTTTTGTTAGTGGAAATTTTCAAGGACTTCATTGTAAAAAGTCAAATACTTTACTCGGTTATTGACACACACATAGATCAATTTAACGAAAAATCGACAGACAGAACCGGAAGGTAAATTTTAATCGATTTATTTGTATCGGAAAAAATTTTCCAAAATATGATTCATTACTGAAAAATTCGAATCAAAACAATTCGTTGAATTTTTGCTTCCTAAACAGCGACCTTAATGCTAAAAATCATAATTCATAAACATTCAACCAACTATTATACTAATTTGTCAAGGACATTCGACTTGCGAATATTGTATTTTTTTAAGTGCTACTCAATTCACAATAATTAATTACTTAATTAGATAGTTGTGAAACGGACTTTATAATTAAAACCAGTAGCCGCACATCAGAACATTATACAATATATACGTAATATAAAATTAAATACGTATTCTTGACGGCTTTCTTGGATCAGCCGGCTACTATGTAGGTACCTACTTTACAATTTATATTTAACTCTTTTATTTTCTTTTGATTTCGGCATTATTATGTATTTTTATAATAAACAATTTTTGTATACAGAGTGTTAGTGAATAAGTGCGAATGATTTTAACAGGTGATTGCTGAGGTTCTTTTATGTAAAAATGTTCATATAAACCCAGATCCTAAAACGCTTAATTTCCAAGATACAGAGTAGCTGGGCTACTAGATAACCTGTACCGCTTTTGAGGTAGGAACAGTATAACTGGAAATTATTTTTTATCTTGAAAACGGCCACATGGGCGACAAAATACTAAGAGATCATTTTTGTCAACAATTTATGGAACATTTGAAATAGTATTTTACAATATAAGTTCGGTAAGTTGCTTTTACTGATCGAGAAGATGTTGCGAAAACGAGACCCGCAGAGTTGAGTTTTTGCAATTTTCGAGGTATAATATTTTTTGCACGATCGATTTAAAATAATTAAAGAATAAAAATATATTAAATAAAAAATAAAATTCGGATAATATAGGTGAAATTTATATTTCTATGTTATGACATAGAATGTCATCAATAAATATTATAAATATTCATAACAACTAATACGAATCTTTGTAATGACAATTGACAACTATATTTGTAAATAAAAAATTAAGTGTCAATATTTCACTGGCGTGGATATTTTTTTTTTTTTTTTTTGAATTTTCTATTAAAAAAATTGAGGAAAATAGTTTATTCAACTATAATATTAGTGAGAATAATGAAATTGATGAAGCATTTTATTTTTGGCTACAAATTTATTCTCCTAAAATGAAAGGAAGATTATGAAAACCACAGAAAATTTTAATGATTGAACGACCTTTTGAAATGTCAATAAAATAAAAAGTTTAATGCCAACAATATTAATAATAATAATAATGTGCAAACTAGTGAAAATTTTCATATTAATCGATTTATTTTCCTAATTGTTCAAACTGTACTTTTAATTTCAATATAAATAAATAAATACAATCATTTTTGAGCTAATTTCACCTACCACACTCCTATTCACTTACCACGTATCTATTTCACTTACCGCACTGTTATTTTTTGATTTCCATGGATATAAACAAACGTTCGGGAAATGTAACTTACCAGCATTTTCAAATTGGAAAAAATCATTGACGTGCCTCTTTTTTCTTCAAACATATGTCATTCATGGCCGTATGGTCGCCACTGGTTTGAGTGGAAATATTCTGTCTACTTCAGAATATGGGTATTTATCATGTTGTAGCGTGTCCCAAATTTTGTGTCAATATCTCAGAACGTTTTGGAAATATTTAAGAAAATATTAAAAAAGAAGAGAACTGAACACCCTATATCTTGGAAACTAAGCGTTTTTGGACCTGAGTTTATAAGAAGTTTTTTACGTAAAAGAACCTCAGCAATCACCTGTTAAAATATTTCACACTTAATCACTAACACCCTGTATATGTTGTTGTATCGTGATTAGCTAAACAGTCAATTAAATGTTTTCTAGGAAATTTTCTTTTTTTTTTTAATTAAATTTTACCCAATTTGAGTTTTAGAATCAACACAACGTAATACGTACATAATTTATTTTGAATTTTAGGTTACATTTAAATTGAAAGTAGGTAATAGTATAATATTAATTAGTGATGTTGGATGATTAATCGATTAATCGGTTTAGTCGACTAATTTTGTTTACATTTAGTCATATTTTAGTCGACTATTTTACCTTTGATTAAATGATTAAGATGATTAATTTTTTTTAAAAAATGACTAAAAATGGCCAGTTTAGGTATTAAGTTTTCTGTATGATTTATTGGACTTCAAAAAATGAAAAATTACTTATTCGTATGATTTTTCACTTTTATGTGATTAGCACTTGCAATATCTCATATTTTTCTTTTTTGAAATGAAAAATATTAAAAGTCCATCATTAAATTAAAAAGAAAACCTCGTTTTCGAATGAGTTACATAGGCTACCCTATTCATGAATTCGACTAAAAATGTAATCGATTAGTCGATTACTCTATGCTCGGTATTTTCGATATTTGAAAAACAATTCTAGTCGATTAATCGATTAACTGCTTCTCGGCTCGACATCATTAATGTTACTAACATTCAAAAGAAAGATACTTGCAGGTGATAATTTCCGATTTTGATGAAACTTGGTTCATAATACCAAGAAAATTAACAGATTTTTTTGAAATGAAAACTCTTTTAAGCGTATTGAGCGATTTTTGGTAGGAGAAAATCGTATGGGTGCGCGTCATCGACATGCTACATATACATATACCCGACTGTACGATGTGCGCGTTGGACGCTTTTTGGATGAGTAAAATCTTATGAGTTCTTGTCACCAATATGCTGTAATAACAGTAGATATACATATCTGTAGCTGTAAGAGTGACATGTTGTGCAACATTAATGCTGTGTATATCTTAAAATGTGAAGTTACCTTGCAAAATTAGAACAAAATTTGAATTTTATTTGATTATTCGAAAACTGTAGCAGAGAAAATTTTGAACATACGTAAGGGACGAAAACAAAAGCTCCTTTTTTTGTAGTCACTCAGTTGACAAAGACTTTTGCAAAGAAACTTCCTTCACAAACAACGTTAGGTTCTTTAAGTGCGCAAAAAACAATACACCAAACCTTCGTATTTCATTTGTTTACAAACATTTAACTGATTTAACCTAATCATTCCTCTAATACGAATATATTTGTGTTATTAAGAACCAATAAATTTTTGAAATTATTGCGGTCAGGTTTTTTTTTTGCTTTGCTCTTTCAATATTTTTAAATCAAAATATAATTAAATTAACTGGAACGGATGAAAATAATGCCAATTAACAATTTTTTAGTTAATAACCGACTGTCAGTTATGGTAAAAAGATCAAAGTGGTCGGCCGCGCGCGAATAACCACTACAAACATACAACAGTAAAGTTATATTGTGTGTATGTACATACATTTTACGTAGTACGTAGAGAGTTACATCAATGATTTAATCCAACACATAAGCTAAGCACATAGAATAAGGCCAAGTATACACATACAATTTTTAACCGTGCGACACCTGAGCATGTATGGCGCCGTTAGGAGATTGAAAAAAGAATACTGAACGCAGTATGCAGCACTAATTGTATAAATTTTATGTTGCAAAGAAAAAAGTCAATATTGTGTTTACAGTGGATGAGTTTATTTCCTAAAATAGGTGAGGCTAGAAGTAGTAGAATTTACTCACAAGGAGAGTGCACAGCCTTGGGATCGGCTATTTAGTTGAAAATTTTTTTGGTGATAGAGTACACCTAATATGTTAATATACTGAAATAATAGCGCGCACTATTCAGAAAAACCTGTAAAAATAATTATTAAAAAATTTTAACGTAGCTGGTGTACTTAATATAATTGAAAAAGAATGGTGTACATAACAGCTCCACTGGTATAGTGGAATCAGCGTTTGACTGGTAATAGAATGGTCCTGCGTTCGCAACCGACTCTGTTCAAGAAAATTTTTTTTATTTTTTTATTTTTTTTTTTATATTAATAAATGTTTTATTTATTTATAAAACATTTTATTTAAAATATGTATTTGTAACAAATCTTTAAATAGGTAAATCTGTAAATAGGTAGGATAAAATAAAATTAATTATAAAACTTTTAAAGTAACATTTATTTAATTGCAAATTATTATCATACTTTACACACAAGACCCAGAGTGATAATTGTCATAAAAACATACAAAACAATAATTTTTATTACAATTTACACAACATATGAATGTATGTCTTTTGCAATTACAGGGTGTCTGTATGATGACATCTAATGAAAAACATACTTGATTCACGTTCATGAAAATGTTCCTTTCATGAAATAATTTTGACGCATATCAGACGTCAAAAATTATTGTTGTGTATGTTTTTGACTATCACTCTGGGTCTTTCTTTTTACAGGTTTTTCTGAATAGTGCGCGCTATTATTTTAATATATTAATATATTAAGTGTACTCTATCACCAAAAAAAATTTCAAACAAATCGCCGACCCCAAGGCTGTGCACTCTCCTTGTCAAAAAGGAAATGTTAGACTTCAGAATAATGTTCTTATCTTGTTAAGTTAAACATTGTAATTGTTAACACACTTTTTCTAGACTGATTGACTCGAAATTCAGTACCTATTTAGTTAACAATTCTTAGTTAACAATTCTCTTATTTTCGCCCAGCTTTGATTTTATACAGGCTGAACTGTAACGACTGCCCCAAATTAAAACTGATGATAGACAACAAAAAATTGAACAATAAATCCTAATACCATTTATTTTTATGGCCCTTAGTTTTCAAAAAGATTCATTTATGACCAAAATGAGAAGTCTTTGAAATAATACGAAATGACGTTAACATATTTCAGCGTGTCCGTGAATCATGGATGCGTCGACTGAAGGCATGTGTACGAGCAAATGGTGGCTATATGTATTATTATTTGTAAAAAGGTAGGCAACCAGTGGCCCTCAAATTTTTTTTAAAAGTTATTTTCTTCGAAACCATATGTTCTAGCAAAAAGTTGTATTAAGTTTTTTTTGTTCAGTTTGTCATGTATTACTCTTTGGTGTAATTTCGGGCAGTCGTTACGGTTCACCTGTATCTATATTGCACATTTTCTCTCCTTTACTAGTAGAGATTCCATTACGTATTCTTGTAATTTATCCAATTATTGCATTCAATTTGCAATAGCCTTTACATAAGAGTACTAGATATTTTTTTTACAAAACACGTTGATACAATTCAAACCGCAATTGCGATAACGCACACCTAAAAATCGCATATCTGCATTGAGCCCACGTTATGTATTCCCGTCTTTTAAGTTAAATATGTATGTACAATACATTCTTCATCTTCTATATTTTATTTCTTTATTCTAATTTATTTGTTTTTCATCATAACTTCCTACATTATTAATATTATTTTATTAATCTTGTTGTGATTATTGACTGCGTCACTTTGTTATGTATTTAAGTCAACACGCCGCGAAGCAGCGCCACTCACACGAAATACACAAAAAGAAATGATACATAACTACCTACTTTGAGGGATTTAAACCAGTGGTTCCCAAAGTGGTCCCTACGGATCCCTAGGGGTCCCCGGGATCATTCAGAGGGTCCGTGGAAAACTAAGATTGATTTGGGGGGTCCCTGAACAACGTCAGGGGGTCCACGCAATGTTTTATATAAAATAAAAACATTATGACAAGCTTTCGTTAATATGGAAGTTAAATAACAATGAACAAATTATTAACGATTTTTACATTCTAAGTATAAAAGAAAAGTTATACTCTTGTTTAAGTTGATTAAAAAAATTATATATCACAGTTATCAATACAGTAAGCCCTTAACATTCATTAAAGATTTCTTTTTTTATTAAAAACCGAAGAGGGGATTGTAAGTTTTTCTAACACAGATGTGTTTCTAAAGAATATACATATTATTAATGGTCAGAGATGAGGCTTATTTAAGATAAAAGTATTTGAAATACAAATACAAGATACAAAATACGTATTTTCATCTTGTATCTTTGTATCTTGTAATGTATTATTATGGGTTATTGTACAGAAGCTGCTGATTACTTTTCCGTCTTCCTATTTGGTCAAACGTGGATTCAGTGCCGTTGTAAGCTTCATCACAAAAAAACCGACCAGAAATTAGTACTCGTGGGGATTTGCGGTTGCTACTCACAAATATTGAGCCGGGCATAAATACACTCATAACATCCCATCAGGTTTATCCAAGTCATTTTTTTTGTATTTTGGAAAAAAGTTATAATTTAAATAAATGCTTCTTGAACAAGATGTTTTATTTATATTTTATTTTTACGCCACCATTTACCATTCAAAACATCAAAGTTAAATTTGTGTTTTTTTTTTATTATATTATGCATTTATGTCACCCAGGGTCCGTGAGCAAATTTTTACTATGAAAAGGGGTCCGTGAGCAACTTTTGACTATGCAAAGGGATCCGTGGGCCAAAAGAGTTTGGGAACCACTGATTTAAACGAAAACATTTATGTAAATGTTAAAATTAAGCGCAAAGTAAACTTCAAAGTTTCGAACAAATTGTTAATTAGAGTACGTTTGTATTTTTGTTTGACAAAAAATATATTATGGTATATATAGGAAACGTATAGGAATGTTCAATTCAAACGAGACAACTGTCGAAATATTTCACACAACTTGTAGTGTAGTGATTTAATATTTCCGGATAATGTTCAAATGTTAATACTCTTTAAAAGATGTAATAAATATTTTCAAATTACTATATGAATTTAGTGAATAAATTATATCAATTTTATAAAAGGAGAATGCATAGAGTTCGTTTGTTTATACGTAAGAAATAAACCCAGAGATTATCGCTACTGTGATTACAAAGTTTATCTAAACTATTCCAGGCAAACAAATAGGGTATGTTTAATTCAAAATCAGTAACATGTAAAGTGTTCTTTAACGTCTTGCAGCCATACTTATAGTCTTGGTCTTGGTCTTGGTCTTGCAAAATACAGTCTTGGTTTTGGTCTTGGGCCGCTATTACACTGTCAAAGATATATGTCAAAGTTTTATTTAATCAAAGAAATATTATAGTGTAATAAGTCAACTTTTATTATATAAATTTCTGTAACCATAGTTAAAGATACTTCTTAACATTTGATCATAGATTTGATCAAAAATTTTTGACATATATCTATGACAATGTAATAGCGGCCTTAGTCTTGCAAAAAATGCAAGACCAAGACTAATTTTGCTCATCACTATTATATATATATATATATATATATATATATATATATATATATATATATATATATATATATATATATATATATATATTTATATATATATATATATATATATATATATATATATATATATATATATATATATATATAAATTTTAGTAAATATTATTATTAGTATAATATAATTATTTTCGGTTTCTAGGGACCTCAAGACAAATTTCTGCCATAGTCCCGGGCTCAAGTCGCGTCATGACAGTGGCTGTAATGGCTGAATTCCATTCTGGAAATTCGCTAAAAGTGTAGCTCGCTGACGTAAAACTATTGTTACTTCAACTGCACGTTGCTCTGTCCGATAATACGTGTTTTGTAATTGTGTGTGTGTGTGAATACTCACACAGGAGCAAACATCAAACTCATACCACTACAAGCAGTGTGCACCTATACAACATAGTGGTGCGAAGTGGAGGGGATTTTACGTCACCTTTTTGCTCCAGTCGGAATAATATCATATAGTAGTTTGACCCCTTGTGTAAAGTAGACCGTGTGGAGAAAAGAATATAATATTATTCTTACCAGATGTTCAAATTTAAAGAAATAGGAATTAGATTCACCATTATTATTGATGGTTCTTTAATTAATGACAATTAGACTTTCTTAAAAAAGAAAAAAAGCTAAAAAAAAACGTTTATAAAAAAATATTAGGTACAAATTACTGTTATACACTCTATATGTACTCTGTGTGTGTGTGTATGTGAATGTGGCGGCATCTCTTTGTGAGGATTAAGAGAAAAATCTGTCACGGCATTATCGTTTGTATTATTCAATAATAATAAAATGTAATATGCTCGTTTGCTACCGACTTCGTTTTTTCAGCTCTTTTTTTTTATCAATGATTCATTTATTACATGGCTGTCATATGCGAGGCTGCTTGCTATGCGAGTGCGTGCGTGCAGCTGATTCGGAATATACCGTGCCGTCGTACCGATGATGGAGTACAATGTGTCATAAAAATGCTGTACAATATGGGCTTCTATAATATCCCATCCTCGTACGGAATTTTTATTTTAAAAATTGAGAATTTACCGATTAAATTGATTCATTGTTTATTACGCAAACACCACACACACTAGGGTAAATGCGGGAGAGATGCCGCAGTAGCCATAGTTCGTCCGTTGATTGATAGATAGCGCTATTAATGGATTGTATGTTTAAAATAAGTTACTTATTTAAGCTGTATATGGTAACATTTATGATTAGTCCATCAGTTTAGTAATTATCCAACTTTTTTTTATTGAAAAGTAAGTTTTTTAACATAATATTTTATCAAGCATTTGATTCATTAGAATTTAAGAATGTATATTTCATTGTTTTAATAAAAATGAGTTTTGTTATTAATTTAGGTGTATTTTAAAAGTACTGTATAAAATTTTGGGTTAGAATTCTGCACTATGCTTGCTATAACAACATGCGGCATCTATCCCAACAAAAAGGAGAGATGCCGCATTTAAAGTTGGTATAGATGCCGCATCATATTACATATTAAAAATTCGTCAAGTGCGTGTTTTTTGACACGCACTAAGTTAGGCCTTCTCAGAGGACTTGACGAATTTTTTTCATTATTTTAAAATATTTTGTTACCTTAAATCATAGATACCAGCGAAACACAATTCGATATCGATAATGGAAAGGCTGGGAAACTTTTAAAATTTGAAAAAATTCAATTTTTTCAAATTTTTTTTTTATCATTTTGTGTGTCTGCGTTTGTATGAACTTTTGAGTGCATATTTCGATAAAATAGACCAAAATAAACAATAGACCAAAAGGTCGAGGCAAGAGTAGGTGGTGAGGTTAGTTAAAGTTAGGTTAGTTTAGTTAGTTTTGACAATATACTTCGACTTTTATATAAAAACTAGATGGTGAAATTAGTTAAGGTTAGGTTAGTTTAGGTAGTTTTGACAATATACTTCGACTTTGATATGAAAACTAGATGGTGAGATTAGTTAAGGTTAGGTTAGTTTCGGTAGTTTTGACAATATACTTCAACTCTGAGACACATGCTTGCAAAATAAAAAAAGAAATTTAAAAAAATTGAATTTCTTCAAGTTTAACAAGTTTCCCAGCATTTTCAGTAACGATATCGAGTTGTAGTATTTTTTTTAACTAATCCCCCATAACAATGAACTTTAAAAAAAATCATTAAAATCGAATCATTAGTTTTTCTTTTAGAGCCAAAAATAGGTGGAGCCGTGCTTCTGCATATACTTCGACTTTGTTATAAAAACTAGGTGGTGAGGTTAGTTAAAGTTAGGTTAGTTTAGGTAGTTTTGACAATACACTTCGACTTTGATATAAAAACTAGATGGTGAGATTAGTTAAGGTTAGGTTAGTTTAGGTAGCTTTGACAATATACTTCGACTTTGACACATGCTTATAAAATAAAAAAAGAAATCTAAAAAAATTGAATTTTTTCAAATTTAACAAGTTTCCCAGCATTTTCAGTAACGATATCGAGTTGTAGTATTTTTTTTAATTAATCTGCCGTAGCAATGAACATTAAAAGAAAAAATCATTAAAATCGGATCATTAGTTTTTCTTTTAGAGCTAAGAATAGGTGGAGCCGTGCTTCTACATATACTTCGACTTTATTATAAAAACTAGGTGGTGAGGTTAGTTAAAGTTAGGTAAGTTTAGTTAGTTTTGACAATATACTTCGACTTTGATATAAAAACTAGATGGTGAGATTAGTTAAGGTTAGGTTAGTTTAGGTAGTTTTGACAATATACTTCGACTTTGACATACATGCATACAAAATAAAAAAAGAAATCTTAAAAAATAGATTTTTTTTAAATTTAACAACAGTTTCCCAGCATTTTCAATAACAATATCGAGTTGTAGTATTTTTTTAACTAATCCGCCATAGCAATGAACATTTAAAAAAATCATTAAAATCGGAATATTAGTTTTTCTTTTGGGGCCAAAAATTGGTGCATAATTACCAAATGCAATATTAAATATGAAAAATTTATTCATAACTACGTCATTGATTATAGTATATATTAATATACTTCCAAAGACCTATCGATGAATAAAAGAATTCAGGGATTCCCACGTACCTGCTGGGCTGGAATACAAAAACCTATTGGCGCAACAAACGCTCAAAATTCTATATCTTAGTTAGTTTTACTCCGATTTGTTTCAAATTTTGACACAACAATCTTAAAATGTTGTCCAATCATATGAAAGTATAAAAAAGAGAAAAAAATTAAATTCATTACCATCCCCTTAAGGTTAAAGCAAATTTTTCCGGTGGAGTAGGCATGTCGATTCATTAAAAAAAAATCGATTTCCGATTCGATTGGAATCGAGTGGGCTGGAATCGGTTCTCGATTAAATCGATGATTAAAAGATCGATATTTAATTATTCGATTCGGTAGTCGATTATTTTGAAATATGCTTAATAAAAACAGAAAACATTATTGATAACGAATTAGTAGAGGTAGAAGTATTTTTTATATCAATAAATTAAACTTATTCAAGAAATCAGGAAATGAAACTATAAGTTAATTATATGCGTTTATTGAATCAAATTAATAAAAAAATTACATTTCCCAATATTTCATGTCAATTAACTTTAAAAATATTAATTTATCTAATCGCTCAGGATTTAGGCGACCCCTTTCGTCGGACGCAATATTTGGTGGAACGGAAAAGTCTTTCGCAAGGAACGGATGTTTCGACTATACAAACCATAAGAATTTCTTGTTGTCAAAACTACGAAATTCTAAAAATGCATATTTTTACAAAAAGCCCCAAAGCAGAACATTTTCAACCTTTCTGCGACGGCATGTGTAAAACCCAAAAACTTTCTGTAAGTTTACTGTAAATCGAACGTTAACTTCGACATTTAATATATTATTAAATACAATACAATTACTGTTTAATATTAAATTTAGTGCAAATCTGGCATTAAATTATAATAGGGAATATGCATGTTTTTTAGAATATTATGAAACATTTTTTAGAATATTCTATACATGTCACAAATTCTTAGGACAGTTCTTTTTGTTTGATTAATTTTAGTTTCCATAACGAAATTAATGTAAATTATCTACCTTAAATAAAAATTCCGCCAAAACGGTACATTTGAGCAACGAGCGATCCTATTGGTTGTGACGTGTAATGTAAAGTTTCACCAAATATGCCAGATATATATACTGAATGAAATATGCACTGAAGGTATAACATAGAGTACCATAAATAATAGGATACACTTTATAAACTTTGTCACTGATAGGAAAACATATCAAATAGAATAAAAATTAATTTTTGAATATTTAAAAATATTTTGTAACTTGTCACAATCAATACTTATTATTTTTTAAAAAAAAATTGATTTAGGTAACTAGGAAAATATTAAATATTGGCCATTAACGGATATTTTCATTTGTTACAATTTTTGTAGTACCAAACTACAATTCTATAAAACTTATTATTTGATAAATTAAGGATACATTTAAATGGATATGGAAAAATTAATAATTCTCGTATTTGAAACCAAAGAGAAAAAGAGTACTATAACAGAGAAATTTGTAAAAAAACTTTGCTTAGAGGTTACGGAAGCATTAAATGTTCCTTCATTCCAAAATCAAATGCACGTCAAAGCTTAATTTAATCTCCATTTTCACAAAAATTGAATAATTGATTTATACCAGTATTTGATTTGTAAACAATGAAGAAGTTTATGTACGTGTTTCAAACATAAATACGCTGTCAATGGGGTGGGCACACCCCATTGAGTCGTAAAAGACTTTAAAATAGTATTCTACTTTAAAATAGTCTTCTAAAATAGTATTATATACCCTGAAATTATATTTTCGCCTTGAAGTTTATAAAAAACTGTTGTAACTCAAAAGACTTAAAGGCTAAATTATAAAATAATAGCAAAAATATTTTAGAAACTAACCCCCAAAATACCCTAATTTGAGCGAGATAGGACTAACAGTAAATAAGATATTGACATTTAATGGGATTTCATGGTAGCGGCGTAGCTACCGTTACTCCGATTTCGATTAAATTCATAGGGGGCCATATAGGAACCAAACTACATAATTTCTGAAAATTTCATAAAAAAGAATTGAGTGGTTCAGAAGTTATGCCACTTGGTGCAATTTTGGAATTACATGGTAGCGGAATTGCTACCGTTACTCCGATTTTGATTAAATTCATAGGGGACCATCGCGGAGCCAAACTGCATAATTTCTGAAAATTTCATTAAAAACAATCGAATAGTTCGGAAGTTATGCCACTTGGTGCAAAATTGGAGGTACACAGACGGACAGACAGACACCAAACCAAAATTGTTCAGGAAGCTCTAAAACGTAAAATGTGCGTAAAAAATTTAATTTTGGAAAGAAACAATTTTTTATTTTTCAAAAGTGATCACAATGCTTCCGCTACTAAAAGGACGTTTTTACGTTCTAGTTATTTTTACTATACTATAAATATAAACCGCTTGTTTCTCGATATTAATTCGTCTATATCCAATACGGCGCAGCCTGCTAGCAGCCGCCAGCGCTCGCGGAGTCTTAAGTCACTTGTCTTCGATTTAAAGAAGGATATTTTCACGTTCTAGTTATTTTTACTATACTATAAATAAAGTTTTTTCCTTCCCTTTTACGGTCAAATTCACAACAAACTACATTCTGCAAACTACATTCTAGTTGGTTTTATGATAGCTAATCTAAGATTAGTAATCTTTCTGCAGGAGCCCGTTCTCCTTCTGCGACAATGTCGCCGTGTTGCGCGTAGTTCTGCTATGGGGACAAAAAGTAAATTTAGTTTTCATTATAGTTAAAATTTTTTAACTAATTATTATTTTTCTACTTACATAATATAACTTCTTGCAATTTTTATAAACTTTTTCAGCTACAGGTAGCTTATATATAAACTTTTTCAGAATAGTAGTGCGTGGGTAGGTAGTACTTAGTAGATTTATTGTTAGTAGACTCACAGAACATTTTAAGTAGACTAGTCAAAGTGTGGAACGCTCTTCTTTATAAAACCACGAATTGGTTTATGTTTTCTTAATAATTTACAACGATTATAAAAGTAACATAACCATGTTTGACAAATCGACTGCAAATTCACCGAAACAAAAAAAGTATAATCAACAATTTTTGAACTGAATGTATCTAATTCTTTATCTACTTACCATGTTATTATCAATTATCATGATCATCATATTCTGAACATTTAAATTCTGTTCATATAAAAGTTTTTTTTAGGTTAATTTATTCAAAACAATAATATTGACTGACATATTGGTGTACCTGTATAACAAAAACCAGGTGTCAATTTGAAAACAAGCCATACCTATTTTTTAACTTACAAACTACTTTTTTTTTTTTAAATTTGCTAATATTGAGTTAAGTACATTAATTATTTTACTTACATCATCAGTTATCAAATTTTTTCGTTCGTTTACTCGATTTATCAAAAATTATGAACTTTGCTCAAAAGTAAAGTACTTTTATAAATAATAAACAAATATTTTACTTCGCAAAATACCACTTTTATTTTGAAACTGTGACAATATTGTTTCGAATATTCGGTTTGAAAATGAACTGACGGTTCGAAACAATATTGTAACAGTTTCAAAATAAAAGTGGTATTTTGCGAAGTAAAATATTTGTTTATTATTTACAAATATGGAATACCGTAAAGTAACGCTCAAATCTATTAATATTATAAAGTACTTTTATTTTTATTAATACCAAAAATTGTTATAAACAAAGTTGATCAGAATTTAAAACTATACTCGAATATGGAATTATATCGAATTACAAGAAAAATCACGTTTTGTTGCTTTTTACAATTTTAAGTTCTAATTTTGGAAATTTGTCTCCTTTGTTTATTAACACCATGATGGTTATAACCTTTCCTAACAAAACGCCCAACTAGTACACTATTTTGACAGTACACTATTATTACACTTATATACTTCTCATTGATTTTATAACAATGCGTTGCGCGAACGATGTCGCAGGTACATCTAGTTCAATATAATTACGTATCTAAATATATAGCTTTCTAATTCTGATCATAACAATTTTTGATATTGTCAAAATACATATTATATACATATTGAGCAAAATACATATTTCTGACAAACATTATAAACAAACAACTGAAAAAATTTATACTGATGATTGCAATTTACATTTTAGATCTTAAACCATGCAGAACTTTTTAGGAAGAACTACTTTTTTCTTGGAGTTAATAAGAAAAGTTTCCTATACGATACCAACATAAAAAGACACAGTGTATATTTTTAAATTTAGTTCACAAATATGAATAATAGGTGGCAGTATATATTACCAGTCAGAAAAAAAGTTCCAGTAGTTTGTAAAAGTGACACAAGATAAAAAAGGTAAAATATATACATGTTTGTATAAAAATAAAAAAGAAGAAAAATGTACATTCATTTTGGTGATTTCGTTGATAGATCGTCGATAGAGTTAATATACAACAAAAAGACTAAAGTAGAGCACAATATAATTGATGCCAAAAAAAAATTAGCTTTCTTTTATGAAAACGTAAAATTGCTGTAGTCATTTTTTCTTTATATATTCGTCACATATAATGGTGAAAGTGTTAATTTATGATTTTTGGCTGGTTTTTATTTATTTATTTTTTTTTTTTTTAAGGACACTGGCACCCCTCTAGTATATGCATGTGCAACTCATTAATTATTTTTTTAAATTTTATTATTATTATTACCGATTCCCCCTCTGAAATTTTTATGATAGACCAAAATTATAAGGCTCTTCTTCGAAGGCCTAAAAACATAGACTTATACCTTAATTATGCAATTTCTTTTTTGGACTGTAAATTATGTCACGTAAATACAAAAGATCCATTAATGGATCGGGAAGAGCTCTCATATTAGCGAAGATAACGAAAATAATGATGATTGCCTGTGTATTGAATGTTTTGAAAAGTACTCAGAAACAAAAAAAAGTTGACTGGTTAAGATGTGTAAAGTGCCAAAAATGATTACATATGGCATGCATCATGTATGGAGATGGGTGTAAAATGCAAAATTTTTAATATGAACTATGCGGCGACTCTCCTTCTTTGATGCGGCATCTCTCCCATAGGTGTGGAAGAGCCGCTGCTTTGCAGGCTCTACAAAAATGTTAATTATGAATCCTTTATGACTCAAAATTTAAAATTATTTATAAATAATTTTAAAGAACAATGTTTACATTTATTTTGCACCAAATTTCAAATCAATTAAATGCATACTTTAGGAATTATCAAGTGTTTTCAAAATATGCGGCATGTCTCCCGCATTTACCCTATTAAACAATTGACAGATGGAGCACCAGCGTTTGACTTCAGTCGAGATTGCCACCCGTTCCGCTTTCGATAGTAGAGTTCCGCATCCCGATTTTTCCAGCTGCGCACAAAATACCCATCTATGTGTATCCCGCTCCTCTTTCATAACTGAAACAAAGCGATGGATTTAATTTTTCCGGCAACTAAATGAGTGACTCGTGTGAGTCACTCATTCTGTAAGTGACTCATAATTGTGCGTGCAATTATGTGAGCAAAAGTGACTCAAAAAGAGCAAAAGTGACTCAAAAATGTGTAATTATGAGTTACTCTTGCTCGATACACAATTTTCTCAACTTACGAAGGGTATTAAGGGTCTATAAACGAGCTTTCCAGGGAGTAAGCACCTGCTGTATCGAGCGTCTAACAATAAGAGTGTTACGTTCTTGTCTTACTGTTTTTTTTCTCAAAATAATTATGAGTACGTAAGTAATTTATATTACTAATTAGAGTTACTTATTGTAAGTTTATGTAACAAAGTGTGTTCTATTACAATTTTTCTATTTCCACAATAAAATTTCTAAGAAACATCTAGAGCTAACAAAAGCAGAGCTACAATTTCAACTTCATTCTAACAATATTCTTAGTTTTCAATGCAAGAAAATACCTTAAGAAATTAAGAAAATTTTTTTTTGCTGTATAATAATTGAAATCCGCACCGTTTATGGTTCTGAAAATATAGGAATTATGAGGTGTGATGGTCAGGCAGACAGACAAACCGATAGACAGACAGACGGATCTGCAATGTTATAAGGGTTCTAAGATTTTTTCTTTGGTACACTAAAAATATTCAGTAAGAATACTTCTTAAACTTCAACTCCAAATTTTGTTAAAATCATGCTATATAAAAAACAAACTTCCCATGGCCCCATATAAACTGGTGCTAATGTTGTTTCTAAAACTGGTCAAGTGCAAATTGAACATACTTAAATTCGCCGAAATCGTAGCTGCATAAAGATTTAGTCGTTCGAACTCCAAGATCCGAATAACTAGAAAAACACCGTTTTCACGTGATATACGACTATAGTATAAATTTTTAGAATATCGAGCGAGGTCGATAAGTCGCTTGCTATAGTAGCACCAAAATATTATCCAAAACCACAGAAACCAAAAGAGAAATGAAATAATTACATAATGGGTAATGGACAATTTTTATTCAGAGCTATCAAAAACGGTCACTTTGAAAATATTTAACTTATCAACATTATGACTACTTGCTATTGACAAAGACAATTTTAACTAAAAATGGAATTGAAAAGTAAAAAGTTTTTCTTCAAAATAAATTATGAGTCCCAAGGTAAGTATGGTCCATTTCACTTAAGTTTAACCATGCTTCATCACTTTGAATTTAAATAGTTTCCGTTTTCTTGGCTTTATCTCTTTCATTATTGCAATTACGTAAATTTTAAATTTGCAGTTTGTTTTTAGAAAAGAATAGAAGATTGATATGTTTCGAATATAAGAATTATTTAATTTTTTAACGATAACTCATGATCAATTGTATTTGAAATGAGGTATACTTTGTGTCATCTAATACTTTAGCCGTGCAGCAAAATTACTTCCTTCTTGAGTTTTTATTAAGTACCAATACACAAGATGAACATATGTACCCGTTGGGCAAATTAACAGCGAACCATTCGTTTAAATACCGTGAAATTGGTGTGAAATTATTTGAATGATTTTGTGCCGAAACCCAAGCACACCTGGAACCATATTATTCAAAATACTATTCCGAATATTGTTTCATATTAGGTAACAATTTAGACTTTAAAAAATTTCATTTCAATTCAGTGATTCATTTCAAGTCAGCAAAGTAATTTTTCCCCAAAAATGCAGTTGACGACAAAAAAAAAAAAAAAAGAAAAACGAAATGCCCCCCAAAAAAACGCACATGGCGAGTAAAAATTGTTATATAAAAATATTGTTTTTCCTTCTTCTCTCATATCTCCCCTCATGCGCCTTTTTTGCTACGTCGCTTATTTGAATCAAGGCTTTTCTGTACTAAGGAAAAAATTTTTAACTCAAAGAAACGATTTCTTTCCTCCTAGTCGTCACAAAAACAATATTTTGTTGACAATTGATCGGCAATAGGCAATTTACCACAGCATACTTGATATCATATATAATTTTGCATAATTTAAATGACATTTATCCCTTGTGTAGAGGCCTGTTATCCTTG
The DNA here is from genome assembly GCA_035578155.1 of Brachynemurus nebulosus. Classification (NCBI taxonomy): domain Eukaryota; kingdom Metazoa; phylum Arthropoda; class Insecta; order Neuroptera; family Myrmeleontidae; genus Brachynemurus; species Brachynemurus nebulosus. Next base: position 5,341,981 of record JAPWDM010000029.1, read on the forward strand.
GACCTTAACAAGCCCTCTGATGACACTTCAATCCCTTCATGGATAATGTACTACTTAACACTATTGTCACAATCTTAGATGTATATCGACACAGTTTAAACAGTTGCGTGCTCGTACAGCAAGTACTGTTTCAGTGAACGCAAAAACCGTGCTGTTGCAGCGAGCGACCCGCGCCCTAAAACCATACGAAATAAAAGTAAGGCGGTCAGGTGTTTATAGATATCAGTTCGCTGTTTGAAAGACGTGTCGTCCAAAAATAATTTGTAAACAAAATTTAATTTGTAATTTGACCGATTTACTGTTATTGTGTATAGATTTATGACTTGGATCGTTCGCTGTAACAGCACGATTTTTGCGTTCACTGCATCAGTACGTGCTGCAGAAGCATGACACCAGGTGTTCAAACACACACCTAACAAAATTTTGGCTTTTATTACTTCTCTATTATCCTCCACCCACATCATAACACAAAATAATCTAAAAAAATAAAGTTTAAATTCCATTATTTTTACATACTTCCCGTCCGACATGCTCTTTTCGTACCTACAAATCACTCAAAACACAATATACACAATTAGAATATATGTACCGTAAAACCGTCTAGACCCGGACACTTTTTTACATTCTTTGGTATAGTTTTATGTTTATACGTGTTTCCTTCATAGATATCGCCAATAAAAGTATTACCATTAGAAAGAGCGTATATTATTTGTTATATCCCTGACCCATTTGTTTCATTATAAGTAAAAATAAAAAAAAATTAATTAATAAGTATCCGGGTCTACACCCCAAATCGGTCTTGACCCGGACACTTACTTAAATAATGTAATAACATACAAACTAATCATTCCCGTCGGGGTTAGGACAGTGTTTTATATCGTCTGATGTCTTTGAACCTGTCAAAGGCTTCAAAACATTTTGTGGGAAGGGAAGAGGGTCAATACATAGTATGCCTCTCTATGAAGCAAACATGCGATATGACATCAGAAGGAGGCATAAACCGCGTAATTCTGGGGGAGGGGGGAATATAACGTATGGATAGTGGAAGTTACAGCCCGTGCGAATCGCAGCCATAGTGTAATAAACTGATGTGTCCGGGTTTAAACGGATATATGTATATAGCATGTATTTTTTTATATATACATCGAATATAACTTCAAGCATCATTAAATGATGCGCGATAAAATTCTGAACACATACATATCAAAATTAAAACAATATGACAATTATGACGAAAATTACATGTTCTAAGTTAGACACACATTTTATTTCTTTGAAAAACTGGAGAATAGTAATCCTGTAAAATGAGATAGTAAAAGTTGAAATCCGTAGTTTTTATTGGTACAGCTGTTTAGAGGATGTTTTTCTCTCTCTAATGACGTCAAGAACAAATGTTTATTGTAGCAGGTTAATGTAGAAACTGCTTACTTTGAAGATTGGTACAAAGTGTCCGGGTCTAGACGGTTTTACGGTATGTAAGTTTACTAAACAATTCATAAAATTGCTTACGCATCCGTCACCGTTTTGTGCATGTTGTATAATAAAGTCTCTAGTGGTTGTAGTACGTACTACATATGGGTACATTTCGTACACGTTGTCGGTCAGTTACTTTGGTCGGCAAAAGATCAAAGCGAACCTAATCAAATATATATATTTAATCATTATTATTATTACTGCATTATTATTATACAGAAGAAAAAAAAGCTAGAACGAGAGTGAGAGAGATTGAGTGGACGGAATAAGGTGTAAGTGAGAGGGAGATAGAACAATCGTTCTAAATTTATCCATTTTTTTCCCTATTATTTACGGAAAAAGTTGCAATCAAATGCATATATACATATATGTATGTGGTTAAAAATAGAAGTAACTTGTATGTGTTTAGCTGTTTTTGTATTTTATATTAAAACACCGAATTTTTAATCAAGATACTGAGAATTTAACCTTAAAGAGAAATTCAACTAGTAAAAACATTTTGGGAATTTTTTTGAAACATTTTGTTCAAATAGTTCTAAGCAAAAATAACTGCTTCTCACTACCAGGAGAGTAATATATTATGTGATTAATACATAAAAATTGAAATTTGAAACTGGAATCAGTGGTCTAAGAGTAAGGCACTTGACTGGTTATCAAGAATCCTGGGTTCGAATCCCAACCGATTCAGTTTGATAAAATAATTGATCACATATACCATGAAGTAAATTGTGTGTTCGCGTTATAGAAATAGGATTTTTTTTCATTTTCAGAAAGTCTAGACCTTTAAAAATGTGTCCTCAAAAAGAAATTTAAAAATTTTGAAAATTTATAAAGTTATAGTCATTTTAATACGGTAGGTTCAAAACTCTAAATGCATTTTTCTTGAAACTATATTTCTTAAGCTGGTCGACATAATATCTGGAATTCTGTTTACTGAATTATAACTTCGAATTTGGCGAATACCTTCAATGCGTATTGCTTTATGATAGGGACTACGGATATAGCAAAATTTTAATTATTATTATTTTTAAAAAATAAAAAACTTTATCCAAACCTTTTAACTTTAGCCAGAATTACAACCTTTCTGAACCAAAATCTTTCTCCTTTTTTTATTAATTCGCAAAAAAACTGAAATTTTTGCCCTCTAAACTAGAAGACCCCTTTATAGTGAGCATACGAATATTAACATATGTATGTATATTTAAATACGAACAAAAGTTCTCCATACTTGATAATGTTCACAAGCATATCGATAATATCGAAATTTAAAAAAGAAGACTCTTACACTAGTTCATCTTTTTACCCTGTTGTTATCTCAAAATCTTTTATACTTAAAACACTTATAAAAACGTTCAAGATTTCAAGAACTGATCGACTGATATAATAACTGAATGTATATGTCTATATTTGCTACTGGAATTTATAATATGAAAAATATTGATAGATCTATATAAAAGATAATACCTATATTAAAATAATCGCGGTATCTTTCTTAATAATTACCTCATGTCTCAATGCGGTTACCAAATATAATTGATTCAATAATTGAACCAGTAAATTCAATAAATTCAAACGAAAATCAAATCCACCACTGAATTTATGCCATACCTATACACGTATACATTCAAACCTGTTTTTGCACGGTTGTTTTGTGTGCTTTAAAAAAAACAATGCTCATCAAAGTGCCTAATACAATACTTGAATAAAAAAAAATTCGTTAAGTGCGTGTTTTTGACACGCACTAAGTAATGCCATCTCAGTGAAAGTGTTAATTTATGATTTTTTGTTAACTCTATAGTTGTTAACTCTACAGCCCTCTTGCGTTTTGTTCAGTTTGGATGTACAACTCAATAATTATTCAATCACGTGTTCAATTCAATCACACAACGATATTAATATGTCATCTTCGATGACATAATAAAAAAATAATTCGTTAAGTGCATGTTTTTGACACGCACTAAGTAATGTCATCTCAGTGAAAGTGTTAATTTATGATTTTTTGTTAACTCTATAGTTGTTAACTCTACAGCCCTCTTGCGTTTATTCAATATGGATGTACAACTCTATAATTATTCAATATGGATATACAACTCTATAATAATGTTTCCCCCACTATGATCACATAACGATATTAATATGTCATCCTTCGATGACATAAAAAAAGTTAGAAATTTGGAGATTAATTAGCGGTAAGGATGATTACTGACTGTCCAAACGTATTTCGTTATCACATTACATAAGTATATACATTGTTGCATCATCCAGTTTGTTTACATATGTATGTATTGCAATTTTTGTATGTCCAATAATTAAAACTGTTCCCATGTGTAGAAAAACCATTTCTAGTATCTATATTATGAGGTTACGGAATTACATATATTTTCTATAAAACTTTTTGAAGTGAAAACTTCTGTAACAAGGGTAACTATGCGTGGCAATGTAATGAAATCTGTAATGGTCGAGAGTGTAATAATTACTGAAAATGATAGTGTTTTGCCCGTAATGAATTGGCCATGTTTGCAGGATGGAAGTTCCTGATATCATATTTTGTATCATTTAAAATTAGGTATTCTACATTAGGTTCAACTCGGTATATCTATATAGTTAATAACTGAATGTATATGTAGTAACGGAGCTAACGGAGTAGTAGCGTGTCACTACCGAGAAATTTAATTTTTTTATATTTTTTTTCTTTAGTAAGAATAAAAAATGAATATACATTTTACTAATAAGAGCATCCTTACGATTAAATTGATATTTCTATTAACAAAAAAATTGATAAAAGTACCTAATTTTACTTTCGTTATTATTACCTATTAATTAATTTCTATCCCTATTAGGCTACTAAGATTCAACAAATATGGATTCTGCTTCTAGCCTGGTAGCATTTAATCTTGAACTCGGCTTGAAAATAATTTATTAGGTATTATTTATTTTCCGCAATTTTGTAATTATCTACACACGTTCATCAAAACCGCGACTCCTACAATAATAAAGTCCTATCTATTAGTGATGAGCAAAATTAGTCTTGGTCTTGCAGTTTTGTCTTGGTCTTGCATCTTTTGCAAGACCAAGACCAAGACCAAGACTATGTATACCAAGAGCAAGTCCAAGACCAAGACTATAAGTATGGCTGCAAGACCAATACCAAGACTCAAGTGAGCAAGACCAAGACAAAAGCAAGAAAAAAGCAAGACTCTTGCTAAACTATTTAAATAGTTTGAAAGTATAATTATTAATACTGTAAAGAGAAAATTCTGATTTTAGAAAGAAAAAATTCGGTAATAAAAAAATGCAAGAAAGTGCAAGATTTTTGAGCAATACCAAGACCAAGACTCAAACTGCTCTAGCAAGACCAAGACCAAGATTCTTAATGCAAGAACAAGACCAAGACCAAGACTGCCAAGTCTTGGTCTTGGTCTTGCATTTGCTCATCACTACTATCTATAAAATATATTTATATTAAATTTTCATTTTGGTCGTGTGGTTTTAAGCACACTCACAATTTTTTTTTTTAATGCCGTTCCTATCCTCCGCATAAAAATAGGTTTTAGTGTACTTTTATGTATTGGTTTTTTAACCACGTGTAAATGCGGTTTCGAAAAAAGGGCGTCCGTCTGTTTGTGTTTTACCGCGTTTTTGATCACAGTTTTTGATTATAATTCTTTTTATTTGGTTTTTTTTTTATTTTTGTCAGTAATAGCAGGTATTTGTAGTAACGTGTGTGATGTACACACACCGCGTAGAGGTATTGTAACACAAAATTCTTCAAAAGCATATTTTATTTTATAATATTGAATAAATAATAAAACATATCAAAGGAGCGGAATAAAATAAATAAAACACCTGCGTAACCAAATATAAAGATCAAACAAATTCGAGACCAGTTTACGTTTAATTTATAAAGTTTTATTTCACCGAAAAATTGTTTTATTTTCTTATCGTTATGAATTTTCGAAAATATTACCGGAAAAAAATCTTAACTATCCCCTTTTGTACAGGTGAGTTTTTAAGAGTTGCCATTTTTTTTACGGCTAAAACTCTAAACGATTACTCAAAAAATTGTTTCAAGAAAAGTTGTGTAGATACCGACGAAGGCAACTGATTGCTATAGTCCAGTGTTTTTCAACCTGTGGGTCGCGACCGCCTGGGGGGTTGCGAAGCCTTTCTAAGAGGGTCGCAGTACTTTAAAAATAAAACCACTCTAGTTCAATATATTTATGATACTTAATAAAGAGAAGGTTAATTAATGGTTACATGAATATGAGAGTTTCATACTTTTGCGCGATCGAGTTTCAAAATTGCGACTTATTTTCAATAACAGTAAATCCGAATTTTGAATAATTATCATACAGACACTTTTTCTTTGGTTTTGTTTTATTACTCTCATTGGAACTTGAAGTTGATGGTTGTGCATATATGTTTCCAAAAACTTATCCATTTTCAATAATTACAATGAGCATAGAATTTTGAATATTAGACAATAATAAGTGAGTAACTACTAAACAAGGCAATTCAATAAATTTAAATACTAACGCGAATTCACATTTAAAAGAATTCAAATGGATTACTCTCGGAAGTGTTAAACGGTGACGACCGTCGTGCGTGCGCAGAAGCTACTATAAGTCGTCAACTTCGATGTCGATATAAAAATATGCCTGTTTCAAGTCCTTAATTGCGTATTTAATCGATACCTAACTATGAAAATAATTAATAGGCAATGATGAACGGATTCGATATTTATAACATAAAAAAATAAAAGTTGGTAATAGCGGAGGGTAGGGGGTCGCGAAATATTTTTCCATACTAAGGGGGTCGCGCCATGGAAAAGGTTGAAAAACACTGCTATAGTCTAAAGCGCGAAGTGATTAAATCGTTCCCGCTACGACCCTAGACATTTTCTTTTTATCGGGTCCCTCGCTTCCTCACAAGATATAAAGCACACAAAAAATATAAAACAATAATTAAAACAAAATTAAAAAACTAAAACAAATTCCAAATATTGATTAAAAAAAACCGGGTCCTAACCATTTGTTTCATTTATCTATGCGTTGATCCGGCGCTAAATGTGGATATTGTATTCTCGACCAAGTGGTCGGAAAACGACATTTCATATTACACGACCTAATATTATTCCAACTAACGGTGAAAATGATTCCAAGTTACAAGAAATCTATTCAGAGTTAAAGAATTGCTTTTAAACATTTATCTAATACTTAGAAAAGTGTCGATGTTTATCCGAAGTATATGGTCAGCCGAATGGTCGGAATACGACATTTCATATTACACCACCTAATATTATTCCAACTAACGGTGAAAATGATTCCAGGCTACAGGAAATCTATTCAGAATTAAAGAATTGCTTTTAAACATTTCTCTATAATGTCCAAAAAAGATGTTTATTCGAATTGGGTACATGATCGGCTGAGTGGTCGGAAAACGACATTTCATATTATACGAGCTAATCGCATTCCAGTTAATGACGGAAATGGTTCAAGCTACAAGAAATCTATTCAGAGTTAAAAAATTGCGTTTAAACAGTTCTCTAATGCTTCAAAAAAGTATCATAGAATAGAGCAATTTCAAGGTTTTCGAGTCAATCGATATCTTTATAAAAACATTCAGCATGACTTTTCTAAACTTTATAAATTTTATTTTAGATTTATTGTCACTTTCTACACAAAATCATGAAGTATTATTTCTTTTTTGGATGTACAAACACAAAAAAAAAGAAATAGAAATTATGTCATATTTCTGTTTTAAATTTGGTCGGCCCTACGGATTGTCCCCATTCATCCTATTATCGTCTCTTTTGACCCCAATTTACCATAGAAAAAAAATTACATTATTTTTGTAATTTTGTTAAAAACCAGGGACATTTTCCAAAATTTTTGATTACTGTAATAAAGTGACCATTCTCGCGTAAATTTTTAATATATTAAATGAATGTTCTTTAATATATTAATTAATATAATATTAAAGAATACGTACTCATAAAAGAAACAACAAAAAAATTCGGTGTAAAGTCTGAATTCGTGCCTATTCAGTTATTTTTACGGTTGTTGTAAACTCACGCGTCCATATCAACTTTTTGATGCGAGATACAAAAATCCACAAACACTAGTACAAACTTTAAACACCACGTTCACACGTATCGTTTGCCCAAACTTATGTTTGTGCAAACAATTTATTCAAACAAAAGTTTGTGTGGTTTGTACAAAATGTTTGCGCAAACTTCACGTCCACACGTATACCATTTGCACAAACTTATGTTTACGCAAACAGTTTGTGCAAACAAAAGTTTGTGTAGTCTGGACCGGCTATTACACAGGTCATACTTTATTTATGAATTTTTTCGTTAAAAATAAAGTCACAACATCTACTTTTTCTGTACTTTGTTTTGAAAATTTTTCTTAACCCTAGAATGATACGTTGGTCTACGAGTCAAGTTAATCATACATCGGCGTCGTTTCGACGAATGGACTTTTTACGGGGAGTTTTAGAGTTTATCTGCAAAAAACATTTTTTTACATAACAATACTACAAAAGCGAACAAAATATTTAAAAAAATTGGATTTGGAAAAATTTCTTAATATAAATATTTATTAATTTTTTTAATCTTTTTATCAAAGCATATTTTCACTATAAAAATTAAAAAATAGATAAATACATCAATTGTATCATAAAACATGTGTTTCAAATAATTAATTTATGAACTATTATGAGTCAGTAGACATGTGTGACTTTATAGAATGTGAAATTTCTCAGTTATAAATATTCCTATAGATATGTAGTTATTTCACCATTAGGCACATTTGTAAATTTTCTAAAATTTGTTAGTAATTTTTAGAATAAGATCTCAAAAAATATAAAAATTAAAATATTTTCCATAAAATAAATTGTTAACCTTTTATTAAGTTACTTGAAACGCATTCTTTAGTTTTCGATTCAATATATTAAAACTTCAGTATTATGTCGTCTCTATAAGTCAAACAGCTGTAATCATCTTTCACATTATCATAATCATTGAATAAATTAATTATAACATTCATATCTTTAATAAATTTTAGAAAAATTAGGAAAACTTTTGTATGTGGAGTATAAAATCTTTAAAAAAAAATATGGGTTAATCATACATCGTCATCCTTTTGACGCACACTATTTCAGTATAAAAAAAAACGACAATAGCTATAAACAAAATTTATACGTCTTATGTGTTATAATAACAAATAAATTAGATAACAGAAGTTTCACAGCAAGCATTCACCGACAAGTTGTAGTATTGGAGCACGTAGAGAAGTTCGTTCGTCGTTTTGACGAGTACGTATGATTCTAGGGTTAACTGTCCAATAACTATTCCGTTTACCCTAGTCTAGGCTCTAAAGCCACATTCAATCGCTCTTACCCTTACGGACTTTTTGTTACGCACATTTACATAAAAAAAATTGATTATATTTTTTTTTTTATTTAAATGCAAGAACAAAAGAAATACACCAATGGAAAGCGTTCATTTCAATAGGGAAAAGACAAAAAACAGATTCCGACAAACACTCCGATTATGGTCGAGGAGGCTGCACTGGTTAGATATTAATGAAAAGTGTCGCTTACAAAAAAAAAAAAAACGTAGACCTTTGTAGTACGTATTTATATTCAAATGTTCCGTATTATTTGCATCTGTAAAAAGATTAAAACACACTCACGATAAAAAAAAATTGGTTTAAAAAAAGTCCCTGTTGCACTACATTCTTCTTTTCTCCTATTCACATTTGCGGTTCCTTAAATGGTTAAAAGCGACAACCGCGAATAATTAATGTATTGTACCTCTATATTGAACTTGTGTTAGTGCGTGTGTATACCTTTTGAGAGATTATTATCAATATAAGAAAAATAAAAGAATGGATTTGTGAAAAAAGAGCGGTTTGTTTATTTTTAGTACGCACCACGAAGAGAAACGGAAATGGTGGATTGTATTTGACATTGCCAGTGGGAGGGACTCACTATTCAAAAAAAAAAAAAAAAAAAATTCAAAGGTTGCGCGTATTCAAATACACGGGTATATTAAAAAATCATAAAAAGATTTCGTAAAATAAGAAACTAGCACAGGATATAACTTACGCATAGGCTACACAGGCCTGCGAATTTTAAGTCATGTCACCCCCTTTTGCATTTGATGACTGATCTTAGAGTATCCTGGTGCGCTGATTATGAAAAAAATATCAAAAAAAATCCCAGCACGTCAGAATTTTTAGATATTAGGTATTAAAATATTTGACTAAAATTACCTAGGTCGATTAAATCAAGAATAGATTATGCATTTTTATTTATTTCTATAGTTTTTATAAGTACGGTCCCGTTAGCACCGTTTTGTGAGGTTTAGTTATCAATTAAGACTGAATAGAAAAAAATAAATTACCCTCAATAATGAGCTCATTAGCGGATGACCTTAAAATTCATCTTTTTTTTCCCAAAATAAAGATATGTCACTTAGTTAATTAGGTTTCATTTAACAAAACCATTGATGAGAATGTGTTCCTAAAAGCCAATTACAACTATGTAATAACTTTTTATTAGCTACGAAATAAATATAAATGAATAATCTATTCTTGACTTGGTCGGCCTAGGTAATTTTAGTCAAAAATTTTAATATATAATATCTAAAAATTCTGACGTGTTGGAATTTTTTGAATATTTTGTCCGCAATCAGCGCCCTAAAATCTATCAAAATAAGTTGTCAAATTCTAAAGGGAGAAACCATCGCAGGCCAGTGCTATTATTGTAGACAGTCAATCAGTTTGTTACTACAGATAGTAAGCGGGATCTGAACTGTCAGGTCAAGTCCTATCATGATAGTTTAGTGGTAACTATCATTGTGCAAACGAATTTTAACTGTGGTGGTTTCATCGGAATCGAAGGTCGAAGATCCAAAGTGGCAGGACTAGCCAGTTTTGATTCTGCAGTGAATATTTTTGTACTCGCTGATGTCAAAAAAAAAAAAAAAAAAATAAGTCACTCTAAGTCTTTAGTTTACATGTCCAGTTTTGATTCTGCAGTGAATATTTTTGTACTCACTCTAAGTCTTTAGTTTACATGTTGGAAATTTTAGGCTATTTTTATCTTTAAATTATGTACAGCGATTACCTACCCATTTTCTAAAATTTCTTCTTTGCTTACTGAATCGTTTCTTTTATCTAATCTCTGAACTAATTTAGGAAGGAGAATTATAGAATTATAGACGGAACGTAAAGCCAGTTTATAGGCAGTTTCCCTGACACAACTAGCGGGTTGAGTAATAAAGAACATAATGTGCTGTCTATTATCTAATAAACAGGACCATATTTACTACAAGACGTGCGTATTTTGAAAATAAAACCAATACCACTTTTTTCTTTCAAAAAGTTAAATTTTATTATCAGTATTGAATCTTGACAATAATTATTTGAATAGTATGTTATACACTAAGGAACTAAAGTGTGAGTTTTAATCCCGAGTGTGAAGTTTGTTGCCAGAGGGCCTGTAAAGGCCCTCTGGCAACAAATCACACGAGGGATGAATAAAAACACTTTAGTCCTGTGGTGTATATACTATTTTTTGCAATTCCGGATAATTTAAAATAATAAAAATTTGAAAAACAAAAATTAGACAAGTGCGTGTTTTTAACACGCACTAAGTAATGTCACCTCAGTGAAAGTGTTCGTTTTTTAAGTACAGTGAGAATACCCTCTTGCGTTTATTCAATATGCATGCACAACTCTATAATAATGTTTCCCCCACTATGATCACTCAACAAAATCAATATGTCATCCTTCGGTGACATAAAAATTATTTAAATGCCATTCAAATTGTATGCAATAATATTCCATCAAGTATATTTTGGATAAATCAATCGAATTGTACAATTCAATATAACCGTTTGGCTTTATCTACAAGTTTGAATTTGTTTATTATTTTCAATTACTTAGCAACGCCATTTAGGTAATTTAAATTAAATTTCTGTAAATTGTGCTTGCTGATTGGTTTAAAAGGGGGAGCAAAATAATTTTTTAGTCCCTTGGGACTAAAACTGAATCTTTTAATCCTATGGGATTAAAAGTGGCACTTTACTCCCTATATGAGGGACTAAATCATGTCTTTTAGTCCCGGAATTGCAAAAAAGGTTATTATTATTACGGATACCATGGCTATTGCATTGATTACAATATTACAAAGTAGCTCCTATTCGTATTTTGAGCGTATCTGGAGACTTCATTTATTCATTGATATACAATTTTTTTGAAAGTCGTAAATTTCGACATCTTATACATTTTAATGATGTGAGAAAAGAGGGGCTAGGATGTGGAAGATGTACATTTGCAGCCGTATTCTTAACGAAACTATGCCGATATTCAGCTGGAATAGTCAAGAGAAACTTCACGAGCATAGCCGGTCGTGGAATTCGAACCCATTATTTACCAGTCCGCAAGTACCAATGCCTAGGCACGCTCAGCATTTAATTGGGATGTCCCGATTTTAGGTCTGTGTGTCCCACGTCCCGACAACAATAGTGGCGGGACGCTAATTGTCCCGATTTTTAACATCTACAAATTTTTACATTTTTAGTCCCGCCAGTCTCGCTAATGTTGTTTCCAGATTATCGCGCTTGCATGTCATGACGGCCAAGGAAGTGTCTATGAAGCTAGCCCCGCCAAGTCATAACCCCGAGATCCCACTTAGGCTATATTTTTTTGCTATTTTTTTGCTAATTTTTTACCAATGAATTGATTTTTTTGCCACAGCCGTTACCGAGATACAATGACGGAGCTGACTTAAGTCTGAAGTCAGCCCCGCCACCCCTATATCTCCGGACCTGCTGCACCTATTCAAATGAAATTTACGGGATATTTTTTTGCTATTTTTTTGCTATTTTTTTACCACCGAATTGATTTTTTTGCCACAGCCGTTACCAAGATACAATGGTGGGGCTGACTTATATCTGAAGTCAGCCCCGCCACCCCTATATCTCCGGACCTGATGCACTTATTTAAATGAAATTTACGGAATAATTTTTTGCTATTTTTTTGCTAATTTTTTACCAACGAATTGATTTTTTTGCCACAGCCGTTACCGAGATACAATGGTGGGGCTGACTTAAGTCTGAAGTCAGCCCCACCATCCCTATATCTCCGGACCTACTGTACTTAATCAAATGAAATTTACGGGATATTTTTTTGCTATTTTTTTGCTATTTTTTTACCAACAAATTAATTTTTTTGCCGCAGCCGTTACCGAGATATAATGGTGGAGCTGACTTATATCTGAAGTCAGCCCCGCCACCCCTATATCTCCGGACCTGCTGTACTTATTCAAATAAAATTTACGGGATTTTTTTTGCTATTTTTTTACCTACGAATTAATTTTTTTCCACAGTCGTTGCCGAGATACAATGGCGGAGCTTACTTAAGTCTGAGGTCAGTCCCACCACTCCTATATCTCCGGACCTGCTGAACTTATTCAAATGAAATTTACGGGATATTTTTTTGCTATTTTTTTACCAACGAATTAATTTTTTTGCCGCGGCCGTTATCGGGATACAATGACGAGGCTGACGTAAATCTGAAGTCAGCCCCGCCACTCCTATATCTCCGGACCTCCTGAACTTATTCAAATGAAATTTACGGGATATTTTTTTGCTATTTGTTTACCAACGAAATGATTTTTTTGCCGCAGCCGTTACCGAGATACAATGGCGGGGCTGACTTAACTCTGATGTCAGCCCCGCCACCAGTATATCTCCGAACCTGCTGGACTTATTCAAATGAGATTTACCGGATATTTTTTTACTAATTTTTTTGCTACTTTTTTGCCACAGTCGTTGCTGAGAAACAATGGTGCTGGTGACTTAAATCTGAAACCGTTGTAGTCACCACAATATCTCCTGATCTGTTGTACTATCTAAATGAAATTTGCGGGATATTTTTTTACTAATTAGTTGCTATTCTAAAATAGTAAGTGTAATCATAATCTAAGAAAGATCTTAAGAATATTTACAGCGTAGTAAGCGGATGAATATTTAAAAACTTTTTTTAAACAGAATTAGGCAGGTTTATTACGTACGTAATAAACGTATTTCGACGCGTTCAATCAAAATTTAAAGTCTCTTTAGCTTCATCAGGCTAAAAAATTTGGTTCGTAACACAAACATGGATATGAATTATACTAACGCATATTATAAATGCATATATTACACAAACGCATATTATTAATGCTAATGACGTTAATGATTAAGTTTTACCTAGTTTTAGTTGGTTTTATAAGTGATATGATCCTTTTCGAAATTTTTAACCAAAGTGAAGCAAATTTTGAATTTAAGCTATCAGAATTGCCAAAAACTTTGAACAACCCGCTAAATGAGCAAGAAGTGCTGTTGCTCATTGGGGCAGTTGCATATCATGGTATGGGCGGTAGAAAACTGCAATGTGAAAATGAGAAATCATATGGAGCTTCTGGTCATTACACCGCTTTTGCATATCGAAGAGATAACACCGGGTGAAAGGAATTTGACGATAATGCCATCCATTCACTGTATAGGTCTGAAAAATTCAAGATCGTGCCTAGATTATTATTATATGTTAAAAATAGAAGAATAACTGTGTAACTTATAAGCTCTACCATTAAAATTTTTCTAAATTTATATGTATTTTTTTAAATAATTGAAATAAACCTCTTCCAATTCTCAATGAATTTAAAATTTATATATTTTACATCGCAAGAAATAAATACTAATGTATTGTTTAAAAAATTATTATAATAGTAAGTGTAATCATAATCTTAGGAAGATCATAAGATCATTTACGAGTCATTCCATTTGAAATCAACAAACGGGTGTGCCGCATGTTTTTTAATTTTAATAAAAAAAATTGAGGATAATCTTTGTAGTGCCGGAAACGCTAAACCACCGTCATTTAATTTTTTTATTGTGTAACTTCCGGTCAGTGCCCCTCCGAAGTCAAAAATTTGGTCAATTTCATACTTGTATATAATGGACTCTAGCTTTTTATTTAGAATAGGTATAGAAATGACTCTTGCTTTATTTGATAGAGTAATAAATGTGCATTTCATATAATATAAAATAAAACTGAATTGTAACAATTAAGACCAAAATGGCGGCTATCTAAAATTTCCCAATTTTTTCTCATTTTTACGATTTTCAACTGAATCCTGTGTCAACTCTGTTGCATGTTAAGGATTGATTTTTTTTAGGAATACAGTACTGACCCTTCTGATCCTACGACGTAATTATCATTGTCCTAGAATAATATCTTCTACGAAAAAAAAAATTGTGAAAATTGATAATTTTGAAAAATGCTGAACTTTGACCACCAAAAAACCTATGTGGAGGAAAAAATAAAAATCTGATATTTTCAGAAAATATAGTCTATATCTTCGTTAATTATGTCCAATTAGTGCCATTCTGTTATTTTCACTTTTTTAGGAAATATGATTTTTTTGAAAGTACTACTTTTAGGAAAATCAAAACAAAATTTTTTATACTACAACTAAATAAAACAAGCGCTTTAGAATTAATAGTCATTATGTAAATGTTTCTTCGTAAAAATAATAGTTATATTAGCATACCGAAAGCTTGTTTACACTTTGTTTAGTGTTTAGACTTTGTTGCAAAGTGTAAACAAGTAAAATCTTGTTAAGTTTGAAGCCCTGCCACGTATATTTACAAAATTTAGATTAAATAAATTATTAAAATTATTAAGCTACATTTTTTTATTAACTTCCTATTGGATGTTATTGTAATGGATCCGATTTTGAGAATAGCTAATTTTGACGTTTAAAATTTTCACGTCTCAAGGTCACTAGAATTTGTTTTAGCGAGATATGTGTGTGTGCGTTCGTTCGTTCGTTTGTTACTGAGTTTTTTTCGCCTGGAGAACAAATGATGATATCGATGCGAACCAATTTTATTAGATGCGTAATTAAAAAATTAAGACCAGATAAGTTTTGCAAAAAGTTCGGATTGGCGGTGTAAAAAAAGAAATTAAAAAACTTGTGAAATATTTTCCGTCTCGGATTTTTTCGTTCGAGGTGCCGTGCCATCTACAATTATCTCTAGTCCTTAAGGGCACCCAATGGGAAGTTGACAATGTGGATAGACCTACCTCCCCGAATTTTTTTACTATTTTTGTTGGGTTACTGCACATTGCAATAAATTTTTATATAGAAATTGTAGAATATGCGTAAGTTGATAAACAAAAACTAAACAACAACACTCTCGTGACACAACGTAAACAGTAAAATATGAATGTAGTTTAATAATTTATTTAATCTAAATTTTGTAAATATACATGGCAGGGCTTCAAACTTAGCAAGATTTTACTTGTTTACACTTTGCAACAAAGTGTAAACAAGCTTTTGGTATGTTAATATAACTATTATTTTTACGAAGGAACATTTAAATAATGACTATTAATTCTAAAGCGCTTGTTTTATTTAGTTGTAGTATAAAAAATTTTGTTTTGATTTTCCTAAAAGTAGTACTTTCAAAAAAATCATATTTCGTAAGAAAGTGAAAATAACAGAATGGCACTAATTGGACATAATTAACGAAGATATAGACTATATTTTCTGAAAATATCAGATTTTTATTTTTTCCTCCACATGGGTTTTTTGGTGGTCAAAGTTCAGCATTTTTCAAAATTATCAATTTTCACAATTTTTTTTTTCGTAGAAGATATTATTCTAGGACAATGATAATTACGTCGTAGGATCAGAAGGGTTAGTACTTTATTCCTAAAAAAAAATCAATCCTTAACGTGCAACAGAGTTGACACAGGATTCAGTTGAAAATCGTAAAAATGAGAAAAAATTGGGAAATTTTATATAGCCGCCATTTTGGTCTTAATTGTTACAATTCAGTTTTATTTTATATTATATGAAATGCACAATTATTACTCTATAAAATAAAGCAAGAGTCATTTCTATACCTATTCTAAATAAAAAGCTAGAGTCCATTATATACAAGTATGAAATTGACCCAATTTTTGACTTCGGAGGGGCACTGACCGGAAGTTACACAATAAAAAAATTAAATGACGGTGGATTAGCGTTTCCGGCACTACAAAGATTATCCTCAATTTTTTTTATTAAAATTAAAAAACATGCAGCACACCCGTTTGTTGATTTCAAATGGAATGACTCTTACAGCATAATAAGCGGATGAATATTTGAAAACTTCTTTTTAACAGAAATAAACAGATTTATTATGTACGTGATAAACGGATTTCGATGCGTTCAATCAAAATTTAAAGTCTCTTTAGCTTCATCTGGCTAAAAAATTTGGTTTGTAACACAAACATGGATATTAATTACTTTAGAATTAATTCTACAGACTCAAGTTACGTTTCAAAGATATAGTTAATTCGCCATCTTGTGTTGCCCACCAAATTGAATTTAAAATGACGGCACATAAATAATTGTATTCTACTTGTAACACCCTCGTATTTGATATCCATATTAAGAGAGTTGCAAAAGAGGTAATCCGTCATTTGCCGTAATGGCCGCTATGTTTGAATCCACCATAATACCGAAAGCACTACTTTGTACTGCCATTAAAATCAAAGGATCGTGCAAAATTTCAGCATAACCAGATATCGGTAAGTATCCGAGAATCAATTTTCAGATTTAGGCCGGATAGTTTTACTAAAAGCTTATAATAATACTTTACGGGAGTGGATTATAGCATACAACGTAATGGAATTCGCAATGCCAAATCAACTGTTAGAATAGCAAGTAATTAGTAAAAAAATATCCCGCAAATTTCATTTAGATAAGTGCAACAGATCCGGAAATATTGTAGTGGCTACACCGGTTTCAGATTTAAGTCAGCAGCACCATTGTTTCTCAGCAACGACTGTGGCAAAAAAATAAATTCGTTGGCAAACAAATAGCAAAAAAATTAGTAAAAAAATATCCCGTAAATCTCATTTGAAGAAGTGCAGCAGGTTCGGAGATATACTGGTGGCGGGGCTGACATCAGAGTTAAGTCAGCCCCGCCATTGTATCTCGGTAACGGCTGCGGCCAAAAAATCAGTTCGTTGGTAAACAAATAGCAAAAAAATATCCCCTAAATTTCATTTGAATAAGTTCAACAGGTCCGGAGATATAGGGGTGGCGGGGCTAACTTCAGACTTAAGTAAGCTCCGCTAATGTATCTCGGTAACGACTGTGGCAAAAAAATTAATTCGTAGGTAAAAAAATAGCAAAAAAACATCAAAAAAAGTATCCCGTAAATTTCATTTGAGTAAGTACAGCAGGTCCGCCGATATAGGCGTGGCGGGGCTGGTTTCAGATTTACGTTAGCTCCGCCATTGTATCTCGGTAACGGCTGTGGCAAAAAAATCAATTCGTTGGTAAAAAATTAGCAAAAAAATAGCAAAAAATTATTCCGTAAATTTCATTTGAATAAGTACAGCAGGTCCGGAGATATAGGGGTGGCGGGGCTGACTTCAGATATAAGTCAGCCCCACCATTGTATCTCGGTAATGGCTGTGGCAAAAAAAGTCAATTCGGTGGTAGAAAATAGCAAAAAAACAGCAAAAAAATATCCCGTAAATTTCATTAGAATAAGTGCAGCAGGTCCGGAGATATAGGGGTGGCGGGGCTGACTTCAGACTTAAGTCAGCCCCGCCATTGTATCTCGGTAACGGCTGTGGCAAAAAAATCAATTCGTTGGTAAAAAATTAGCAAAAAAATAGCAAAAAATTATTCCGTAAATTTCATTTGAATAAGTGCATCAGGTCCGGAGATATAGGGGTGGCGGGGCTGACTTCAGATATAAGTCAGCCCCACCATTGTATCTCGGTAACGGCTGTGGCAAAAAAATCAATTTGGTGGTAAAAAAATAGCAAAAAAATAGCAAAAAAATATCCCGTAAATTTCATTTGAATAGGTGCAGCAGGTCCGGAGATATAGGGGTGGCGGGGCTGACTTCAGACTTAAGTCAGCCCCGCCATTGTATCTCGGTAACGGCTGTGGCAAAAAAATCAATTCATTGGTAAAAAATTAGCAAAAAATAGCAAAAAAATATAGCCTAAGTGGGATCTCGGGGTTATGACTTGGCGGGGCTAGCTTCATAGACACGCCAAGGAAGTAAGTATACTTGCTGTACCTACTGATAAAGTGTACTCTGTCTACTGATTTATAACTTATACCGCTTCCAGTATTGCCAGATTAACTCATTAAAATTCCTCTAACATTAAAATCGCTCCAAAAATGGGAGAAATTATTTGACGTACATGAAATACGTAAGCGGCGTTCGAGTAGCCTCAAAATAATTAATGCCAAAGACGGTCAACTTGATGAAAAATGTTTTTCTCCAGAAATAATATAGTTGATAGGCAAAAAGAAAAAAAAAATTAAAAATCTAAAAATTTAAAAAATTCAGTTTACAATTTTGCAAAAATTTTACGATTACGTAATTAAAAATAAAAATTTTTCGAAATGCGCCAAATCTGAAAATATAAATATACTTTTAAGAAAAAAAAAACGGAAAATGTATTGTTTGTACCTAATAAGTAGTTCTGTACAGTGTTTAAATTTGTAGTAGAAATTTTTACCTTTTGTTTATTAATGATTAAAATAGTATATTGTGCAATAAGTGCGGGAAATTGTCGATTGCCCACGAAAGCGAAGTTGAGCGCACGAGCGTAGTGAGTGCGCTCAACTTCGCTTGAGTGGGGCAATCGACAATCCCGCACGCGTTGAACATACTATTTTTTATTACGAATTTCACATACTTTTTTCTATTATTATCACTATTTTTGACATTTTTATTACTTTTAATGTTCGTCTTAAGTCGTTCGTTTTAAGTGTTCGTCTCTTTTTTTCTGAATTAATTATCGTTTAAATTACTTTGCTGGTGGTTTCTATAGAAATAATTATGAAATATATTAAATGAAAAATTAAGAGGCGGCTCTGCGTGTTTTATTGTCAATTTGCGTGTGGAAAGTTACTTTCCACACGCGAAAAAGTATGCGGGAAGAGTACAGTGGGCTAACAGCTATTTTGCGTACAGAAATGTATTCGCCAAGTAAGTACTTCTCCCGCATGAGTAATAAAAACGTTTTTTTCTTTTTTTTAACAGTCCCGATTTTACTTGTCCCGTCCCGATTTTTTCCCATTAAGTCCCGAAATATGCATTGGTAGAGTTGGTAACCCTAGTTCTAACGCTATCTCTTCACTCTATTGTCCAGTAAAACATCACTTTTTCTCAGACTTGCTACGCAAAACGGCTGTCTATATATTCGGCATACTATTTTAATTTTATAAACATAAAAAGTCGATACACCGCGTACGATATTAACACCGAGCAAAATAATTTATGCAAAAAGGATCAAAACAAAGGGGCCCCGGTGCATTTTAACAAAAATGTACGAATCAATCATTGCGGGCAGCAGATAAGTGAAATACCGAAAGGGTTAGTCGATATCCTAATACCGCGCTCATACTTATATGTTGTTGTTTTTTTTTTTTTTTTTTTTGGTTCTTTTTAGAGACGTTGAGATGCGTTGTTGTGCATCGTCGTCGATCGTTTTGTCTAGTTGATTTATTGCACCAATTTAGCGTTCAATTTGAGTCCGCCAGCCCCATACACTCGACAGGTGTCTATGGATCGTTTAGTAAATGGCCAGCAGGTACCTGAGCGGCGGCATCTTTACAAAATCATTTTCAGCATGTGGAGGATGATGTTTGTTGGTTTGGTATCTATACATACATGCATACATACATACATACATATCTTTCATTCTCTCGTTATCTTTTTGTTTATGAATTGGCCGACAGCTTATGTGCTGAGGGACCGCTGGTAACATTACCACAAGGTTGCGCAAATTAATAGTATATTATGCAATAAGTGTGAGAAATTGTCGATTGCTCACGAGAGCGACGTTGGGCAATCGACAATCCTGCACGAGTTGCATATACTATTTTTTATTACGAATTTCACATATACTTTTTTTCCATTATTATTAGGGTAAGAGACCCGATGACCGATCACTATTTTTAGCTGTATCATTAAATTAGCTTAAAAAAATTAAAAAATAAACAAAACACCCATTTTTTTTTCTTAATAAGTATGAAACCAAGTTTTTTTAATTCAATGGATATGTTTTTAAGAAAATATAACCCAAAAATTTTGATTTATTAATGTTTTTGTTTTATAATTTGTTGACGTCTATGAAAAAGCGGACAGAAAATATTAACCTCCTTTGAAAGATCAATACACTGACCCCTATGAAAAATCGCGCATTAATGTACATGAAGTACCTTCTACTATCGAATATTTGAACCATTCTCTTCCAGCCACTTTGACACTCTATCCACTACTAGGTGAGGCTATATGTCATACAGTATTATCATAGAGTGACATCTAGAGAAACATAGAACGTCAAAGTAAAAGCCAAGAACGGTTTAAATATTCGATAAAATAAACCACTAAAATCACAATTTCGTTTCGCTCTCTGCTGATCTTTTAAAAAAACATTGTGTAAGATCTGACTTAGCCGTTAACCATTGTGAATTTTTAAACAGTTAAATTTAGTTTATATTGTATCTGTATGTGTCGTTTCAGATCTAATACATACATATCATACATATTATGTTTGACGTTTTTATTTGAAAATACCTATATAAATAACAATTTGGAAGTTTTAATTCAATATTAATTATTTTTCAATTGATTTTACGTTCTGAAATAAATAAAATATTAAAGTAAAATTATAAAAACGGTTAGTTAAGTGTTTTAAACCCAAAAATTAATTAAAAATGTTTATAAAATAGATATGCAATATATAATTCTCAAAATGCGGTACCTAACTGTAAAACTCAGATCCCAAGAAGAATCAGTCATACAAATAATATTTAACGCATATAAAATTTAATTTAGCTATCCTAATCTCTTAAGTGGACTAATAACAATTATTTGTATACTTTTATTATGCTAATAACTTTAAAAATTCGGTGAAAAATGTTACAATTTATAACTCATGTGTTTTGAATAATGATCATCCATCATACTAAAAATTCACGAATTCAACAAAAATTTTTCGATATATATATGTATTTCTTAAATTAAGTGAGGAGGCATTAAATGTGAGGTGAATTTAAATTGAAAAATAATCATTCTATTAATAATAATTTTTTTTATCAAAGGTTTCTTTCAGAAATAACTTCATTAAGATATAAATGTCAAAACTGACCGGACTTATAACCCCGATCGACAATGGGGTCTTTTACCCTACTATATTTTATTTCATTTTTAAATAATATTTTTGAGTGTTTGTCTTTTTTTTTCAATTAAATATTGTTTAAATTACTTTGTTGGTGATTTCTATAGAAATAATTGTAAAATATTTATTAAATGAAAAATCAAGAGGCGGCTTTGCGTGTTTTAATTAAATTTTGCGTGTTTTAATTAAATTTTGCGTGTTTTATTGTCAATTTGCATGTGAAAAGTATACTTTCCGCACGCAAAAAAGTATGTGGGAAGAGTACAGTGGGCAAACAGCTATTTTGCGTACAAAAATGTGTGCGCCAAGTCAGTACTTCTCTCACATGACTAATAAAAAAAAAATTAAAAAGACGCCAAGAAATTGTCTTCATTTACGAAAAACAGTCTAAGCAGTTTAGCAAATTCTACATGTTTTAAGGATACTTTGAACTTAAAATTTATTTTTTTTATTGCATATTCTTTAAGTAAGTGCATTATTTCAAAAATACTTTCACCAAATTTCGTAGCAATCGGAGGATTAGATCCGAAGTTATAGCTATTTATAACGCACTACCTCGGTATAATATATAAGCGGTATGTCGACTTTCGCCGCTCTATTGTATTGTTCGAAATGTATGATCTTGAAACTCTGAAGCAGTTGCGTATAGACTTTCGAACGTTCAACATCGAATACGAAAGAAACAAATTTAGAACTGTATTTTTTTGAAAGTATACCTTTGCAGTGGACACGATTATTAAAAAACTATCAATCCGATCAACACCAAATTTATACTAGGTACTTATTTATTATGATAATAGCTGGCCGCTGATCGAAGGATCGACGAAAAGCAAAAAAGTCGAAGATTAAAGTCAAAACAGTCGTTTTTTGTAGTATGCCCGAAAAAATGAAGATTGTACAAAGTTTATTTGGAAAAAAAGAAAAATTACTACATTTTTACACAATTTTGGGTGATAGATCCATTCTTTTAAAACAATGTTACCCTGCGAAAATTTTTGTTTTTAATACCAGCATCGAAAAATAGATACTCCAAGCTTTAAATATTCTTTTCAAAATCATTGTCGAACTATCTTTGACTGAGATACAGCCTATTAAAAAAAAAGATAATTAAAAGCTTTTATTTAACTTGCTATGTTAATATGTTGGTTTAGATCAAATCTTGGAATCAAAATTTAGAGAGGTTCTAATTGAGCTAGAGGTTTCAAATTTTGCATACGTTTCTAAGCTTGATGACAATGCAATATTGTATAATTAGTTTTTGCCTAAATTGCCCCAAACCAAAATTGTTGATTTTTAGTCCTATGCAACTTTTTGACATTTCGAATTGTCAAATATTGTCCATTGATTTTACATTGCAATTTTTTGTTTCCATAGTTATGTCTGATTAGGGTAAATTAACCGATTAAAATATACGTAAAAAATTACTTTTTTATTTTTTTGAAAATTAATTGTAATCAGACTAAAGAGTAGAAAATAAAATAAAGTAAAAAAAAATGTTTTTTAAGGAAAAGCTTTTATTTAAAAATGGGCTAAAAAAATGAAAAAACTACTGAGTGAAGTTTGAAGCAATATGCAACATAATTTATAAAAGCTTGAGGCGTTTAATCAAGTTTGGTAAGTACTGAAAAGTAAACTAGCTACACTTATATCCAAAACAGAAATAATTAATGATAACGCCTCAAGCTTTTATAAATTATGTTGCATATTGCTTCAAACTTCACTCAGTAGTTATTTCATCTTTTTTAGCCCATTTTTAAATAAAAGCTTTTTCTTAAAAAACATTTTTTTTACTTTATTTTTTTTTTTCAAATTTTTAAGTGACCCTTAAGTAATTTTTTTAATGAGTATGTTTCTGTAATTTAACAGTGATTAGATAATATTATTTTCGATAAATTATCTTACAATATTGGTCACTGCACATTTTACAGTCCAGGCACAATTATCCGTGTCTTGAATGATATGTTTACAACATGATAATATTAGAAATTTATGGATTTAAAGTCAAAAAGTTAATACCTAGGTAGTGGTATAGGTAAAGTACACGGGGTATTGTATCCGTTCCGAGGTATTTTAAAATATAATACTACCTCTTTAAAAAGTTAACGAGCAAAATAACAGGCTGTATATGCAGGTATTTTTAAAAATAAACTATACTACAACTACAACCCATTAACATTATCACAGGGAACTGCATATTTTGTAATTTTCATAAAGATACCGCATTCGGATACAGGCAGCGCCCGTATTTACGGTCAAATTATGTGACATAAATCGAAATGATGTAATTCGAATTATTTTTGCTGTCCTATAATTTCCATATAAAATGAAAAGATATTTGGTTTTGTAAGAACTTTTAATTTGAATTAAAATTACATCTAAACATTACATTTTATCTTGTTTTCATTATACATAAGTATCTGTAATAACGCCTTCTTCCCCGGAGAGATTCATGGTGGGTAACTTAACAGTTCTCAAACAGTTTAATATTCTCTACATTCGTTTTACTGAAGTGGTTCACAAGTAAGTTGACTAATGGATAAATGGCACCTGTCTGAAAAAAAAATTTTGAAAATCGATAAAAAAATCAACCCTAATTTGCTTATAAAAAATTTATTTCTTAACCAATTTCAAAAATTGTGTGCACTGTCCAAGATAATCTCTCTAAGAAGCTACAGGTCAAACTTCAAATCAATCGAATGCAAATGGCTGAAATTATCTTGCTAATCGTTTTGGAAAACGTAGTTTCAAGAAAAATACATGTAAAGTTTCAAAAGGTGTGTTTATTATTTTGTAAGTATGTTCTATTTTCTGAAAGTGAAAGTCTAGTAACAGGCCCCGACGAAAAGGTAGGGTAGTCGAAGTTGCAGCCCCGGGCTTGAAAAAAGAACCCGTAGCTGTTGGTAGGGGGCCCGGGGAAAAATAGGAAGACTTTTCTTTTTGCTCGTCACTTATGTTTTTGGAAAAAAATTTTAAAAAATGTAGACTATTCCCGAGGCCCGCTATTTTTCTCTACGACTCTGTCTAGTAATTTTTGTGCTTTTTCCTATACGCATAAACATGTAAGTAATAGTATATTGTGCAATAAGAGCGGGAAATTGTTGATTGCCCACGAAAGCGAAGTTGAGCGCACGAGCGTAGTGAGTGCGCTCATTCGCTTGAGTGGGGCAATCGACAATCCCGCACGAGTTACACATAATCTTTTTTATTACCAATTTCACATACTTTTTTCTATTATTATCACTATTTTTGACATTTTTATTACTTTTTAAAATAATATTTTTAAGTGTTCGTCTTTTTTTCTGAATTAATTATCGTTTAAATTACTTTGTTGGTGGTTTCTACAGAAATAATTATGAAATATTTATTAAATGAAAAATTAAGAGGCTTTGCGTGTTTTATTGTCAATTTGCGTGTGGAAAGTTACTTTCCACACATAAAAAGAATGCGGGAAGAGTACAGTGGGCAAACAGCTATTTTGCGTACAGAAATGTGTGCGCCAAGTTAGTACTTCTCCCGCATGAGTAATAAAAAATAATTTACACATCCTGAGGAAAATAAGAAATATGTAGGTTTCTTATCGACCCAATATGTACCAAATCTTCAACAGTATAGACATTAATATATGTACATATCTCGGAGTTTGCACATCAAGCAAATAGCAAAATAATCAAAGTTTAAATAAATATACCAAATTCATAACTATAGTCCGGATAAAATAATTTTTCACAGGACCGGCTTAACGATTTCAGTGTAATACTGTTAGACTGCTTGTATTTATGTATGAGTCTGCTAGAGCAAATAATGTTCCTTTACATACATACATACATAAACTGATTAAATTAAATCGAATTAACGTAATATGTTTTAGAAAATATTACTAATTTTTCCTTCAAAAATGTTCATACAAAACTAGTATATCTTGCCAACAAACTATACACAAATAAAAGTATACATATTAAGAAAAAAAGATGTAAGCTTAATAATTAGTGTGTTATCTAATAAAATATTATGTAGGTATTTATTTCATTTTTGCTAACAAATATTTTTTTTTATATATACTTTTGAGCATTGAATAAATAGAGGGAATAAACTTATACATATACACAATCTATATGAAAATAAAAAGTGACTAGTGTTGACGAATA
This sequence comes from Brachynemurus nebulosus, assembly GCA_035578155.1. Lineage (NCBI taxonomy): Eukaryota > Metazoa > Arthropoda > Insecta > Neuroptera > Myrmeleontidae > Brachynemurus > Brachynemurus nebulosus. The sequence continues at coordinate 5,367,872 of JAPWDM010000029.1, forward strand.
TGGATGGTTAATCAAGATGGGATTTAAAATTTTTCTAGATTAACTGAAGTTATATTTGTTGGTATAAACATTTTTTGAACATTTATTAATAAATACTCTCAAATTACAACAAAAATCACATAAAAATTAAAAAATATTCATTACCATCGATAGTTTGTAGGTGTTCTGTGTTTGTATAGATTATAAAAGGTGTTAACCAATATAACGATTTTGCTTCAAAAAAATATCTAAAAAACTTTAAAAATTTAAAAATCTATTGTATGGTCCATATAAATATTCTAATATCAATAGACAATAGTATCTGTGGTTAATACATACAATCATATATACGATGTCATCCTCATCAAAATGATGTTTTGTTTATACGTTTTGAATGAAATGGACAGCTAGATTAAATATTGCTTGATGTACACTGCATATGTATGTACCTGTGCAGAAAACTAAAAATTTTAAAAAATTGTAAACAAGGTACATATATTAAATTTTAAAAAGTTAAAAAGAGATAAGGAATTTGTTTATCAATTGATACTGAAAGACAGCCGCCGGTGACAAGAAGACAATAAATTTTGTTTTATATATACTTGCGAGCTAGTTAGACAAATAAATATTGCAAAACTTTAATTCAATAAAATTTGGGGCCCCTTTTTATTTTTGATATAAATCTCACATAATAAAATTTTTCTAAAAAGTTTTCGCTTCTCTATGTTGAATTTCAATAAATTTTCAGGATTCTGTTGTTTCTGTTGTAGCAAACTCATACATAAATACAAACAGTCTAACAGTATTACACTGAAATCGTTAAGCCGGTCCTGTGAAAAATTATTTCATCCGGTCTATATTCATAACATCTGATTCCGCTGCTTGTTTACTTAAATATTTCAATATTTAAACTAGGATAACAGCTAACATAAATAAATAATATTATACAATATGTATATATGTAATGTCAATATCGTACTATAAACTAGAAAAGAGACGTGAAACATATAAACTACATTATAAACACGGATATCAGCTAATAATATAAGCTATATATCTGTGAACCCATAGCATGAAGAAGGAAAGCGCAGCAGAAAAGGAACTAAAAAAAATATATAATAAATATATATATATATATATATATATATATATATATATATATATATATATATATATATATATATATATATATATATATATATATATATATATATATATATATATGTATAAGTATAGGCATCAATCTGACTGAAAACTATTGTCGGCATTTATGTACCACTGACAAAGAGACTGAAGGCCCCTTATTAACTGCTACTGTCGGCAGGAGGTGGGCCCCCGGCAGCGGGCCTAGCACTAGTACTGATTTATTCATACACACACATAGATAGATATGTGTATGCCCGTGTTCTTTTATAAAACTTCACCTGCACAAATGTATGTATACAGCACACATATCATACGAAATCACCTTTGAACAGGTACGGATTTTAAATTTTATTATTTCCAACGCTTTTTATGTAACCATATTGTTTATCGAATACCAAAATACCATTAAATCGTCTATTTTTACCATCTAATTCTATTTAAAATTTAAATATTTGACCTGACTTATAAATAAATTTTTCAAAGACTTAAATCATTAGTCAAAAAGGACAGTAATAGTTATAAGGAACAAAAAGTTCAAAATTGACGACAAACCCGCAAATTACAAGTGATAAAAATCACCACATGATTAATTAAAAAACAAAAAAGGAAAATAAAATTGAAAATAAAATAAATGTTAAGTTTAACTAGTTTCCACCGTTTAAACGGTCATCCTCAGGAACAAGAGACCCAAATCGTCAATCAAAACTCATAACATTTTAGAGAAAAATTCAAAAATTGTCAAAATTGAATTTGTAGGTGGTTTAAAAATATCAGAATCAAAGTATAACAACATAGTTACGAGAACTATGTGGTAAGACGAAGTTCTAGAAAAAAATCCAATAATCGTAGAAATATTTCCAGACCATTCAAAAAAATTTTACTGTTGTTCAAATACAACTTCTTTTAATTTTTGCTTATGTAGCAATTTCCTTCATTTATGGCAAATTTCAATGCATGGCTGAAATGCCAATTGTCTAAAAAAATGTTAATACTGCTTACAATCAGTATAAACTGTGTATCAAATATAAAAAAAAACAATCTTAAAAAATTTTATATTTATACCGTTATCAACGCTTCAACAGCTATTAATGAAATCGTAGGATTTTAAGCGCTAGGGAAATCTATACGTAGACAAAAGAAAATTTGCGAGAAACAATTTTTCTCATATCTTTAAAACGTCAAAAACTAAAAACTGGAAATATTTCCTTAAAAAGTTATTTTAATATCTTGATTTAAATTATAGTTCTACTCTGAATAATATAAATAACTAAATACTCTCCCAAAGTGTAATAAAAATTAAATTTATGACTTGTAAAATATGACTTTTCAACTAAATACGCTTAAAAACTCTTTGTTCTTTTTGTTGGAAAAAAAAAAATCGTAAAGTCAATTTGTTCTATTTTAAAAACTTGTAAATCTTATTACCAAAATTACCAAGAAAAAAAATGCAAGGTGAATTAAGTATTTAAAATTGTATAGTACCGTTGATTTTTTACGCAAATATTTTAAAATTTTACACAATGCATATATATTTTACAACTGCTATAAAAAAATATATTACTCAATTCAAATACGGATCTGTATATAAAAATTATTATAAAATTATGTATTTTTAATGAGACCATTTTTATATAAAATAATTTTTGATGAAGATTTCTAAGAATTTTGAACGAACAAACCGTGTATTAAACACTTTTTTATTCGTATTAGTTTATTTTTTCCTTGTTTTCTTCTCAACAGATTAGATTCTCAGTAAATAGACGTATTTACTCGTATCTACGTTGTAAATTTGGATTTAATACAAAAAATTCCCATTTTCAAAAAAATGACCCTAATTGAGACTTTTCATACAAACTTTGTCGCAGATTTTCATACCTCTTTTTATCTATTAGGCGATAAAAATGAATTGGTATTATTTCCGGTCACTTATTCTCGATACTTACCATTTTAAAAATCCATTTTCTTTTTTATTTTGCTAAAAAATTGAAAAAAATAGGCGTTTTTAATCACCTCGCATTTTAAATTATAATGATCTAAATATTCTTAAAATTTTGGTTAGCCCTGGCCCCTGGTACGTCATTCCAAAGTATAATAGTTCCTACTCTGACTCTAGCGTTCCTATTAATCTGATACGCATTCCTATTTAGGCTGCATCCGTTCCGATTGCCCCTGCTTCCGTTCCCAGTGACACCCAATGTCGGTCCTATTCACCCCAATTAGTAATTGGGACAAATATACAAAATACATAGCACGCTTCCGTATCGCACGCCTTCATTTAACAATTTCATTGTACACAAGATGCGTATAATGGCACCCCTCCGTGTTTTAAAGCAAATATGTCTGAATGTGTTAAGTGTCTAAGTAATAGTTTGTAACAGTAAATCATACAAATACATAAATCTGAAACATTGACGCCCGTCATCTTTGACTTTCTCATTTAGCAATTTGGTTTCAGTGAATTGCGTAATGGGAGTCCTATGTATCCGTAAACAATTGGCATAATTTTACATATTTTTAATAAATAAAGGATCCAGTTTTTTTCAAATTTACCTCCCTTTAGAACATAAACACTAAGCAAATTACGAAGCAACTTTTGGTAACTTAATTTTTGTTCTATTTTACTAGGTACTGAATTTTTCAAACTTATTTTTTTTTAAATTTTATTAGTTTTAACATTAATTAAATTTATTTTATATTATTTATTAATTGTAATTCATGACGAACTCAAATATAACCGTCTTTAAGCTATAAACTAGTTTTATTTACATTACTCACATTTACTGATCAAAAGCTATGCAAACCGTATTACATTAATGCTACGACGTTACATATCGTCTAAAACATATACTTTTGTTCCAGATTTCCTTTACATGGATTCTACTGCTGAATTTCAATTATTTCCTACTGGGCATCAACGCGAATCCATTGGTTGCGGTTCCGGTCACAAGTAAAGCTATATCCACACCCCCGATCCATTCAAATACAATACAAAGACTGATTAAAATTTTAGAAAATAAAAGTGTCTCGGATGACGCACGCGGATTGAAACGAGTATATCTGTCAGATCGAGAAATCACTTGCAACGACGGTTCCAGGGCTGGATTCTATCTTCGCAAGTATCACGGAAGTAAAAAATGGATTATATTTTTGGAGGGTGGTTGGTATTGTTACGACAATAAGAGTTGCCGGAATCGATGGATGCGTCTTCGACATTTGATGACGTCGACACAGTGGCCCGAAAGTCGTGATAGTAAGTATTGAACTCGTTTCTGTAGCAACAAACAATTCATTTTAATTTTAATTAAATTTCGGATTTTGAGACAAAATTATTCAGATTATTTTATATGTTAAATGGCACTAAGAAACCTCAGGTGTGTTATACAATTTGTTAAATTTCCAGTTGGTGGCCTACTGTCAGCAAACCCGGAAGAGAATCCATACTGGTGGAATTCAAACCACGTCTTTATACCCTACTGTACCAGTGACGCGTGGAGCGGTACCCGAGTGAATGTTGAGGACAAATTTAACTTTATGGGTGCAAAAGTTTTGGAACAAACGATTCGAGATTTGTTGCCGCTCGGACTCCAAAATTCCACACAAATGCTATTGGGCGGTAGCAGTGCCGGCGGAACGGGCGCCATGGTCAATTTGGACACTGTAAGAGATATATTACACAATGATTTAGGATTAAAACATATCGAAGTTCGTGGCGTTATTGACTCTGGATGGTTCTTAGATCGCGCCCCGTATGCTCCAGGGCTGCCCGCCGTGGAGGCGATACGCAAAGGAATGAAATTGTGGCAAGGAAAAGTACCGAAGAAATGCCAGAATCTGTATCATGATGAACCATGGCGATGCTATTTTGGGTATCGGTTGTATCCAACGTTGAAATGTAAGGATTCTTTTTTATTTAATCAAATGGCAATTTCCCAAATTACGTGCTAGCGAAATTTTGTAGTTTTTTTTCTGTTTTTCTTGATTGATTTGCAAGTAAAATAAGTAAATAAGTAGATAAAAGTTGGGGGACACGTTTAATTTCTATTAAAAAATTTTAAAATTTAATATATTAAGCATTGCGTTTAGTAAGTAAATAATCCATTTTCCTTTCTTTTCTTTTTAAATTTGGGCAAAGGGAAATGCTAGAAAGAAAAACAAACAATTTAAGGGGAGGTTTACTTGAGAGTCTTTAAAAAAAATCGATTTTTTTTTGCAGAAATTGGTAGCTAATTATGTGTAGAATATGTTCCCAAAGTGATTTTACTGAAAATAATTTAAAAACAAGATTCTTGCACATTAACCGAATCCAGCTTCCTATTAAATAAATTCAAAAAAGCTAGTTCACGCAATAATGAGTATTAAATATAAAATTTTGAAAATACGTTTCTTTATATATATTTTATAGTATCTCGGAACTACATTTTTGGAACTGGCGAACACGATAACTCAAAATTATTCGATGGATCCTTTTTTAAAATGTTTTATTTTAAAGATAATTCAATTCTTCGGCATTTCTACCTAAGTTCGATACACTTTCAATATTTTTTTTATTTTTAAGTTTACTTTAAAGAGCGAAAAATAAGATAAAAATCGTAATCAAAAGTTCAAGCATCGCCATTTTTTTTTCTTTCAACAATTTATTGATATTATAGGTAGAGGTGCCGATACTCTTCATATATCTTATAAATCTTTTTTGTTTTTGGATTTCGGTGGTTTATTACCGGCGCTAGGATGTCCGCCAACAAGGCATTGGATTTTCGGATCGTCACACTGTAGTATCTATAAAATGGACAATTTTTCATATTTTTCCCTGAAAATTTTTTTTTGTATAGTTTAATACTTAATAAATATATGTACAAAATTTGAAATTGATATTTAGTTCCGTTCTTGAAAAAAAATTCTAGAAAAATACATAATTTTTAAGGGCTCTCGAGTAAACCTCCCCTTAATTTAATTATCATGTTTATTTATTAGTAAATAATATAATTTCTAAGAGGAATAGTAAAATCATTAACAAAACCTAAATTTCCTATAAATAAAAAATTAAGTTTTTAATATTTTTTAATGAAAATTAAATATGTGCATAAACTTTTATCGTTATTTTTATTTGTTTTAATACTAAATCAATCAAAAAAAAAAATAAATTTGACTTTATTTATTCGTTGGCACGTAATTTGGGAATCAGCCAATCAAATTTCTCAATTTAAAGGTCTTTTTTCTTGCAGCGCCTCTATTCGTGTTCCAATGGCTGTTTGACGAAGCTCAAATGTCGGCGGATAATGTGGGTGCTCCTGTCACAAAACAGCAGTGGGACTACATCCACAAAATGGGCGATTCGTTACGGCATAGTTTCCAAAATGTCACAGCGCTATTTGCCCCCTCTTGTATATCACATTCAGTACTAACCAAACGTGATTGGTTAAACGTCAAAGTTGACGAGATATCTGTGGCACAGGCGCTCAAATGTTGGGAACGGCGCTTAGACGCCACGCTAGAAAAAAATCTGGCAACGTCTGACGAGAAAGATGAAAATCCAAACACATTTCCAGTGCTTTTGGATAATTCAGCGGGAAATTCCCGTACTATTCCAACCATCGTGTCACCATCTTCGATAAACGATCCACAAAAACACATGAACGTTGCGCACGAGAAAAACACCACAAAACGTCGACGACGAAAGAAGCACAAGGGCAAAAACAATCGAAAAAATCATCAAAACAAGAAACGCAAGGGCAGAAAACAACGTGGTGAGCGTAATAATGGAATTCCGCAAAATTTAGACAATCGCCCGGAGCGATCACTTTTGAAAGCGAAAAAACGCTCCAAACTACACGCGCAACAGTGTAAAATGCGTGTGATGGAACGTTGTTCGTGGCCGCAGTGTAATCATTCCTGTCCCAAATTACATAATCCATACACGGGCGAAGAATTAGACTTTATCGAATTGTTGAAATCGTTCGGTTTAGATATGGATAGTGTGGCGTTAGCGTTAGGTATCGATGTAAATACACTAAATAATATGGATCATTCCGAATTACTAAATTTACTAACACAATCGGCTAGTTAATCATCCGTCAATTTACGCGTCCAAAAAATCCACCCAAAAAAAATTTGTTATTGTTGTTTTTTTTGCGAAAATCATTTTTTTTTTTATTTATTTCTTTACTTTTTTTGAGACCCCTATTTTCCCAGTTATACTTTTTGTTGTAATGTGCCCAGCGACTTAATATTTATCGAGAAAAAAAAGGATCACTGCCAATTGAATACGGGTATATTATAAATTAAACCGACAAACCGTTTTGATTTAATTCCGGTAGTGACTTAATTTAGATACGTGGTACGGTTTTGAAAATTGATTGTTTTTCCTTGAGCAAATCAAATCTAGTTCCAAATAGTTTAGACTGATACTTTCTACCTCAATTTTTCAAATATTATTTATGTTATATTATTATTAATTTAAAAATTATTTGATAAGCTTTAAGTAAAAAGAAACTATTGATTAGTTGTATAAAAATTATAAATAACGAAAAAAATTTCATGAATTACAGTATTACTATAAAAAAAATTACAGAAATTTACATAATAGATTCGATCATAACAGTATGTTTGTTTTCGTTTTATGGCGTAAATGTCTCCTGTTTTCACCAGTAGGTAATATCTATCAAATATAACTACATATCTAAATAAAATTTAAAAGTACTTTTTTTGAAAAGATTTAAAAATGTTAAAAAACATGTGTCTATTATATAATTACTATGACCCGTGTACAAAACTTGAAAATTCTAGCATCTAAAAGGTTGGACATCTTTTGTAAAGGAACAATATGAATCCACTCATAAATATTTAATATATTAAAAAAAAAGATTCAGGCAAAAAGTTCTTAATGGTCCATTGAATGTCTATCATACAGACATATTATTTAGATGTTTTAGTGTTTCGATTTATATATCACCTGCTATAACCGAAGTTGTTATGATCGAATTCACAGTGTTTAATCCTTTCCTGCCAGGCGACACTTTTGAGTATATCTTTTCCAAAAATTTTTGGGATGACTTTTCGAGAGGGTGTTATTAGTGACCATAAACTTTCAAGATGTTAAATTATTTTATTGCTTACAACAAATACCACCCTATGTTCACTCCAACTGTATTTAAATTTGTTACCTGTTTTACAAGCGACGGTTTCTTTTTGCATTCATATAGATAAGTAGGTAACATGCTGCGAACAATACTGCTGATTATTGCCGTACTTGAAAAGTCATCTCATTTAAATATTGAAAAACTATACCAATTAACTCACCCACCAATTTTGCATCCATTTAAAAATATCCTAATGTCAAATGACATTTCGAAGTTACAAATATTTGATTAAAACTGACATTAATGTTAAAAAAAAACATCACTAACAATTAAAAATAATTCCAATTGGTTAACCAAATAGTACTTTGAAGTCTCATCAAGTATTTTAGACGAATTATTAATGATTTGTTAAAATAACTTAACCTAAAACTTCTGATACTGGTAAGTACTATCGGGCAGTGATGCTCTAAAAGCCGTTGAGCAGGAAAGGCTTAAAACAATGTTTAAATTTTAAAGCGAGAATCATCTTTAAGAAACTGATTTCATAGAATTATTTCTATAAAATCAGTATTCTGAAACCATTTATTTAGTTTTGAAATTTTGCATTTCTTATGAGTTGGTCATTAAAAAATTTATTTATAAAGCAAATGACTCATTTCAAAAATATAGTTTTGTCGCATCTAAAAGATATTATACTTTTTACTATCCTTTTTCAATATATTAGATACCTAGTAGATCTTGTGAGAGATAGCTATATTACGAGTTTGTGTAAAAGGTCAGTTTATGAGAATGAGTCATTTGCAGTTGTTGTTGGTTTCTCTATATTATATTTTGCAGGACCAAAAATCAAAATAAAGCCAACCAATATGATAAAACCACAATGTATTTGTCAACCAAATGTTTCGTTCAAAATTAGACTATTCTGCCTCACATTAGAAATACCTTTTTAGGGCTTCGAAGTAAGCATAACTTCGAATCCCTATTAGATTCGATCTGTGACATGAAATTTTGGAGAGATGGTATTATTTTTATTACCGTCATCCGGGGTGAAATTGATCATCGGGGGTGAGATTGTTCACTAAATCATATTTTTTTAAATTGAATATAGCGCCAGAACTATAGTTTAGAATGCGATTTTACCGGCCGGTAATGTAAGAAATAAGATGGCTGAAAATACCCTATACACGTCAAGTTCAGCTGCAGTTCCGTATCTTTAAAAAAAAATCTCACCCCATTTATATGATTAATCTCATCCTACGCAATAATATGTCCAATATGACAAAAAATACTGCACTGATTATGTACAGCTAAGCACGTGATGGTCCCAAAGCATCAACAGTTATGTGTATTTTATTAAAATATAAAAACTATGTTTCGATTTTGACTTATCAGATAAAGTTTTAAAAGTTCGCTTTCACCCAAAAATACGATTTCTTTCAATACACTATTTTTTTAAAGATACAGAACTGCAGCTGAACTTGACGTGTATAGGGTATTTTCAGCCATCTTATTTCTTCCATCACCGATCGGTAAAATCGCATTCTAAACTATAGTTCTGGCGCTATATTCAATTTCAAAAAAATATGATTTAGTGAACAATCTCACCCCCGATGATCAATTTCACCCCAGATGACGGTACCATTATTATTTTTTCGTTATTTATCAGAAAAAAATTTTAAAATAACTTGTAAATTTTTTGTATGAATGTGTCGTGTTGTAAATGTTTTGTGTGATTAAGCCAGTGGCGTAAGTGTTCAAGAATGCAAGTAGTGCACCTGTTTATACTAATTTATGATTGAGTACCTGTATTTTTTTCCTTTAATTTTTAACTAAACTAATATTTTATTTAAATATAGGTTAAAAATTGAACTGTTTTTGTTATCGAAAAAATATTTGAATAAAAAAATAATAAAAAGCAATTTTTTCTTGAAAAAACAAAAAAGCAAAACAGAACAGAACAAAAGATAGAATACGAACAGACAAAGACAAAGATAACTGTATTTGTTCAATTTATAAACTTTAAAATGTTTGTAAAACTCGTAAATTTGAAAATTCTCGCCCGCAGTTTCTATAAAGGAATGTAATTTTCGGAAATTAATATTTAATTATTTTGTAAAATACGTTGTTCGAGAATTATTTATAAAATTTTTGTATACGATCAAAAAATAAACCGTGTATTATATTTATTTCCATTTTGCGTTATTCTTTTTCAGTTTCCTTTTTCACTTGGCCAAAAGAAAATGGTTCATTAAAGGTATAATTTTATTTATTTATGAAACTGTATATTATTTCATGTATCATTAAACAGCGTAAAAGTGTTCATAGAATAATATAGAATCAGCAGGAATGTAATTCTAAAGTAAAATTAAGATAATTATTGACGCTTTTACCTGCTTGTTTAGCAAAATATGCTGTTTGAATTATAAAATCAAATGTTCCAAAAATATTACGCCCTGGGAAAAGTTTAATCCCGTTTTCGAAATTTTCCCGCAAGTTTTTTTGATAGGATTTAAGTAATTTAGGAGTTTATTTACTAAACTCATAATCATTTTCACCCAAATTATACACTGATTTAAATCACCTGTAAAGCACGATTTAAAAATTTTAGTAAACTTTGGTAGGTTGTAGGTTTTCAAGGTCGTTCTTTTCATTTTTACCAAAATCAGGCATGTAGAACTACTAGAACTAAGAGTGGAGTCGAATCACTTCTATTTCTAAAAGAAATTTTGTTATTAATAGTATATTGTAAAATAAGTGGGAAAAGAGGCTTATTTCTCACGAATATGAGTTTGTTGCGCAAGCCCGCAGGGCGAGTGCAACAATTCGTATGAGTGAGAAATAAGCTTTTCCCACATATTTTACACTATACTTTTTCTACGAGCACATTTTTTTTCGTAAAATTAGCATAAATAATTAAAATAAAATTTAAATAAGTAGTAAAAATTTTTAAAATTTATAATGTCAGTGCTAAGATGTTCAAATTTTTGCCAAAGCATACTTTGAAACTATGGAAACAATAATAAATAATCAACATACATATATTTATATTTTTATTATTATTTCTATATATTAATTATATATTAAACTAACGGAACAGCCTACTTTTTTATTATATTAAGGCGTGGGAAATAATTTCCCACTGTATTTCCGTACAGTGTGGGCAATTGTTAATTTTTACATATAGTTAGCCGTGCACAAAATGTTACTTTTAACAGTAGGAGTAGAAAAAGCTTTTATTTAACTTGCTATGTTAATATATTTGTTTAGATCAAATCTTGCAATCAAAATTTAGACAACTTCTAATTGAGCTGGAGGTTTCAAATTTTGCGTATGTGTATAACTTTGATGACAATGCAGCATTGCACATTGTTTTGTCCTAAATTCCCTCAAAACTAGAATTACTGATTTTTAGTCTTATGTAAGTTTTTAACATTTCGAACTGTCAAATATTGTCCCATGATTTTACATTGCAATTTTTAGTTTCCATAGTTATGTTTGACATTCTAAATTAATTGTGATTACTGATTAAACTAAAAAGTATAAAATAAATTTAAGTAAAAAAATAGTTTTTTAAAAAAAGCTTTTATTTAAAAATGAACTAAAATGTATAAAATAACTTTTGAGTGACGTTCGAAGCAATGTGCAACATAATTTACAAAAGCTTGAGGCGGTTAACCAAGTTTGGTAACTACTGAGGAGTAAGGTAGCTACTCACATCTGACACAAAAATAATTAATAGCGCCTCAAGATTTTATAAATTTTGTTGCACATTGCTTCAAACTTCACTCAAAAGTTACTTTATACATTTTAGTTCATTTTTAAATAAAAGCTTGTTTTAAAAACTATTTTTTCCCTTTTTTTTTTGATAGTAAAAATGAAAATTTCACATCCAAATTATCTTAACTAAACCAATCACCAAAATCTAAATTGTACCGATTTTCATAAATCTTAATAAGAGGTTGGCTAATATTTTTCAATGTCTTAAAAACTGTAAATAAATTGATAAAATAATAAAATTGGAAACAAATAATAGCTTTTCGAAATCGTTCTTACCAAAATTATCAGAATTTTGTCATTTTGATAGCAAAAATAAAAAAAATTAAAATGAATGTTAATAGGATTTATTGTCTCCGAGGCCCTCCAATCCTCTCCACGCCCCTGTCTATGTTTGGAAACTTTAACTTTAGTCGTTTTTCCCTGCTTTCAGAAGAGAAGCAATTTCAAAAAACGTTTTATCCGAAATAAACATCAACATTGTTACTGAAAACGATTGAATAATAAACCTAATGACGTCACAATTGTTATGTTTGCTTACGTTCTACGAAAATATAATCCCCCGTATACCAAAAACAAATTTTAAATGCATGATTAATATGTAACCACATAATATTCTAAATACTGCAATAAGCTACTTGACTCTATATGCTCGAATAAAACACTCCAAATAGAGAGAGTCACTCATTTATTTATATGCACATGTTGGCCAGCATAGTTGCCAAATGTAACGCAATCTACACTTAACCGATATTGTGTATATTAATATTGAAACGCAGGGTGTAGAAAAGCCCATTAGCCAACAGTCATAGGTGCCTACAAAATCTATATAGCAACTCTAATAATGTTATTTATACATACATAATGTAACAAGGAAATAAGGTTCACTCATGCACACAAAGGGTTAATTAACAGCTTCCATTGTATTCAGATATTTACGAGTAAATGTATTATGTATAGATAGATGAAGCCAACGTGCAATATAGGTGTATCTAATATTAAAATATTAATAGAGTTGCAACGAATATTTGGCAAACTGGTATTCGGCTTGTTCGGCACATTTTGAAACTGTTCGCGCGAATACCGTATAAATTTTGGTTTTTTTTTACTCAGCAAATAAAATGGTTTTTGTTTTGAGGTTTCTAAAAGCCAACATCATGTCATTTTCACGAAAAATGAAAACACTGAACGTATCATCTCCTTGGATAAGCCTCCTTCTCAGCAAAGAAAGTGAGATTTTCGTAAAATAAGAACGGAAAATATCACGTAAGATAGATTCTTAAAACCTTTACACTAAGTAAACTGGTTTTCGATAAAAAAATCAAGGCATGAGAATTTTCTATCGAATGTTAGTTCTAATATTTTCCATCTATTATGTTGATAAATTGTTCAGGTCCAGGCCCGACGAGAGGATGGGGTAGCTGGGGTTACAGCCCCGCGGCCCGGGCTGGAAGAGGGGGCCCGGGCTGGAATAGGGGGCCCGTAACGGTAAGTAATTTGCTTATCATTTATGTTTTTGGGGAGAAATTTTTAAGAAATGTGCTTTGTTCGCGGGGCCCGAAATTTCTTTTCACGGCCCTGTTCAGATCGATAATCTTACAGATAAGGCGGACACCATATCTTTGACGAATATTTTTGACTGATTACTGATAATGTAATCTTTCATTTTATGTTTATACATTACATCATCACAGCTAATAAACTATAGATATGTCAATATAAAAGAGTTTTTAGGTTATTTAATATAATAAAAATGCCGGAGCGAATAGTCCAACAATAACGTCATGAGCTACAGTGGGAAAGGTCACAAGTTCGAATCCTATCACAGTTTCTAGATTTTATTTAGTTAACTGAAAATCGGTTGACTTCTGAGTCCACTTACAACGAAATAAGTTCCAAAGAACTAATTGTCTTAGGATTTCACACAATAAAATGCCGTAGACGTAAGACGTAAGGAGTGATGCCATCTAGTAATGTTGTATAAAACTTTGTGTAATTTTCTAACTTGACTAGTCATAGACAAAGGTATTTTTAAATATCAAAGTTTCTGAAAAACACAACAATTGTTGTGAATTTTGATTTTTTTTCACTAATTGTAAGTTGATATAGACACAACATCCGTTTTCAAAAGTCAAAACGAATATTTTGTTTTCAACAACTCTAAGGTATGAGTGGTTAAGTTAGATAACTATACAAAGTTTAATCCAACGTCACTAGATGGCAACTCTCCTTACGTAATACGTCTTACGGAATTATATTGTGTAAAATCCCTTATCTATTATTGCTTTGTTTGATTCTTGAAAGACCGATTTTGTGCACAAAAGTTATAAACCATCAAAACTCCACTTTTGGATACATATTTCTCCTTCTACATCCAATTTTCTTTACGTTTTCATTTGCGCAACTTCAAGGTAAAATTATATTCCTGTGTCAAAGTATTTAATTCCATACAATATGCTTACATGCAAGCAGGCACATTATAGAGAGGTATTTTACATTCACCTCCTCCGGACCATCGCACAGCCGCGCGCCGCTAATATCGTTTGTGACAATCAACACAATAATGGATCTATTTAATTGAATAACGTATTTATAATAAATAAATGAATTGATAATAATAACTAGAGAGCTATTATAGTATAACATAGCAGCATTCATACAAGTAGCATAGGTCACATATTAATTTTTTACGTACGAACAAAAGTACAGTGTCTTCGTGTAACAAAACATACTAGGTTCGATAGAAAAATATAATTCGGATAGACACCAGATTTCCATTAAACGAAGGAAGTAGAAATCAAACGGGTATTAGTGTCGGTTTCAGCAAAGCTTCAATTGTTACAAATAATTTGAAAACAAATTTTAAATTCAACTCTCTGACAACTGTTTAAGTTTTATTTCTTGAGGTCAAGGAAACACTTCAAAATCGATTTTTCTCTGCTCGTACAGTCTGAAGTATATTAATTTGTTTATGCTTTGTTTAATACAACTCTCTGACAACTGTTTGAGTTTTGTTTCTTTTTGTTTCTTAAGATCAAGAAAGCACTTCAAAATCGATTAATATCTTCTTGTACAATTTGAAGTATACTAATTTGTTTATGCTTTGGTTCCGCCAAACTCAACTGATCCGGTTGGTAGAAATCTGGCACAAAAGTTGACTGACATTATAGAGATACGCAGAGCCCTGGAGAGAAATGAAGATTCTCTGAAGAAAATACGAGTAAAAAAAATAAAACACCTACTACATAGCAAAATCGCAAAGCCCGGGTCCTTTACCAATGGCTCCAAACTCCATTTCAAACCTGGGCAAGAATCCAAACACGAGTTGATGTAGATGGCTTCAACACAATCTTTAAAATAAACTAAAGGACGCATGCTCCATAATTTGCGTCATAACAACTGGATACATTGGACTGGAATTGGAATAATTTTTACCAATAATTTTTTATTTGACCCACCCATTTCAATTCATATTTTTATGATACCTAGGTAATAAGTAGGTACCGGGTTTCTTCGGACAGGTCAAGACCATACTTATTTTAATAAAATTTTGCGAACTAAATTACGTAAAATTATGCACATTTGAGTGAATATAATTGGTCAAAAATTACATTTTTCACCATTTAGAATACTAACAGCATTTTTTATTTGACGAAAGTACAAAAATTCAAAAAATCGGAAAAAATTTTTGTAAAATATATGGAAAAGTTGTTGAATATTTAGACGATCCACTATAATAGCTAAGACGTACGTATTTACTAAGATTTTTTATTATTGGAAAACAAATTTTTAACAAGCAACTATACCTACTTCTATCTCTCAAAATTGGAAACAATAAAAAAAGATGAATTTATTTAATTTAAATGACATGTCACATAAATCACATACATAATATAAACAAAAATACTCAGATGGACAGATAGTCAATTAAAATTACAGTGGCACTTTTGAATTGTACAGGTAATAAATAAAAGAAGAAAAGACTGTTTACATAAAATACGTATAAATAATATTTTGATACACATATGTATGTGTGTGTATGTAACTTGTGTACGTTGTTTTTATGAAAATATTTTAAATTTTTAGTCCCATTGAGTGCAATATGTATACCTGCATATGCTAAAGACGAAACTGTCTGATCCGAAAGAAATCCGATACCTGTAAGGTACCACAGTAAGGTATCATAAGAATATGAATTGAAATGGGTGGGTCAAATAAAAAATTATTGGTAAAAATTATTTAATAATACCTAATTTAATTTATCTCTCTCTGACTTTCATTCAGTATACATAAATCCGTAAGTGAAATCTTATACAATTTGGCAATTGAAATAAGCGATAAAAAGAAAAAATGAAAATAAACTTAATTTATGTACTATTTTAAGGAACAGTATCGTTTAATTTTTTTAAAGGACAGCTAGCACCATAAATTGAAAAGAGACGATAATGACGTCATTTTTAAACTAAAAAAATATACTATATGCATTTTTTTCTTCTGAAATAAGAATATTCAATACAAAAAAATTAAATAATTATATCAGCTAATTAATTCTGTAATTTCCTTGTTTATTATATCTAAGAATTTTTTATCATAATTTCATAATTCTTTTTTATTACCGTTTAATAGATTTATTATTACTCATACTTTTGCCACGATGATGATATTACTAAACTGTGAAACGGACAGAAACCTTACATACATACCTTGTATTACTAAACAGTAACAATAAAAAATTGTAATGAGTAATTCCACAACTACACAGTGAACGAGTATGAAGTAGTGATAATTTATCGCAGTTTAGTGACGGACCCCATCGCGAACTGTGAGATCCGCGTGAGATCTGATCCATTTATGTACATAGTGCGTTTGTTAAAATTTTATTGAGTGTATAAAATATTGTTACAAACGAATGATCACCAATGGTCAAAACAGACATCGCCGGACACACAAAGTGAACAAACCCTTTTCTACTTCGACACCGTTGTAAACATCAATAAAAATTCGGGCACAAATATGAAAAACGCATCATCACTCGTCCCCACCGATATTTTTACATCATCGACACCGGTAGTAATATCAACAACGACAGCATCCCCGAAGGATATTACGATGATCGTTGCTGATACGAATTCTTCACTAACAACGGATATCAACGTCCACCCGCTAACTCCGGGGCCACCGCCAACACCGCCCCCGTCACCCGTACCATCGTCGACGACAGTATTGCGTTGTGCTGGAAGTGATAATAGTGGTGGTAACAGTGCTAATCGAAGTTTGAATGGTGCTGTTAGAAGCGGAAGATGCGATTCGCATATATCATTTTTAGGAAATGCTTTATTTGTTGTGATACAATTACTATTCTATTTTGAAACGTCCGGCGCTGCTCTACCGCATCGAAAATTAGGTAAAATTTTGATTTATTATGGAAATAATTAGGTAGTGTTAGTGGCATTGGCGCATATTATAAAGTGATGAGTAGACTTGGGAAAACAGTGGTCCCTAACAGAATCGCCACATAAAATATTTTGGATTGGGGGGCTATAAATTTTATTACAAGGCTGAGGATTTTCCTCTGGATTTGAAGATTAGCCGAAGGAAGCTTCTGAGAACAAATCCGTAAAAATAAAAAATTACCCATTTTTCAAAATTTAATATATAATTTTAATTTTAAAAATAATTTAAAAATATTAATGTTGAATAAATAAGTGGTTAACCGTAATAGAAATTATTTGAGCCGAATTGAAAATATTTATAACATAAACATTTCTCTATTTTCTTTGTGATTATTTAAAATAACATGTATATCTCACCTTCTTTATACCTGCTTAATATAAACAAAATGTATTATATGTTTCATATATATCAGGTACAATAGCCCATTCACATGTTTCAAAATGGTTTAGTTTTTGCATTAGAAAAATATAAAGATATCTATGTAGTATGTATAGATAACAGACAAAATGATTCATAATACTGGCAATTAAAAAACACAAACAGGCACACACAACATTGACAATGTAGAATTAACAGTAAAACGTCGTAAAACTGATATTTAAAAAGATTGGTAATATTTTTACATTTTATGACAGCCCTCCAGCTCTATTGACTATTCGTAGCCCCCCAGTACAAAATATTTTATATGGCGATTCTGTTCGGGACCACTGTTTTCCCAAGTCAAGTGATGAGATATCGTTTGAATCATTTAATTGTTTCAAAGTGTCACTGTTTCCGTCAGTAACCTTGAACGAATCATAATGTCTTCAAGTCGTTGAATATTGTGAATTAAAAATGTAAATTTTTGTCAATGTAACATACATGAAGTACAGGAATGGTCATATAAAGACATTCGAATCCATAAAAATGTATAAACAATCGAAAAGACAATTTTTGTGTGGTCTGTCATACTTTTTTGTTAAAATGGTGTTTAGGCCTCAAGTCCTCGTGATTATTGCTGATCACTTTGACACTTCCGAGATATTGTTGTCAGGAATCAAATCGCAAAGTTTGACAATGATCTCTAAGCCTTTACCAAAATTTATTGAGCGATTATTTGGAAAATAAACAAAAACACTAGCACAAGTTTTTCTTCTTCTAATTATAAGATTAAAAGTATCTGTCAAGACGAAATTATAAATTATAAATTTACACAGATTTCGTCTAAATGTGTAAACCCAATTAATTTGTGTCAATTTCGTTGCAAAAAAAAAACTTTAACTTAGCACGCAAACCTTATAAATTTTTAATGAAAACAATTTGACTCCTTGTATTAAGTCCCATAAGAATATTATGTATAAAATACAAACTTATCTTATTCATTAAATTGTCTTACCCGTATTACAGTCGAGTTTTATTTTTTTTTTAAATAAATTTATATTTTCTACAACTTAGATTTGTTGCCCAAAAACAATTTAATTTAAAGAACACTCACACCGGAAATATTCAAGCTACGTTGTCGTATTTTTGTTAATTGACAGTTTTTCTCGTTGAATTTTTAGGCAACAAATTTTCATTATGGCTCGTTCACTTCAGTAACATTCCAGTGCAGTGATCGAAACCAGCGCTGAAATGTCACTTGAATAATTTAGACCGGCACTGGAATGCACTAGAATGTACCCATTCCAGTAAACAATCCAGTCCAGTGACTAGATTGACGGTCTACTTTTCATTCCAGTTAGCCCGTTCCAGCGCCACTGGAATAGTATAGATGACCAATCCAGTGCTGGATTAAACGTTGCACAATGAATAAGCATTGTTGCTTTTTGTAATGTAATTGAATGACTGGAATGGACCATTGAATGACTGGAAACAGCGATTTTTAGAATTTTTGTCTGGCTGTCTGTCTGTTCACGCATCACGCAAAAACTATTGGACGGATTTTAATGAAATTTGGTGTGATGATAACTTATTACCTGGGTTAACATCTAACATACTTTTTACTCCGGGAAAATTTCTCATTCCCACGGGAAAATGGAAAAACCATTTTGAGCATGTGCACATATTAGGCAAAAACTATTGGACGGATTTTAATAAACCTTGGTGTGTTGATAACTTATTACCTAGGGCAACATTTAAGATACTTTTTACTCCGGAAAAATGCCTCATTCCCACGGGAAAATAGAAAAACCATTTTGTACATGTGCACGTATTACGTAAAAACTATTGGACGATTTTTTATGAAATCTGGTGTGGTGATAACCTATTACTTAGGCCAACATTTAAGATACTTTTTACCCCGGGAAAATTCCTCGTTCCCACGGGAAAATAGAAAAACCATTTTGAGCATGTGCATGCATTATACAAAAATTATTATTCTTTACAAGTTCTGTATCATTATTACACTTACATACTTCTCATTGAGTTTGCTTTGCGCGAACGACGTTGCGGGTACGGCTAGTATAATATAAATATAAATTTATTTGAAAAAATAAAATCATTTCGTGTAATAATAATAACTGAAAAATTACTCTATATCTATATTATATTTACTTGAAAATGTTAATTCTCGGCAAAGTTTCGAACTACAAATAGTTATTCATATTTCTGTTAAATTTTCGGCTTGGATTTTATCAAGCTCCAATTATTTGCTTTATTTCTATTTCTGTTATACACTATGATTTCATATAAAAAAACTATCATAAACAGATTTCGGTAATTAATATTCAATGAAATTAGGATGTGAATCATATGCAACAATTAATAAATACCCCTGTCGCAACATCCTGCATAACATAGCGAATTTCCGTTTATAAAAGTTTTTTTTGGAAACTATTTGACATAGAATAATAGTTTAAAGATCTTTTTTATGTGATTTTTTCATCTCTTTTCAATGGTGTTCAAAACAAATTTCTGCCATAGTCCCGGGTTCAAGTCGTGACATGACAGTGACTGTAATAGCTGATTTTTCGATTCGAAAATTCGCTAAAATGAGAAATAAAAACTGATTAATTATAAATGTATAGCAAAAAAAAATACGGTGAAACAAAAAATTTTTGAAATAAATAAAATCAGCTAATTAGCATAATTTATAATTACGCAAGTAATTAAACATACATACAATCACGCGGTTATAATATCAACTTCCATATGTATAACTGACACAAGCAAAAATGATATTTCTTAGACGTAGAAATGATATAACTAATATATACATGTATGATACATAAACAAACGTAATTTGCTCTCTAGCTATGCGCAGCAGGTACCGCAGATATTAATAATGTACTCTACAGTATATTATATATTATGTTATAGCGAATATTTAATGTAGTATGTCGGGCATAAGTCGTTTAAAATAAGAAAGAATGCAACTCGAGGTAATGTAAATATCTTTTTTGCTTGCGTGAATTATACATAGTGAACAATTAAGCTACTTTTTTATGATTTTTGAAATATAATTAGGTACTACATGCATATTATACACTATATATCGCACAAATTTTGTGCTACATTAATCCCGATTATTTCTGTTGTGCTGGTATTGACGGCTAACTGCTATATTATGTATCCAATTGTTATGCATAATTTAAATTATTATGGATATTAATAGAATATTTCTCCAGAATATATTTATTTAGGTACCATCACATCGCTGGACAGAAAAATTTGTGATTGACGTTTTTTTTTTTAAGATTTCCTTTTTTTCAAATAAAAGGTAGGGGCGGCATCTTTCAAGATGCCTAACGGCGGACTCAGGGTTAATCCGGTCCTGCTAATTAGGTTTAATTATTCTTTACTGTATGAATAGACTTAATGAATGTAATATATCACATCAAATGCCGGATAAAATTTGAACGTCTCGCTTTAATATGGTCAGAAACGTACTCTTACTTTCTTGTATTGTAAATATACACCTAGCTTATCATTCCTGAATTCATACAGTCTGTCTGAATAATTCTTCCATAAACTAAATTCTACGGAAAAAAAGAATATTTTCATGAAAATTTTTTTATTTAATTTCAATTATACTACACATACATGTACATAATTAAAGTATGTATGTGTGTATGTATATTGCTATAATTACTTTCAATTTACGTGTAATAATTGAGTCGCATCCGTTACGTCGAATTGAGCAATTGAGCAACCGTACCAGAACAACCAAGTAACAACAGCTAAGCAAGCCATTACAATATTATAGAATTAAACTCAATTCGAGCATACATACACTACTCTGTTAAGATGAATACGCTTGACGTACTTATTAACCAATTAAAGAGATTATTGACTACCAAGAACATCATCGTCCCATTCTATCAATATTATATACACACACAACATTTTACCGTTGGGCTATATGTTGTACAGCCAGCCTCGGATCTACGATTTTTTAGAACCGGCGCAAAAACTTGAAAATGGCGCCCCCTCTCTCCAACATTTGGCATAAATTGTCAAAAAAACTCATAAGTATATAAGTCCTTTATAAAATTCCAATTTTTCCTGTTGAGGCTATAATAAAACTTGAGGGTTTTGTTAAGGATCAATATAGGTACAAGTTGATTTTTTATTTTAAAAAATCTACTCCGAAAGCACTACAAGTTGTGCAAATTTCAAATTTTTATCACCAGCCTCATTAGAGATACAGGGGCGCAAAATTCCAAAATTTGGAAAAAAGTCAGTTTTCGAAAGTTTGTAAAAATTAAAGGATACAAGTGTCACAATTGAAATAGTGTGTATTTGCTTCATAATGGGTAGTTGTACCCGTATAGCTATTCTCATAAGAAATACTAAGCGAGGTTTAAAACATTCCTTCTATAAGAAAAAAAATGTTCAAAAAATGAATTTTGCAAAATTTTGATATCCAACTTTAGGTAAAGTTCTCTTATGGAAGAGACGAAAATAGGTTAAATATGGACACACTTAAAATAAAGAGATAGTTACTACCTTTAAAATGGTTTTTATTTCAACCTTTTAGGATGAACGGTTTAAGGTATGTGCATTGGCATAAATGGCTGCAAATACAAAAATCAGCGCAAATTGGAAAACAAAAATGGCTACCACGCTTAAACGGTTCAAGATAATTTTTTTTAAAATTGTTCTCAATACTTCAAATATAATAGAAACAACTGGAAAAATATTAATTTTTTCTAAAATGGTCGAGCAAGCAACTTTTTTTTAGACCATTTGATATAGACCGACCTAGTATGATTTTGGCGCCCCCTGAAATTGACGCCCGGGGCAGGGGCCCCGGTTTGCCCCCCACTTGGATCCGGGCCGGTGTACAGCCCAACAGATCACGGTAGTAATAATCAGCACAATAATATAATTATGTATAGGGTAAAAGCCCCTTTTGTGGAACGGTATCTAATTCTGAACATTTACATATTAATGAAGTTATTTCTGAAAGAAACGTCTGATAACAAAAATTATTATTAATAGAATGATTGTTTTTCAATTTAAATTCACCTCGCATTTAAAGTTTCCTTACTTAATTAAAGAAATAAATATGTAAATGTCAAAACTGTTCCAGTATTAGATACCGTTCCACAAAGGGGGCTTTTACCCTACAAGTGAGATTTTTGAGAGTTGCTATTTTTATTACGGCTAAACTATTATTCAAAAAATTGTTCAGGTGACAGAATCATAGACACCGCTGAGGACAATTGATTTCTACAACAATTAGGAGCTTTATAGCTCCTTTAGTTTTCGAGCTATGATACTTTTTTAAATGGGACTTTATATTAATTTATTGATAAAAGTGTTCCAATGCTTTAATGGAAGAAAAAAACACTTTTTTCCAAGCAAATGGCTAGGGCTCGGTCAAAGTGTCTATTTTGAACATTTTTATCAATATTTGAGATATGTTTTAGTTTTGGTTTATTTATTTGTTTGTTTTTTTTTTTTATGTTCTCAACATCTTGTGGGATGAGAGGAACCAGGTAAGAAGGAAATGTCTATAGGACCTCAAAGTGGGTTAATTTGCTGTGTCGACACTTTTTTAAGCATTAGAGAAATGTTTAAAAGTAATTCTTTAATTTACCCAGCAATCGGCTCCGTCTCCTCTAGATTCTCTTTATAATTACCTCGACAGTAGAATCATAAAGCAGATTCACAGTATTTTCTTTAAAAATTCAATTGAAAACTTTTTGCTTTAACAAAAAATTTCTCTCAGGTGGTGTCTCATTAGAATGTGGTGGCGTATTCTTAACAGTCTCATCACTATGGCGATCCCCATCGAACGGCCGCGGTCTTCGAGACAGCGAATTAGAAATGAACTGGGAACTAGCTTGTGATGGTGCGCCCGAATGGTCAATTCCAAATTGGATAGGATTATTCAACAAGGATCCAATTGTCGTAAGTATTCCAACTTCCCATAAAAAAATTAAATATTTAAACTTTTCTTAAATCATCCATCTCTAGGAGTTAACGGAACCGTTGGTACGTATTGACATTCAAGATCATCCATGGGGTTTCTATAAAACGAATATTTCGTACGGAAAGCCATTGTTTCCAAATGGTTGGCATAAAGAACCATCGATAACCACCGGTGATGATGATAACGAATATGTTCCACCGACACAAAATTCAGTGGATGGTCCACACTGTATGGGTTACTGGATTGCTTCATTTAACAATCAAACACTGATCAAAGTTAGCTGTTTAAAAATTCAGCCCACTTGGATGTATGATCACAGGTAAATTATTCGTTTTAAAATAAATAATGTTTCGATTGAAAGCGGAATTTAAAATTTAAAACAGAAAAGAAATGTGATTTTTTTTCAAAAAATAAGAAAACAAGAATGTATTAATGTATTTAGCAATTGCAATTTGTCATACGATTTTAATTAAATTTCAAAATTTAAAATGATGTTTGAACTCTCTGATAACCCATGCCTCAGTTGCCTTACACATATAACAAACACTTATGCGGAAGTTTTTTTATTAATTATTTATCAAATAAAAGTTTTCAGCTAATTTGCGTATAATAGACAAACACAATTTTCAAAATACAGTTATTGATTTCAAAATTTCAATTAATCTTATTGACTTAAGGGTGACTCAGTACTATTATAAGGAGTAGAAGAAACACATTGGACATACGCAGAAACGAAATTAGCTTTCAAATTATTTTTTTTTTTAATGGCTTCAAAACGCATTTTTTGAACAAAATGAATAATTTTTTTAAATTCAAAACCTATAAAAAGAATCTAAATTAGAGACTAATCAAAAAATGGCGATAAAATTTATCAGATATCAGAATCTGTCAGTAAATCAGAGGATATTGACTCCCATAGTCATTCGCAATATTCAAACTTAGTCCTACATACACCTATCTAATTTTGGTGAACGTAAAAAGCACAGTTTCACAGAAAACCTTTGCTTCGTTTCCAAGTTCTTCATTCTTTAATTTTATTTAGAGCTTTTAAAATGCACAAAAACATTTTAATAAACTTAATGACGTCATTAAATTAAAAAAATTTTTTTGTCAAATCAAGCTTTTTAGAAGTGATTGAGTTAGGCTAATTTGGATGTAAACTCAACATTTTTGGCATCAAAATGGAGAAATTTCTTTTAGAAATATGACGAATTCAACAGAAGTCTTTTTTCTAGTGGCCCTACACAGAAACGATTCCAGCTTCCATATTAGGAGGAACACAAATACTTTATTTGATATTACAAATTTTTCTTACATGTGGAAATAACTAAACTAAAGTATATCTCTTATTTATTCCAGAATGCAACTGGGCTATCTACCAATCGGTTCCCTCTTCATTCCGGGCACTCACAACTCCGGCTGTTTCTATAAAGCGTCTCAACTCTCACGGCGTGACACATTTCAACGTTACATTTTAACTCAGGATCGTGACATATGGAGTCAATTGGTGCATGGCATACGTTATTTAGATTTACGTGTAGGATTTTATCCCGGTTCATCGATTCAGTCACAGGACGATGAGAAAAATAGTACCAGTATCTATTCCTCATACAAGTTAGTTTCAAGCATTAAAAATTTTTCTAAGAAGATTTATAAGTATGTCATGTCTACCTATTATTACTTTTTTCCATCGCCACATGAGTAAGTGTGATTTTCAAAAAATTTGGGAACAATTTTCTGTTTTGTTTTTTTGGTTATTTATTAAAAAAAGGGTGATGGGATAAATTAATAATAATTTAATAACAGCGAAGGACTAAGGATATTTTTTTGCCCTTGTGTGCATGCTTTTTCTTAGGTAGTTTTATTGGGATATGTGAGTAGAAGAAGTTATGAATTAATATTACTAACATCATTTATTCTTTGTTATCTTTTTCAATACTGGCATGTATTCAATAACCTTGATACCAACGTAGTAACTAATACGTATACACACATAGTATAGAAGAAAATGACAAAATAATATTTTTGTATAGCTTTTCTTTACATTATCTCAGAAACTAAACAGTAAATCGTCTTCAAAGTGCGTTTTTTCATCAAATTTTTTATCAACATTGTATAATATGAATTTCAACGTATACTTTTATAACGATTTTCTCTGTTTCTAGAAAGTAAAAAATTTTTTCTGGATTACACGTACACAGAATTTGAAAATTTCCCTAAAAAAACAATTTTTCCTGTTAGAACTACCTTAATAACTAACCTTGTAATTTCAGAAATATTTATAATATTATTCGACAATCAAAACAAATTTGAAACTATGTTGGTGAATGTGAGGGGATAAGAGGGAAATTATTTAGAAAATAGTCTAGAATCTGGTTTTCGTTTTTGAAAATTTCGTTAGAAATTTTTTGATTGTCTAATTACTTTGGACAGGGCCGAATTCAGGTGGCATCTCATGCTGTTTTTACCAAGTAATATCTCGGAAAGAGTTTGAAGGATAGACTTAAAATTTGCTACACTCTAATAATCCAGAATTGGTGCCTATCTTATTTTTTTACTTCGATTTCATTTCTGATTAGTGGTTCCGAAGTCACTAACTGAAAATGAAATTTGAGTATAAATAAATAAGACCTTATTTGGATAGTAAAAATCCAGTCGATTTCAAATTTATCCGTCAAACTACTTTTGTGGTACTCCCTGGTCGAAACTCCGTGAGACACCTCATATTTGTTTACCTTTTAATTATTTCAATTAATTTTCTCCCTAAAAAGAGAGGGGCAGAAGTACTTACTCATAACTAATCTCAAAATGAACCAGATGTTTCAGACTATTCTGCTAAAAATCATTTCATGGCTTCTTAATAATAATAAAATTAACTGATATAAAAAAAACTAATTCCAAGCAGTCAGTTGCACGTCAGTCAGGAAAAAACTAATAACAATAAAATTTACATTCAATTTTTTTTAGAACAGTTTAATGAATTCTATTATTTCAGATTATGGGTAAACCATGATTTAGTACGAGTCACCCCATTACTACCTCTAATACGTGACGTACGAAAATTCTTAGAACTTTCCAAAGGTGAAATTGTCGTATTAGATTTTCATCGATTTCCCGTCGGTTTTCACGGACGTCGCGGAAATCATCAAGTTCTTTTAGACATGTTACAAAAAGAGCTGGGACATTTAATTTTACCGCCACTGAAATCTGGTACTTCCATGGGACCCACGTTAAATGACATCTGGAGCACAAATCGTCGCCTGATTGTTTGCTATGGAGATGACGATATTGTTAAAGGTAACCCTTACTAGACAAAAATATTGTTAAAAGTGTTTCAACATTAAATATTGTTGTAGAAACGTCTTGGTTATGGGGTCCGTTACACCAATTTTGGGGCAATCAACAAACACCACTCGGTTTAAAGACCTATTTACAAAATGTTATGGTGAATCCGTCACGAAAAAGCAGGAACCCAATGTGGGCAGCTATGGCACAGTTGACACCAACGACAATTGACGTTATGTTTAAACCGAGTGGTAGTCTACGCGAAATGGCTGATTCAATTAATCGAAACTTGACAACTTGGATCCGAACAAAATGGTGGCGTTTAGCAAATATTGTGGCCACTGACTTTTTCCTAGGAAATAATGTTATCGATTTGGCAATTAATTCGAATGTTTATAAGGTTGCATTTCCTTAAATAAAAATAAATAAATTACCCAAAAAACCTTATTATGTATAATTTAAAATATAAGAGTAATTTTCAGCATTTTAAAATAAAGTGCAAGACAGCTGGATAGCTAAAGTTTACTACAGTATTACTTTATTCTTCTTTAATTGTTGGCGACATGAAAAATATAACGCTAAAATATAAGAATTTGACCAAATAATTTAGAAAATAATACTTTTGTTATCATTATTGAAAACTAATTATCTTCTGATATAAAAACGAATTTTTTTGTAGTAGTTAATACAATTCCTTAATTAATTTTGTAAATACATGTGTAAGAATCAAGAAATCTGAACAAATACCTGTTTTGTTAAAACTATTGTTTAACGTTACATATAAGTACAACGTATATAAGTCATTTTATCTTTTAATAAAATTACAAAATACAACAGATATTATTATATTTATATTAATTTTATAACTTTTTAATAATTTAATAAAAATAAACAAATTTGTAACAGTTTTATTTCTTATTGATTATTTTAATTCCACTTTTCAAAAAAAAAAGAATGGCAGTTGATAACAAAGGAATGTACATTTTAGTTACCTTCATAGTACAAAGATGGCACAACCAGTATTAAAATGATTTAAAATATCGAACGTATGGAACCCCTTACCCCACACATACGAGTGTTTTTAACCGACAGACAAGTAAGAACTTGTTAAAAATCACAAAGTTCTTTTTTGTAAGTAGGGTAAAAGCCCCCTTTGTGGAACGGTATCTAATTATGAACATTTACATATTAATGAAGTTATTTCTGAAAGAAACGTCTGATAACAAAAATTATTATTAATAGAATGATTGTTTTTCAATTTAAATTCACCTCACATTTAAAGTTTCCTTACTTAATTAAAGAAATAAATATGTAAATGTCAAAACTGTTCCAGTATTAGATACCGTTCCACAAAGGGGGCTTTTACCCTACGTAAATAAAAAGTTTTACTTACAAAAAAAATGTTTTTTATGAGTAATTTAGTTTTTTTAATGTTTATATTACCTACATAAATTTATTTTTAAATATTCATTTTAAAAAATTTATGTTTATAGTGTAGTGCAATTAAACGTCCCAATTAAATGAGAAAAACAGGTAAAAATAATTTTCTTATAATAAACTTTATGATAAGTTTCCAAATAGAAGCAAATTTTCTTTGAATAATATTTTTTTTATTAATTTTAAAAGTAGTTATGACAGAAAATTCAACAAAGTAATTCAAAATTGTTGAGTTTGTTGAAATTTACGGCCATCTTACAGAACAACAGTAAACTACTGAAGCTTCGAACAACTCATTTCCGAGAATCTACGGTGAATTCGAATTTTCATGAATCCTTGTCGAAATAGACTCTATCTTGAAATGATTTTGAATGTCCACAAATTTTGCGAAGAACCTACAGTTGTTTTCTAAACTTTGATGGAAAATAAAAATTGGTTACTAAACTCATTTCAGTTGTCTTCCTTTCATCGGAAATTAATAGTAGTTCAGTATTTACAATAACAGATGTCATAAACAGAAATATTTTAAGGTTATGAATTGATATATTTTTGATATTTACATACCAAATTATAGATAAATATATTTTTATTGCTAATTTAAATATTTCTATGTATAAACAAGTACATACACATATCATTTCTTATATAGCATATTTATAGATAATTTTATTTTTGACGTGTTTACTCTCTATTTAATTCAAAGTTACTTACTATCAAGTACAAAGTGCAACGTTTCTTCAATCAACAACAGCAAAATGATCCGAATTCAACAATTTTCAAAGGTAAAATTAATTTTTTCATAGTAAACTAAGTTAATTTTTAATAAACAATTATTTTTATTTAGTTTATCAAAGTTTGCTACACATCCCGGTGTTATAGTACAAAAAAATCGCATTTAAATGAAGTTGTCATAGTATCAGCCGTTAGAACTCCAATAGGTTCTTTTCTGGGATCATTGTCTTCATTACCAGCACCAAAATTAGGAGCAGTAGCCGTGCAAGCTGCGATTGAACGCGCCGGTATTCCAAAAGAGGAAGTTCATGAGGTATTTTTAGGATCAGTATGTCAAGGTGGTCAAGGCCAAGCGCCGGCACGACAAGCCACACTTTTCGCCGGTCTTCCAACATCAACTATTTGTACAACTATTCATAAAGTATGCGCTTCCGGATTGAAATCAATTGCATTGGGTGCACAAAGTATCCAAACTGGTGATCAAGAAGTTGTATTGGCGGGGGGAATGGAATCAATGTCAAATGTACCCTATTATTTGAAAAGAGGTCAAACACCTTACGGTGGAATTAACCTAGTGGATGGAATCGTGTTTGATGGCTTATGGGATGTATATCATAAGTGTCACATGGGTAACTGTGCCGAAAACACCGCCAAAAAGTTCGGAATAACTCGTCAACAACAAGACGATTATGCCATACAGAGTTACAAACGAAGTGAAGCGGCTTACGAGAAAAATCTTTTCGCTGCTGAACTAGTTCCGGTAAATGTGCCCCAAAAGAAAGGAAAACCCGACGTAGTTTTCGCTGCCGATGAAGAATACAAACGAGTCGATTATAAGAAATTTGGAAAATTACCGACAGTTTTTCAAAAAGAAAATGGAACTGTCACCGCAGGAAATGCTTCCACATTAAACGACGGAGCTGCTGCAGTAATTTTAACATCCCGACAAAAAGCCGAAAAATTAGGATTAAAACCATTAGCACGAATCGTTGCATTCCAAGACGCAGCCACTGAACCAATCGACTTTCCAATCGCCCCATCATTAGGTATTCCAAAACTGTTAGAAAAAGCCGGCGTAAAGAAAAACGATATTGCAATGTGGGAAATCAATGAAGCGTTTAGCGTCGTTGTCCTGGCAAATCAACTGAAATTAGATTTAGATCCATCAAAAGTTAATATCCACGGGGGCGCTGTAAGTTTGGGTCATCCAATTGGAATGTCTGGCGCTCGACTGATTGTACATTTGACGCACGCTCTTCAACCAGGACAACTTGGCGTCGCGTCTATTTGTAATGGCGGCGGTGGCTCTTCATCAATGTTGATTGAGAAATTGTGAGTGTCAGACGTGGTACGGGGACTTAATTTTTACAAATCTTTTCAAAAATACGACAAAGACTGGACAATAAAATAACTAAATGTTAAGGCTTATTTTTTTACAATGGATTTTTATACTCAGGTGAAGGGATCAAAGTAATACGGATGTTTTACCTCGAAATAAAAGATGAAATCAATTTTAATTATGCAAGTCTTTCAACTATTTTCTGTTATATTACTTTAAAAATCATGTATATATAAGAAGCATTAAATAAATATATTTTTACTGTACAAACTTATTTTGTTATTATTTTTTGAATCTTTAGATAAACATGAAAATTTTATTAAATTTCATTTCTTCAAAGATAAATTCGAACATATGTGTTTGTTTAAAATAATGGGTCAGACTATCACAAGTTTTCAGTGATAATATGACACAAACACAAAAGAAAAACTATGATCTAAAGGAGGAAAGTCCAAACATTTTCACTCACCTGCCAAATTGTGTCATTAAAATACTTGAACGTATATTTAATTACAAAATTTGGCATGTGTAAACTACTAACCCAATTTTCACCGCTAGATGGTAATGAATTTGTCTGTCGAAAACAAAGAAACGTGTTGATCTCTTGACCTAAGGACCTAAGGTTAACAATAAACGAAGGTTAATCACTAAAAATCGCAAGAAACATTAACGAACTGTTAGAACATTGATATAATGACTTTATTATTATTATTATTTATTTGTTGTTTTTCTTATATGATAATTTTGTTTTCCTTTCATTTAGGTTCCATAAAAAGTCACAGAAACCAGTTTTGACGTTATACACAAGAGATCCGTGTCCATTGTGTGACGACTTAAAGGCGGAATTGCATCCATATTTATCATCTGGTAAATGTGATTTGGAAATTGTCGATATTTCGCAAAAAGAAAATTTACGATGGTTGAAACTGTATCGATATGAAATACCAGTATTATTTTGTGATGGTGAATTTGTTTGTAAACATAGACTGAATAAAGTGGTATTAGAACAGTTATTAAATAAGACTGAAGACTAAGGAAAGGTTTAAAGATTTTTCTTAATCTATAATTAATTTTTTTTGTATTTATTTTTTGTAATTCCTTTTCTAAATAAAAGTTTATTAATTAAATAAGAAAATTAGTTTATATTTTATACGCATTTGCGTCAAAAATTGTATTTCTGGCAAAAGCTCATATTGACCTTGTACCCACCTTCCCTCTGTCTACTAAAAATCAAAATTTTTCAAAGTTAACTGAAATCGTTCATTTTTGACGAAAAATGACTTCCACGACAAATATTCGATTTTTAACGCATTTTCGTCAAAAATTGTGTTTTTGGCAAAATCTCTTATTGACCGTGTACTTCCCTCCCTTAGCTGAATTCCCTTTCTCCTGCTATTAAAATTGAATAAAAAAAGGCAAAGAACTGAACTTGATGGCAACGATGGGACTGAAAGATGTTTAAAACTTAACACATTCAATGCGGCTATACACGGACCCGTGTATAGTCGCCACTTACACAAAACCTACGTCTCGTATAGGTGAGTTGGTTCGTGTAGAAACATGTGATGTAGACGTCGGTCGACGGCACTTAGGTACCTGTAGATACTACTTCCGTGATCTATCGACATCGGATCGAACTTTTACTAGTAGTTGCGATGACATTCAAAGTGTGGCACTGACGTCCACTTCGAATTAGAAAAGAAATGTTGTATCTCTACGCGCACACTAAAGATGTCCAAGACAATCAAATAGTAAGTAAT
Source organism: Brachynemurus nebulosus (assembly GCA_035578155.1). Taxonomy (NCBI): domain Eukaryota; kingdom Metazoa; phylum Arthropoda; class Insecta; order Neuroptera; family Myrmeleontidae; genus Brachynemurus; species Brachynemurus nebulosus. The sequence goes on from JAPWDM010000029.1 coordinate 5,400,212, forward strand.
ACTTGAAAATCGGCTACTTCCAAAACTTGGTTCAAACAAAAATGAATTACGGTCGTGTCTTGTTTCAATAAGTTATCTTTTTGCCTCAATACACGTATCAACTTGTTTAGGTATTGTACCCAATATCAAACCAAACCAAGTCAAATTCATTCAAAATAAGCATTATGTGTGAATGTTATATCTGATATGGTGTACTAAGATTGTAACTTGAACCGGTTCTTTTATTAATATTTTTAGTGACTTGGCCCACTAGTATGGCGGGTTATTTGATAAATATGTGTTGTATCAGTGGGGCTCCGATTATATTTATATGGTTACGTGGTTTTTAACGCGTATTTTGTGGAAAAATAAGTCTTCTACCGTCTCTTTTTTACCGTGCGTGGTTCTGTATGATACAAGTATAAACAAAGTAAGCAGTGGGTACTGGGTAGGTGTGTGCTGCACATTTTTTCGTGGTCTATAAATATATGTATATACACAATTAATGTACGTATATAATATACTATATACATATATGTAACCAAGGCTGATGATCAAATGTCACTTTCAAAATTGCTGAATATATTCAAGTTGATGAATATCATTGTTTATTAGAAGTAATAGCGATGGGAGAGCTCCCACTTAACTCTAACGAGATTCTTAACAGAGTAATGTGGCAAGCACTACACTTTTCAGAGCATTGGTCAACAAAAAACCGTTCTCTGGGTTCTTCACAACGAAGCACGGTGAAAATCATCATTCTTTTTCTTTAAAGTTTAGTTCCACAAAACTAAACTTTTCTAAAGATTATTTTTTTTACTTGCAGTAATAATAATAATACTAGGTATGGATCGGGATTCGAGGTCCTGTCGCATGTAGACCACTAACCGGACCTATTTTGCCCCATATGATCTTTGAGGGACTAATTTATACCCAGTCCTTCATAGAATGTCAGAAGTGCTCTGAAATCCGCTCTCCTGATCTTGTAACTCACTAACAGAAATCCTAGACACCTGCATCTCAGAGAGGACAGACAATGCCTAGCTGATACTGATACTTATTAGGATAAGTGAATTCAAAAGTGTATGAATGTTCAATTTATCGATGGTAAAAGGATACGAACTTGTGTCCTTCTACGAATATTTTATCGAATTCATTCAAATACGGTGTTTTTTTTTTTATCTCTTACTTCAAAATCATTTTATATAAACACTTCTTTATTACTACAAAAGGAAGAAAATTTTCTTCGAAAAATGTCCTCTATACTCCGAAACATTATTTTCTTTTTTTTCTACGCTTCAAGTTTTATCAAAAAACGAATCATTGCTGATACGAATTTTATGACTTGGAATAGTTTTATGTACCTGATACCATCACTAGTATGTGAAATACTGATTTTTTTTCTACAAAATTGATAAATCAACAAAGAAAATTTTTGGTTCTGTTATTTTATCTTCTTTCTAATCAATTAAGGTGACAGCTTTTGATAGTTTCTACTGGCAGAAGTTTGATAATAGTATATTTAGAAATAGTATTTCGAGGGCAAACAGTGGAAGCTTATAGTTTGGAACTCTAGGCGTGTTTGCTTCCTATTTGACCGCTTTATTTTTTATTGCCCGCGGCTTCACAGCCATTTTCTGGTTTGATTTGTACAGGAGATTGTTAACGCGTTATGTATACATACATACGTATTGTTATAATGGTTATATATAATACATTATAAAGTTTGGTTGCATCAAATTTTATACACAAATATATGTATGTACACACATTCATATTGTGTGGCTGACTGTTGTGGCTGTGTGGATGTAATAAATAGTTGACTAGCCTCTTAGCGCTCTTAGCCAGTTAGTTGACTTGACTCGTTTTGTATTGGCCAACAGCAAAAGAAACAGTTATAGGTCCATCAGTGTACATAGAATGAGACAAATGGATTATATTATTTACTCTTTTTATACGGTTTTTACTTTTATTTTGTTACATACACATATTCCTACGATATAGTCGCTCCGTTGGCGGTGTATAGACTTTTTTTCCACGATTATGTGCGAGTAGTTTATCGTTTCGGACCAATTTGGAGTTAGTATTTTTAGTTGAAAAGTAGTTTAATTTAGTCGGATTAGTCTTAAGAGTGCGTAAGATCAAATAAAGTGAATTTCTTGAAGTTGAAGATCAGAATATAAATGAGTGCGTTCTGGTATTGTTGTGTATTTGAGGACCAAAGTTTTTCGTGTTTCCGCGTTTGTGAAGTGCTTTCATGAAAACTGTTTGGATTGATGGGAAACTTTAAATATAACAATGTAAGTTTTTATTTGTGTCAGATAATTCGGTGATTACCTGTACGTTGCACGGGACACGTGTAAAAAGCTATTGACCGCTGAATGGTCTTCGAATCTGATGTATGCCAATACACTTTTTATATTAATTTACGCAATTGGGTAATAAATATGAATTGACCTTAGGGTCAATTCTTGCATAATTTATTTTGTATTCTGACTTGCATTTAAAAGACAATTATTGACATTATATATTCTTCCCCACAGAGTTTCACGGTGGGGTAATAATAAGTACTAATAGTTATTTTTGAAAAAAAAAATAAATTAAATGATTTTTGAAACTTTGTCGAACGGAAGGAATTTTTTTTCAAGTAGTAAAACAGGTACTAATGGAAATTAAAGTGGTTTTAGTGGTAATAAACGGAAATACGTCACATAGCGCCTATTAAAACTTTTTTCAAATATATCATACCCAAAGGCGATATTTTTGTTTAGATTGAAGAGCAATAATTTTTTAGTAGTCATTTTGATTTTTTTAAAAGTAGATTATGGTTGAGTTAAGTCTTTTCCCACGTACAAGTAAAATTCTGTGGCCGATGTCTCGAAGTCTAAGAAAGAAAAATATTTTCCAATAATTTAAAGGTGCTATATCTAATAGTGTGAAGTCTTTAGGACCTTTCAGTGAAAGAACTCCTTTTTGAAAATTTTGGCTATTGTACAATTAAAATATGATGTACCTTTGAATTTATAGTAAAAATAATAATATATCCGTGAAGAATTTAGAATTTTTCTTAATTTTTTAATTTGGAAAAAATATTTAAATAAACATATCTCTCTTCAAAATATTATCAATTGTATATAGCTTTCTTTATTTTTTTATTTTATTTATGTTACTATAGTATAATACATATACACGTGTATATAGGTACATATTGCGTTTTTAGAAAATTGCGTAAAAAGGACACAAATATGTAATAAGAATTCAAGTCAAGACCTGCTAGACTCATACCAATTTCAAGTTTCTAACACTAACAGAAGTACCCTAACAACATGACTACATCTGAAATTTGAAATAAATCCTAATAAACGTTTTCAACATTAATATTATAGGTACATACCTATTTTAGAAAGCAATTTTAAAAAATTATAATTTTCAACATTAACTTATTAAATTATTATACTTTGATATACCGAAAAAAAAGTTTAATTTTACCAAATTTTTTTGGTTAATTATCTATAATTTTCAATAATTAATTGTAATTATTAATTATTATCATTATATTTATCCTTGAAAAAAAAAACTTTATCTTGGCGAATGCCGTAAGATCTTTTAAATACAGGTACTTACAATAAAATTTAAAAAGGGCATAGGCAAACACAATTAATCTTTTCCCTGCCGAATAAAAATATGTTGTAAAAGAGAGAATGTGTAAACATAAAAAGAAACAGAAAATTGTTTATATGTATATCATATAAAATGCACACTTATTTAATTTTAAGATTTTTATTTTCTTATTTCATAAAATGATAAATTGATACGCAAATACGCATAGCATTATTCGTATTATTTTATAGTAAAGGCAGTATTAAACTAACACTTCGAACATTTAATAATTTTTTTTAATATTATTTCCAATGTAAGTTTTTGTATTTTATGATATTCATTAAGTAAAATTTATTCTACAAATACTTAAGTAAAACAAATAAGAAACCATTATCTATTATTCTTATAATTCCACATTTCCACATTGTGTGCGTTCATAATATTTTGCGTATCTATTCATAATTTTACAAATTATAATATATGGGCGATTCTCGCGTGACGCACGGGACATTTTTGCAACAAAAACATTTTTTTAAAAAAAATGAAATTAATAATAAACAAAACAAAAAGTTTATAACATGGGGCAACTGGATCAAAATTTTTTGAGCATATTTTAATTTATAACTGAAATGCAGTACTCCAAATATAAGACATAAGCTTCGTTTTGTACGATATCCCGTGCGTCACGTGAGTTTATGCCTTATATCTTGAGTACTGGACTGCAGATGAAAATTAGAAAATGCTCAAAAAATTTTAATTCATTTTCTGCGTATTATAAACATTCTGTTTTGTTTATTATTAATTGCATTTTTTATGAAAAAATGTTTTTGTTGCAAAAATGTCCCGTGCGTCACGCCAGAATCGCCCATATAACACTGACTTTATAAGGCGCATAAACTACATATATTATGTTTGCATTAACTCCTGTATACTCTTGTGGCGTGTGTATTTTTATAGCTCTGCTGGTCGAATCGTGGGAAAAACAATAATATAAATAATGTCCTAGTACAGTATAAATCCAATTAATGTTAACACATTTAATAAATCATAAACAACTTTTATATGAGTTTCTAAATATTTAAAAATATTAAATTATTAACAATATATATTTTTTTTATTATTATTACTTCATTTTAAATCAAGGTGGACAATTACAAAGGTATCAATTTCATTAATTTAACATTTACCTGGAACAAACTTTTATTAGGAAAGTAATCCTAGCGTGGATTTTTAGTGTACTTCTAATAAAATTTTATAAAACTAAATGAGGAACAATATTTTTCAATCTAAACAGTTTCGATGTTGTTTAAATAAAAATGTCAAAATTCTTAAATTTATGAGGATACGTTTTTTCGGCAATTTTGACAGGATAATTTATGACTTGCACTATCCATTGCTGACGACTTTAAAAAGATAGTGTTGTCTTTTATTGTCACATATATTTCTCTCTTTGTTTCCTTTGGCATGTTAACATGCCAATGGCACTGAATCGGTTAATTAAACAATTAAAACAAGTAGCGGTATGTTATTGTTTTTATTTTATTGACAATTTATATATTTTTGTTTGTTTATATTTTTTTTTAATTGTTAATGCAAAATTTCGTATTTGGTCAACGCGACAATTCATTAGCAGAATTTTAACCGAATCAGCAACATAGTAATCCAGTGACATAACACATAATTTTCTTTTTTTATTTTTATTTTAATTGTTTTTATCGATACAAAATGTAAATAATATGAATTTATAGCCAAAAATAAAACGTGATTTCAGAAATATTGATCAAAAATTGAAAACAACAACAAAATTCTGAGTGCTAAATTTATTTATGTATCAGTCAGTGTTTCAACAGTTATTGATCTCAGAGCTTCATGTAACTTTTATTCTTTGTATTTTTACAAAAGGTACCAAAAAAAATTCATTAGTTATATTAGAATATCTTATTCACTATAGAGATTATTGTGTTTATGCAACCATGAAGTATTTCAGATAGTTTTTGTTTAATCACAACCGTTTGTAGAATAAAGAACATTCCTCAATCGCGGAATACACACTTATTCTGAATATCAAAGAAAAAATAAAGTTGAACAACCTAGAACACTATCTGTTCTTCTTAAATCTGCCTTTAAAATACACAATTTCCGTTTTTGATCAGTTCAGTATCTTAGATTCGTTTTTAAAATCTATTCAAACAAAAATTTTGTCACACTGTCTTGTGTCTTCTGTGAAATTCCTCTTGAGACCACAAGAAAATGTCAATGGTGGAAACTAACCGTACTATCGTATTATAGCTGAGATATTACGAATAATTCCCTTTTCTTACCTCTACCATCCTGGCTGTCCACTACGAAATTTGCGTGATCATTCAGGAACACTTTCAAACTTAGAAAGGAATAACATCTATATATATAAAAGAAAGTGGTGTTAGTTATACTACTTATAACTCAAGAACGGATGAACCGATTTGGCTGAAAATTGGTGGAGAGGTAGCTTAGAACCAGGAGACCGACCGATACTTTTTATCCCGTTCGAACGCGTTTCCGTGAAGTCAGTATAAAACGTGGTATAACAAAAACGCATATGACATAAATCTGAAAATATACATACATACGTATGTTTGTTATTGATTTTTGTTTCCATAGTTTCAAAGTATCCATTGGCAAAAATTTAAACATCTTTTACAACTGACATAAATTAATAAAAAATTTTACTATTTATTTAAATAAATGAATTTAGCGAGCGGAGCGAAGCATTACCTGGAATTAACCTTTTATAGAATTTTGAATTGTTTAGCGCTTAGCGAGCGAAGCGAAGCACTTTATAGGCGAGTCATATGGCGGGCGGAGCGAAGCATTACCTGGAATTAACCTTCTATAGAATTTTGAAGTGTTTAGCGAGCGAAGCGAAGCACTTTATAGGCGAGTCGTATGGCGAGCGGAGCGAAGCATTACATGGAATTAACCTTTTATAGAATTTTGAACTGTTTAGCGAGCGAAGCGAAGCACTTTATTCTCGCGCCTATTCTCAATTCCATTTGACTTAAAATTGGCTAAACTATTTTCCGCTTTATTAGTAAATATTGATTTGATTGTATCAAAATGATAAGAAAAAATTAATTCAATCAATTATAACTACTGAGCCACAGCAACGCGGGGCCGGGTCAGCTATAGTACTTATATATTTTTAAATTTGTTCATCTACAAAGTACCTGCCTGAAAATTATTCAATTTTTTGAAGGTTACTAACAGACTATAATATTCACTTTTATGACGCGAATAATTAAATTTTTAACAGCGGAATATATAATTAAAGGTTAAGAAAGATTGTGTAAAAAAAACTGGAGTGTATTACATACATACTGTTTAATATTTTTTTAATTTGTTATTATAAATTATTTATAACTAAATGCCATGAAACAAAAAACATTTTCACTCGATTTGATAATAAAATCATTTAGTAACTTATGAATAATTCTTAGCTTCATAATTATACATTGACAAGAATAATTCTGACATGCTCACGCGAGAACAAAAAGCTTGTTGAAAAACTATCGGTACATTCTGTCTTCACTCGAAGGCTTTCATCTAATATGTTAGTTTCTCACTAACTATATTCTTCCGTGCTTATTTTTCAGTATTTTCTAAACCATAAAAGCGAATGCTTCCTACTTTTCCGGAAGGATACATAGGGTTGGGCGGGGTAAAAAAAGACACTGCTTGAGCGGGGTAAAAAAAGACATATTAAACTCAACAATGTTAAATTCAAAAAATAAAAAATATTACAACAAAATACATTAGTATTTTAAGCTGTCTGGGCCAAAAAATTATTTCTTGGAACGGGCTTTATAACATAAAAAAATTTTCTCCCAAACCTCTGTTATTCATAAGACAAAAACTTTTATTCCGCGACGATAAACTTTTTCAGTAAGTAAAAAATCTGATAAGATAGAGTGCTGTATTTTTTTCTTGCTATTCTACATGCTTTAGTAATGTAAACTACAAAGTTTTATTTAAATGGTCCGACTGCTTGTAATTTTTTTTTATATGTTAAAAAAAAGAAAAAAGTGGAGTAAAAAAAAGACAAAACAAGGGGTTAACATTTAGAAAAAATAAAATTATTGACAAGTATTTTCATTTTAAAACTAGATAATGGCATGTATATGTATATTTTATAGATTAAAAAAAATACTGATTCTTCAATAAAACAATTTTTTTGTTAGTGAGCAGACGGTTTTCATGGATATCAGTTTCAGCTCATTCGGAAATTTGTATTTTTGACCCATGAAAATTTATTTGTTTTTATAATGTATAACTATGCTTTACTGCACACATTTAGTATTTTTAACTCATTCATAGATTATTTTGATACATTTTTTTACTTTATGTAAAGTGGTGTAAAAAAAAGACAGCCTTAAATTAACATATTTGGTTTTTAATGAGCTACAATAAATTTTGTGTTAGTTGTACGTTTGTGAAATAAAAATTATTTTAATATTTAAAGTCCAAAGAAATTTACTGTGAGTCAAGCTTTTGCATCAGTTAACTTTTTCTGACTTCTTACTGCTTAATCTTAGCTAAAGTTTTTGGTAAAATACGTAAAATTTAAATATATCTATAAAAAATTTTGCAGTAGAGATAGAGTTGTGAAATAAAAAGTGTTGTACTGCTAATTATCTAAGCTGTCTATTTTTTACCCTTCCAATTATGTACTTGCAGTATCCTATTAGTTAGAGGTCTGTCTTTTATATACCCTCCACTCTCTTTTTTTTACCCCACTTGGCGGGTAAAAAAGAGACAAGGTTTTTATTTTTTTACAGATTTATGCCATTAGCTTGAGTGAAAAAACATACAAAATCTTAAAATACAAACAATTTAACATCATACAGTATTTTTTTTGCCTAAAAATTCAAATATTTTCTACATGAAAAATGAAAAGTCTTTTTTTTTACCCCGCTCAACCCTAGATACATATATACCATCACAAACTCAAAAAACTCCGTCTTTGTACAAAAATTAAACTAATCCTACCTCTTTATTACTTTATAATATTACAATGGACTATCGGCACAATTACCTTTGTCAAAATGTAAACTTAAGATGTGATCATCATTCAGTACATTAAATATTAATAAACTGACTTAATAATTGAAAAAAAAAATCAGTATTGCTTGAAATAAGTTGAAGGACATTAAAACCGGAATATTTATAGACACTGTATATTTGCACAGATTTCTTACAATAATTCATATTTAAAATATTATACTCATATAGTCATATGTAACCTTTTTTGCAATACATTGATAGTCAAAGCAATCAATGAGTTGGATTTGATTACAAAACAACTAAATTAAGAACAAATCTAGTTAGGTAAGTATATTTCAACTTTTATTAGGTCATACACATTAATATAGTAAAGAGAAAGGGGAATTAAGTCAACAGTTGTCTACAGACACTCCTTTCTGCCACGCCACTGTATATTTTATAGATTCGTTATCATTCGTGATCAAAAGTGTGTATAATTATATTATTGGTTAGAAAACAAAGTTCTTGATGATTTCCTCTTTTAGATCGATCAGCAGGGTCGTGTTGACCCGTCTCTTGTAAACCCGAAATAAATTCAATTACATAATACGCGTATATTTTTAAGCTAGTTTTATCCAGTAAGTTCAGTGTTACTTTTACTTAATTACAGTAATTAACTTAAATTTACTATTAAGACTAGTAATTAAATATTTAAAGGAGCCTCCAGACATGCAACTGTTTATCAAGTTATCAACCTAACACAAACCACTTAAAAAATCATTTTGGTTCGTGACGTCATCACGTACATTACAAAAAAAAATATTAGAATTAAAAAAAAATATATGAAAAAAATGTTAATCATTTTTAATTTATGAAGTGAAAAATAATCTTACTGAATTTATGAAGTGAAAAGTCTTCCTAATTCTTAGAAGAAACGCCCAAAAAGAAACTGGAGAAAACGTTCACAAGTTTCGACTCCTTGTAGTAAAAGAAATGAAAAATTTACATCAGAGTTGGTCAAACAAACTTGTTATTATGGTACAAACTTTTTGAAAGTCACTGTACTGAAATATAAATGTAATAGTAATCAACATACTGTAATTTGATCCACTGGATCTATTCTGCTTTGGTAATTAAGGGGTCATGAGATTTTTTAATCCTAAAATTATTTCAATAGACATAAATAGGATATACCATATTAATAAATAAACGCATAATACGCGTTTGTAATTAAAATATGTGACACTATTTTAAATTTTAATATTTTTAATTAGTTTTGTTACATTAAAGTATTTTATCTTACTGATTCTGTTAAATATAAAATTTATAAAAGAGGAAGATAAGCTAAGAATGAAAAAATACAAAATGGAACAATGGATTAGTCAAACCCCTACATAAACAATAACTTCTGAATGAAATTTGATACTCATTCTTAAGTTAGTAACAACTTTTAAATTAAGAAACAGAATAGACATTTACATTTAACAGTAACAAGTAGGATAAGAAGGCATTAAGCTCTACAAAAAGTACCTGTATAATCAGTACATTATACTTTTGCTGAGGACTGTATAAAAATTCGAACATCGAAACAAATGAAGGCAATAAAACAAACAGCAACAATAGACAACGCATGTTTTAAATGCTATTTTTGCATATATTTGAATAAAAATGTAAATTATTAAATAAAAAATTTAGCATAAATTATTACCAATTTACAATCATATTACAAAATCAAAAAATAATTGACGTGAATATCGTAATTAGTTGTTGAGTTGTTGGGTTAGAGAAGTAACATTAGTGTGCCAAGGTAATTGGAGTCAATTAAAACATTTTTTTCAATTACTTGCAAGTTAACTAACATAAGTAGCTAGACTTTTTCTTTGAATGAAATTGTTATTTAGTAATATTAAGGAAATGATAATACTATTGAGGAAATTATGAAGTATAGATATACCACGCATGTGCAGAAAAATTTAGGTTTAGGTAATTTAAATGTTGGTGTTAAGGTTATAAAAAATTTTTGCTTTCATCCATGTGGTTCATGGAATTTAATTAAATTTTGTCTAAATTTTGAATTTCTGATGATATCAAACTTTACTTACCTGTATCAGACTACTTTGTATTGGTTGTATAGATAACAGCAAAAACATAAATCTAACTTAATGACGTCACCAAAATTTATCTACAGTCTTAATTTTAACAGCACAAACGTAAGACCAACATCAAATTTTACGTCTGTATTACTTTAGGAATATGGGCAATTCCATTCCATATACAAAAGGAAAGGCAATCATGTATCATTTGTACTGGTCCTTCGAGCCGGATTTAATTAATTTCACTTATTAAAATATCATTTGATAGATTTTCTTCATTTTTTCTTTTATTTAAAGACAAAAACCTGAATTCTCTTTGTCCTTAAATATATCAGTCAACAAATAGGTTGTTTGATGATGTCATAGAGGTTAAATCTTTGATTTTCCTCATTGAAAATTGTAATAACAACTTTATAATAATTTAGATTAAATTATATTTGGAAAATTTTACGACTATCAAGTAAAATTAACAAAATTTCTAAAATCTAGATGATTCAATTTCGTTAACATTTTGAAATAGAACATAACCTATAAAATTTTTTATAGATATTTGAAAACTTTTGTTTGCATTATCTATATAGTTTATTTACCATTAATATTTATACACTAAGCTGTTATCATATTACACTCTTATGCAATATTTAGTTACTGATATACAGCATATCATTATTCTGTACTAACAAAACAGTATTAACTCTAACTAGGACACATTAGCTATGAGGAAAAAAAGATCGTCTATCAACCCAAAACTGTTTTATCAAACCAAATTTTGTATAGCAGGAACGTACTGTTACAAAATATTTCCCGCTTTGTTAAACATGTATACACAACGTAATCAATAGAAGCGGCTGAGGTGTCATTACTGCGCATACTGAATACACCGTATGAAAACGATAACTTAAGATAGTTGAAAAAGATTTTGTATGTAAACTTTTTCTGATGGACTAAGGAGTCGTCTGCATTGATTGCGTAAAAAACGTAGTTTTACTGAGATATATGTCCACATGATACTCTCAAACGAAACATCCTATTCTTGTGAAACTTGTAAAAACGTTGAAAGTCCCAAACCTTTGGAGTTCTTCAACCAGACACGTTCAATGTCCGGAACCTCACAAAATAAATGTTTTGCAAAAATTTGCCAAATTAAAAAATTTTTCGAATTTTTTTACACCAAGGCAAAGAGTTAACAAGAGTTAATAGAATTACTTAAGATAGCTTTTCGACCATTATCTTGTGTAAGCGGATTTTCGAGAAAAAGTAATTTTTATGCTCGGAAATTCGCTATGTTATGTAGGATGCTGTGGCAGGGGTATTTTACACTACCAATCATATAAGTAACATTTGTTGTGCTTCATCATTTTTTTTTGTATACCTACCATTAAATGAAGTGTAAACCTTGAAATTGACATAAAAACTTAAATCTCCAAACTACAATAATTACCTAAATATTACTCTCCATTCAAAACTCTTACTCATAATTACTCATTAAAATGCACCAATAAGTTTCAGTTAAACATTATATGAATTTAATAATCTTTTAATAGCTATTACACAAGACCAAACTATTTTTAGTAATTCGGCAATTAATTTTTTTACACCGTCCAAAAAAAGAAAAAATTAACATTTTTATTGTTTAAATTAACGACTATTTTGATTTCTAAATTCAAAAATGAAAAAGAAAACGTGATGAAAGTAATATAAATTTAAATAAAATTTCAAAAAAAGAAAAAAACGTAAATTTTCTATTTTTTATTAATTAACTGTTTCTTGTTTCTGATACGAACAAAGGTGGACAAAGGCGACGAGTAGGAATCGGAAAACAATATGTTTTGAATATAATTAAAAATTTTTATTGTACAAAGAAAAAAAAAGAACTTTCTATAAGAAAATTAATAATAAATAATATCAGTTTGAAGGTTAAACTATAGTAAATAGATAGACGGTTTTGTATTTGACTAAACTTGACCACCTGAAGGCATATTTTTAAGAATAGAAACAAAAAATGTTTAATTATAAATTCATTAGAAAATTAATATAAATTTTTATTAATCATAAACGTAGATTTTATGTAAGTACAATGTGTTCAGGAATAGTTACTTCATATAAATCTCTGTCGTCAAAATTCATTCAGAATGCAAACTCACTTAGGTAGTTTTGCAAACCAAGTACAAATTCTGAATAATGTCCATAGGAGATATTGCCTTACTTGGGGGAGAGTCCATAGGAGATATCGCTCCATAGAGGACCCCTGGTGATGTTACAAACAACTTGGCCAACCGACGCTTGCCCCTGAATTCAGGCAATTGTTAATACGCCCCCAAGTATCGCAATACCTACTGTCCATTTTAATAATAGCATTCTCCATCATCTCATAAAATGGTAATGGTGAAGAGGACAAAGCTAGAGTGAAAGTATAGCTTCCCCAAGGATTTTATTCTTCTACTAAACAAATCTGACATTATTGAGAACTTCTACTGTATTCGCTATTATATGAGTATTGAGTATATGAGGTCTTTCACTAAAATGTTATATAAAAGTAACAAGAATTTTTCAATAATGGTTACAAGTACCTATATTGATATCACGATAAAAAAAATTTATTAAAAGGTAAAACAATTCTGCAAAGCACAATACCTAAAAATTGATAAATCGGACGGAATTGGGCAGCCTTTCGCTTTTTATTGGGATCGGGAATAGGCGGAAACAGGATAAAAATTCACTCCCGGCCACATCTCTAGTTTAATTATATTATTACATATACATATTTATGTATGTAGAACAAGAAATATATTCACTATTTCATCAACATTTGGTACCATTGTTTCAATATTGATATTATGCGCTACTGGCAATTTTCCAAAATTTTTGTTCAAGTTCAAAGTCATAATCCGTCATTTTCCCTATTTTATGAAAAAGCAGATAAATATCCAGATAAATATCAAATAAATAAATGAATTAATTCCTTGACATATTTGGCAAAATTTGCAAAAATTTTACGAGTACTAGAAACACAATTTGCTGCAGTAAATATAATAAAAAAAGTTCTACAGTAATAGTATATTGTGCAATAAGTGCGGGAAATTGTCGATTGCCCACGACTAGCGAAGTTGAGCGCACTCACTACGTTCGTGCGCTCATTCGCTTGAGTGGGGCAATCGACAATCCCGCACGAGTTGCACTTACTATTTTTTATTACGAATTTCACATACTTTTTTCTATTATTATCACTATTTTTGACATTTTTATTAATTTTTAAAATAATATTTTTAAGTGTTCGTCTTTTTTTTCTGAATTAATTGTCGTCTAAATTACTTTGTTGGTGGTTTCTATAGAAATAATTATGAAATATTTATTAAATGAAAAATTAAGAGACGGCTTTGCGTGTTTTGATTTAATTTTGCGTGTTTTATTATCAATTTGCGTGTGGAAAGTAACTTCCCACACGCAAAAAAGTATGCGGGAAGAGTACAGTGGGCAAACAGCTATTTTGCGTACAGAAATGTGTGCGCCAAGTTAGTACTTCTACCGCATGAGTAATAAAATAGTATTTTACAATATAAGTTCGGTAAGTTGCTTTTACTGATCGAGAAAATGTTGCGAAAACGAGACCCGCAGGGTCGAGTTTTTGGAATTTTCGAGATCAGTAAATGCACTTAACGCATCGTGTATTGTATAATATTTTTTGCACGATCTATTTAAAATAATTAAGGAATAAAAATATATTAAATAAAAAATAAAATTCGGATAATATAGGTGAAATTTATATTTCTATTTATCACTTAGAATGCCATGAATAAATATTATAAATATTTATAGCAACTAATACGAATTTCCTAATTGTTCAAATTGTACTTTTAATTTCAATAGAAATAAATAATTACAATTTTTTTTTAGCTAATTTCACTTACCACACTCCTATTTACTTACCACGCATCTATTTCACTTACCGCACTGTTATTTTTTGGTTTGCATGGATATAAACAAAACGTTCGGGAAATGTAACTTACCAGCATTTTCAACAGCATCGGTAAATGCATGAAAATACACGATCGTGCAAAAAAATATTATTCGTATCCAGAAGGCAATATAAAACCAATCTTTATTTTCGAAGCCATAAACGACTATAGCTATTCAAATCTGTATATGTATATCAGATAACGATAATTAAAACCATTCACGTGTTTGAGTCAAAGAAATTTAATGAATCACCTAAATATTTTTCTTAATGACTTTAAATTTTTGCTTTAATTGTGACATTTACGATTTGGTAAATTTTTACGTGATGTACGCGTATTACCAGTTTACATAACACGGGAGATTCCCTCGTAAAGTGTCAGTCAAGTGTAAACGTGTAATAATAAAATAATTATTTAACAAGTGCGTGTTGGACACACATTAGAACCGAGTTCCGCAGTAGTACGATTTATTTGTTTGAAAAGAAGAAAACGATGGAGCTAACTCTATAGACAGATGGTGGATCAAATGGTCGAAAAATGACATTTCATATAACGATGGAAATGATTCCAGGCTACAAAAATTCTATTTAGAATTACAGAATTGCTTTACAACATTTCTCTAATGCCTAAGAACAAGAAGATATTCATCTGAATTACATGGTAGACCAAGTGGTCGAAAAACGACATTTCATATTACACGTCCTAATGTTATTCCAGTTAATGACGGAAATGATTCCAGGCAATAAAATTTCTATTTAAAACTGAAGATTTGCTTTTAAATATTTCTCTAATGCCTGAAAAAGAGCCGATAGTTTGAATTATACTGTAGACAAAATGGTCAGAAAACGACATTTCATATTACACAACCTAATGTTATTCCACTTAATGCTGGAAGTGGTTCCGGTCAGGCCCGACAAGAGGGTGGGGTCCGAATTTGAGGAGGAGGCCTGTAGTTGTCGGTAGAGGGTCGGTAGTTTTTTTTTTTTTTGCTCACCACTTATTTTTTTCGGAGCAAATTTTTAAAAAATGCGGTTTATTCTAGCGGCCCGTCATTTCTCTCCACAGCCCTGATTCCGGTATATAATAATTTTGTTTAAATTTGAAGAACTGCTTTTAAACGTTGCTCTAATACTTAAGAAAGTGTCGACATCTTCTGAATTTCAGGTGGTTGAAAAAAAAATATTTCTTATTGGCAGCCCTAATACTATTTCAACATAATGGTGGGAATGATTCCGAAATACAAGAATTCTATTTAGACACAAAAAATTTCATGTTCATAAATCAAAAGAGGGAGGAATTATGAGTGGTGTGACACGCAGACAACGGGCTTAATGAAACTATATGGGTTCCGATATGTTTCTTCGGAATCCTAAACACATATGTGAGGTAATATTACGTACGTGTTTACGTACAAGAATAGTAATCAGAAGCGAATAGCTTAGCTTATTTATTTACTCATTTTCTTTTTTTTTTTTGCTGTATCGGCAACCTAAGGTCATTAACTCCTTTACAATACATATGTTTGCACCTATTATAAGCATATCACATAGGTGTCTTCTCATGTAGTCACTTACATATTAGGATTTGCAACCGTTTATTAGTTTTACAATTAATTACTCTTTTGTAATATTATAAACTGATTGGGACAGTTAAATAATAGACGTACAAGCAAACAAGAGGTAAAGTAACCGATCAGGTTAAGTGACCATAGTATATTTTTTTACTTTAGAAATGACGTCATTATCATCTCCTTTCAATTTATGACGCTAGCTGTCCTTTAAAAAAATTATACGATACGGATCCTTAAAATAGTACATAAATTAAGTTTATTTTCATTTTTTCTTTTTCTCATTCTTTTCAATTGCCAAATTATATAAGATTTCACTTACGGATTTGTGTATACTGAATGAAAGTTAGAAAAAGATAACCTACCATTAAATTAGGTATTATTAAATAATTTTTACCAATAATTTTTTATTTGACCCATCCATTTCAATTCATATTTTTATGATGCCTCGGTAGTAACGTACCACAGTAAGGTATCATAAAAATATGAATTGAAATGGGTGGGTGAAATAAAAAATTATTGGTAAAAATTATTTAATAATACCTAATTTAATGGTATGTTATCTTTTTTTAACTTTCATTCAGTATACACAAATCCGTAAGTGAAATTTTATATAATTTGGCAATTGAAAAGAGTGAGAAAAAGAAAAAATGAAAATATGTAAACTTAATTTATACACTATTTTAAGGATCAGTATCGTATAATTTTTTAAAAGACAGCTAGGTCATAAATTGAAAAGAGATTATAATGACGTCATTTATAAACTAAAAAAATATACTATATAAAATGTTGAATGATATGTTCTTTCTTCCTGTTGTAATCGCCAGGGCAGTCCCTGCTAAGTCTCTGAAAAAGAATGACCAACATATTATTGTGTTGCCCCTTCTCTTTTGATAGGATTTTTTGAGTCTGACTGACGAATACAATTTTTTCTTGTATATATCACATGTACGCAACCCGTTCAAACTTGTTTTTACATATTCCTGTATATAGCGTAATCTTCACTTGTTTGAAAATGCCCATATTGATCGAAACATGTCATAAAATCCGCAAATATTTTTTGATCCCACGTGGCAAAGAATCAATCAATTTCCAAAATAAACTAATGCAACAAAAATTTGAGAACATCTCGACTTTTTAACCAACTTCAAAAACGAGGAGGTTCAACCCTTATACTTTTTTTTTATGCATGTACACCGATTTCTCCCACATTTCTGGCCCAATTTGCGCCATTCTTTTTTTATTTAGTAGATAAAGTTCTCCAGGTGGTCAAATAAAAATTTTGTTGACATTGGTTGAGGAATTTTTTAACTATCTTCAATAATATGAACAATATGAATTATGGCTTTAAAATTTGTATATGCAAAATTACTTACTTTAATATCTACAGTAACATATTTTTTTAAATTTATGTTGATCTAATTATCCTTAAAATAATTTTCTGTCAGTATCCAATTTAAAAAATTCTTTGATGACTTGAAAAATTGGTGGATTTTCATTGATTTCTTATTTTCCTAGTAATTATTACTTTAAACATTATTAATGTTCCAAATTTCAAAGCAAAGTCAGTGAGTGCCCAAAATTATGATTTTTGGACACTGAACGGTGTTTTGGAAATTATTCCACCTAAACGTATGAAATTTGGAATTTAATAAAAAAAATATTTTATAATCCAAATAGAAAATTGTAATGGGGTGGATTTATAAGCATTATCACTTTAAGGTATGAAATAAAAGCTCTTTTAAAAAACCGACTTCAAAAAGTAAAAAATAATTAATAGTACGAATTTTGAAGTCAGGTGGGGGGTAGTATAAAAATAAATGTAGATCTTGAAGAATTCATAAATTTTTCAAGCACATCCAATCACAATTTTACATACGACACCCTGCCTGACTTTAAAATTCGTACTATTAATTATTTTTTACTTTTTGAAGTCGTTTTTTTAAAAGAGCTTTTATTTTTTTTATATTGAAGTAATACTATTGAATATTTTGGGGCAGTGGTGAATTATAAACACGAAATATAACTTTAAATAAGAACACTGTATTTTAGACAAATATGAACATAATTGAAAATAGAAAGGTTACTATTACAAAAGAAACCGACGAAACAATTTTACACTACAAAAGTACTACTTGAGAACAAAACGAAGAAACAATGTAGACTGAGCCGCGGCGTGGCTAAACGTTGCGCACGCCGGTGCGCGCTGATTGGTTTCATACGCTCCAATCACGTGATATGAAAAGCGCGCTAAATCTAATTCTCAATAAATACCTATAAATAATCGAATAATAAATACCTATGTATTTCAAAATATTTAAAATTTAATCATTTCGTGACAGTATTTCAATATTTTTGTTTAAAAAAACTAATCAACAATAACTTTATTTTTATGCAGTTGCGTCATTGAATATATTATTTAAACACGAAGTTGTTAATTTTGTTAATTATTCGTTAATAAATACAAAAAATTAATACACTGATGCTATTTTTCTAAGTTACTTACCATCATAAGGAAGGACGTTTGATAAATCATATTTGAGATGATTTTTTAGTATTTTAAAAGCTGTGGATTCATATAGATTTCAATTAACTTGATCAAGTGTGCTTTGATGTGCTACAAAACATAATGTTTACATTATTCCATAAAGTTAGTTCAAATTTTTGCAACCGATTACGAGTATACTTTCCTGGTAAGTCAAATTAAAATTTTCGATGTTATTATTATAAAATTTCAAACTTACTAAAAAGATACTGGTTTATATTAAAATTGTTTAAGGGATCGAAATTATTTTCTCACTTTCAGTGATTTCTGTGATTTATAAAGGTGTATAAAAATGATTTCTCTCACTTACAGAGGTATAATATAAGGAAAATTCGGAATATTCTCTGTTTAAAAAGAAAAGGTTGGATCGAATTAAATAAAATTCTTTTACGCTTCGATTAGTTTACCAACAAAGTTTTTTTTTTTTTTTAAAAAAATAATGTAAAAATACTTTATAGTGATTTCAATAGATAATACATAAATATGCTAAAAATGTTGATTTTGATTTTCAGTCTCATAACAAAACACTAACTTTGTTTATATTAGAAGTTCAGACCAGATTTGCTAACTGTTCGGTTTTTCGATGTGATTTGATAAATTCGATTATGACGGGATTTGCTCGGGTTCGGTTCCTCAGGTACAACGGGGCTCGAATTATTCAAATTAATTGATATAATAAGAATAAATTAAAACATTCTCATGAAGTAAAAAAGTTTTTCTCAGAAAAAATAAGCATTTTTTACTATTTCACTTCTTGATATTGGAACTGTTCCTATATTTTGGATATTTTCAAATAAATATTCTTTTTGTTGGAAAGTTATTTTAAAATTTTTTTTAGCTATACCCCCCTACGGTGGATTATCTGAAAGAAAATTTTCATCTTCACAACAAATTTTGATGTTCAGTCGTCGAAAATCGAAAAGTGTCTTCCACAGCCCCTTAAAAATATATATATGATTTGTTTTTCGATCAATATTACATTGAGAGGTTACCAGACGAGTTTCACTTTTTTACCGATTTATCTTCAGTGACTATTTTGATATTTACAATTTATATACATACACAATGAGTAAAAAAAATCAAAACATAAAAATATGATGAAAATTATTTTTTGAAAATAAATTCAAAAAAAAGCTCTTTTAAAAAACCGACTTCAAATAGTAAAAAATAATTAATAGCATGAATTTTGAAATCAGGCGGGGCGTCGTATGTAAAATTGCGACTGGATGTGCTTGAAAAATTCATGAATTCTTCAAGATCTACATTTTTTTGTACTACTCCCCGCCTAACTTCAAAATT
This sequence comes from Brachynemurus nebulosus, assembly GCA_035578155.1. Lineage (NCBI taxonomy): Eukaryota > Metazoa > Arthropoda > Insecta > Neuroptera > Myrmeleontidae > Brachynemurus > Brachynemurus nebulosus. Next base: position 5,420,270 of record JAPWDM010000029.1, read on the forward strand.
CGTGCTATTAATTATTTTTTACTTTTTAAAGTCGGTTTTTTAAAAGAGCTTTTATTTCATACGTTTTAGTGACAATGCTTATGAGTCCACCCCATTACAAATTTTTACTTGGTTTTTAAAATTTTTTTTATTAAATTCCAAATTTCATACGTTTAGGTGGAATAGTTTCCAAAATACCGGTGTCTAAAAATCATAATTTTGGGGACTCATTGACTTTGCTTTGAAATTTTTAACATTAATAATGTTTAAAGTAATAATTACTAGGAAAATAAAAAATCAATGAAAATCCACCAATTTTGAAGTCATCAAAGAATTTTTTAAACTAGGTACTGACAGAAAATTATTTTTATGATAATTGGATCAACATAAATTAAAAAAATATGTTACTACATATAGATATTAAAGTAAATAATTTTGCATATACATTTTAAATTTGCCATAATTATTCATATTGTTCATATTACTGAAGATGGTTAAAAAATTACTCAACCAATGTCAACAAAATTTTTATGGGACCACCTGGAGAACTTTATCTACTAACTAAAAAAAGAATGGCGCAAATTGGGCCACAAATGTGGGGGAAATCGGTGTACATACATAAAAAAAAACATACGAGTTTTGAGAACCTCCTCTTTTAGCGAATTTCCAGAATGGAAATTCAGCTATTACAGTAGGTCTCATGACACGACTTATCCCGGGACTATGGCAGAAATTTGTTTTGAGGTCCCTAGAAACCGAAAATAATATTTACTAAAATTTATATATATATATATATATATATATATATATATATATATATATATATATATATATATATATATATATGTATATATATATATATATATATATATATATATATATATATATATATATATATATATGTATGTATGTATTTATGTATCAGCACGATAACTTTCGAACGAAATGTCTTAGGTTTACGAAATTTGGTGAGAACGTTGGAAGTCCAAAAATCATGGATGAGTTCTTCAGCCAGACACGTCGGATGCCAGGAACATGGTTTTTGTTCTTGCAAAATATTAGTTTTTTGCCAAAATTTCCACTTATTCAAAAATTTTTGCCAAATTTTTTTACACCATTTAAAAGAGGAGAAAAAATTACATAAAATTGTCTTTAAACTATTGTTCTATGTTAACTAGTTTCCTAGAAAAACTAATTTTTATAAACGGAAATTCGCTATGTTATGCAGGATGCTGCGACAGGGGTTTTTTGAAGTCGGTTAATAATTTAAGACTTCGCCAGTATTTAAAGGGTGACTACCTAATAACATAAAAAATATTGCTGCTAAAAAACGATTTTAAGCGGTGAGACATCCCCTCAAAGTTCGAACTCAAAAATTTAAAAATTACACGTTACCGATTTCTAGTAATAAATATACATTTTTTTTGCATCTACATACTTTTAAGGGGTGAAACCATCCCTTCAACTGTGTACTTAACAATTTAAAAATTGGCGAAATTTTGTTTATGTATACTTAGAGTTCAAAAATGAATGTTAGTTAATTAGAAAATTTATTTTAAAAAAGATTAAACAACAGACTAAGTATATAATAAAATATTTAAAAAAATTTTTTAAGAGCAATTTAAGTATGCTCCCAGTCATATTTAGAGTTATATTTAAGACTGATTATTCATTATATATAAGCTTAATTATTCATTATACATTAGCTTATTAATTTGACGATCGGCGTAAGTTCGTAGGCGTTCGTAGGCGTAAATTCACAGATAAATCGAGTTTCCACGTGGCATGGCAAATCATTTAAGTTGCCGTCTTTAAATATTGAACCACAATATCCGTCACCGCTTGGTTCATTTTCGCTGAATGTAGAGAAACCACTACTTGCAAGAGGACGTCCTTTTTAAAATGAAACAAATCAACAATTATTTTCAGTTTATATTTCTTGTATTTGAAGTAGAGATGTCGATTCTCCAAAAAAAAGATCGATTTTTGAATCGATTTAAATCGAAATTAAAAAAATCGATCCAAAAAAAATCGACTAAAAAAAATCGATTCTGTAAGATCGATCTAAAAAATCGAAATTTTGAAAAGTTTAAAAAAAATTAACTGATAGTTTGTCAAGGAATTTAATTGATAGTACATGGAAGGTATACTATGTAAAAACGTTTTATATTGTACTTGTAAAGGCGATGAGCTAACGTGGATTGGTGAAAGTAGGAAAAAGTTGGAATGATGCAACTGAATATTTAGAACGAATATCACGGAATGAACCAAGTTTATTTAAAAATTTCAAACAAACTGACAAAAAAACGTTTTCTAAATATGTAAGTCCTTTTGTAGGAGAGGAATCACTTGGAACATAACATGGGTGGTCGTCCTTTCTTTTTGCATTCATGGTCTTCATAGTAGTACACATAGTACATATGGTAGGTACATATATTATGTTATATGGTTATATGGTATACATATTGGCTATTGGCACATTGGGTACTACTGGAACTAATTAGGAAAGATAATGCGTATATAGTTATACATACGAGTATAGCCACATGGGGAGTTTTACCCATTGTTATCACAACGGGCAAAAAGTAACAACTAACAATAACATTTTTGGTGTTTCCTTTTAATACATATTTCTTTGTAGAATTCAAATAAAAATGAAATTATTTTTCAAAAAAATCGGTTGTCGATCTCTTACTTTTAATAATCGATTCGTGAATCGATTCAAATGAAAAAAATCGAAAAAAAATCGATTTTTTAAGCTTCGATTAATCGATCTTCGATTAATCGATTTAAAATCGACATCTCTAATTTGAAGGCATTTCATGATTAAAATACATACCATCAATAGTAAAGAAAATATCCCTATCAAAAGCATTATGGAATCCAACTAAAACGTAGTCTTTACGTGGAACATCATCCGATGGTGGATTTTGTTTCATCATATCAGCAAGAAAATTAGCTTCGGAAATTGAATTAATGATCGCCAAATGTGCACCATCAGCTTGACATTCCAGCTGGGCTTCGGTAAAAGTACGTGGGCTACGTCCGAATTTGTAGATGCTATTTTCAAATTTGTAGGTGTATTCATCATGCATTTTAGATTTTGAGTTAATTTCACCACGATCGCGACACTGTAATAAACAGTAACAAATTACCTACTCAAAAATTTAAACACTTATATGAAGAAATTGCACTATATGTATAAAAATTATTTTTCTTACTCCGCAGGCCGTCGACTTAGCGACAACACCACAAACAATTATAAAAAATACAAAAAATTTTTTGAACATTGTGTTAGATTTGTCTGTTTGTTGATACTACAGCAATGAGAAAAACCGAACTAATGTTTTTTTGATTTTTTACCATCTTATATACAGGTTAAGTTTATCACAAAGAACAAATTCAAATTATCTTAAAATAAAGACGACACATTTTAAAAAGAACAAAATAATTCTCGAATTCCACAGAATTTTACAAATAATTTTATCAAAATTTATCAAAAGTATATTTATTATTGAACCATAAATTACGGAGAAATATTTTTTTAAAACCACTTTTTCATGTTCTGCCTCTGTGTTTTTAGGATTCCAGGAAATTGCCAAAAGCGTCATTTGTTTGTGTGCAGGGCCCGCTCCAGAGGGGGGGCAAATTTTAAGGGCGGGATATTTGTAAATTCTGGTGGTATTTTGCAAGTAAGGAACCAAAAAAAAAAACAGGTGTGCCCGGGACGGGAAATTGTAAGGGCGGGAATTTTGCAAAAAGGGGCGGCATTTCACAGCTGACGAACAAAAAAAAAGGGTCATCAGTGGTGTGGGATTATTCCCTTTTGCCCGGGGCGGCGTAAATGCTAGAGCGGGCTCTGTTGTGTGTCAAATGTGCAGCTGGAAAACTTCAATGTAATTTTTTTAGTCGAATTTTCATTGGTAATTTAACTCATGTGTATCAAGTCCCATAAGAATATTGTAGTTTTCTCACTTTTACCATGGAAAAAAAGTTAGGACAAATTTTTACAGCGAAAAAATAGTACAGAACATACTACAGGAGTAGTAAAAGATTTATAAAAATATGTTACTATGGCTATTATAATATATAATATTATCTTATTTAATAAATCTTTGACACTGACTGACATCCTGAGATGTTGCCAATGGTAAACCCCATCGAGTAGGGATATACGGCTAGTATAATAATAATAATATATAAAAAATGCAATTTTAATAGAAATGAGTAGTCGGCATCTATAAAAAAAGTATTTCCATAGAAAAATCTATTTACTATTGACGATAAGCGGTTACTTACGTTCCAGCGAAGGTAAGTTAATTACTTTCTTTCGTAGGAAGGTAAATGTTGCTTACACGACAAGTTATCTGGTATGTAAACGCCAACCTTTGACTCAAGAGGTGTATTTCGTAAATATTAAACGGTTTGAAAGTCTCTGGTGGCTTCACATTTTATAAGTGTAATAAAAAAAAAAAAAAAAAATTCACCTTTTCAGAGACCATAATTATTATTAACCAGGGTTTTCGGGATTTGTTTCAGGTCAGTGATCCAGATTAGTATTTACCAAATATATAAATACCATGATTTTTCTTGTTTTCGTTCGGGTCAAAATCTCCCCAAATAAACCTAGAGGACTGAAATTTTGTGTACAGGTTAAGTTAATAGCCAGCCATTGCTTTTTGGAGGTTTCAACTTTTAACCCTTACCCCCACGATTTTTACGGGAATATTTCCTTGATTTTTTTGCTTTTTTTCTAACACGTCTAGAGGCTGTCTAAGTAAACCTGGAGGGCTGAAATTTGGTACGTGTATTGAGTTAGTATCCAGCTAGTACCTTTTAGGGATTCTATATTACTTTTCCCCTACTTCTCCCATTTTTATATCGGAATTCAATGGTATTGTTAAATGTATTTTAAATGCATTATTCTTATTCTAATACAAGTAGGCGGATAGTAATTTTAAAAAATTTAAGAAAAATGAATTTACTTTTATAACAAATGCAAACACAAATATTAAGTAATTTAAAAATCCAGCCAAAATCGTTTTTTCCCCCTCTACTCCCTCCAAATCACTCTAGGAAGCTGAATTTTGGATATGTTCTAGATAACTGATCGAAACATTATTTGAAACCGGCTTGGAAAAGTTTTATTGTTTTGTTGCCCCCTACCACCCCCTTAAAGGTTGGGTCGGATCCAAAATTTGCCCAAAAGTTAATCCCTCTTTTATAGTATTGTTGTGCATCGGAATATATATCAGACATTTTTTTCTACATAATCGTGTTCTACGGGTCCGAAAATGGATGACGCCCCTACTCTCGCCTCTCGCCGTTCTTATCGTATAGGCTGTATAAGTCTAATTTTTTCAGTTGAAAAATTCGACTAATAAATGATAACCTAGTCCTTTAAAATTACTGGAATTTTGGTAATATCTAATATCTTATTAATAAAATTTATTATCAATATAGCCATGATACACAAAATTCACATCAATATTGATAATAATAATAATAAGTTAAATTTTAAGAAAATCTCTATCAGTTTTAAAAGACTGGGGGTCATTTATTTGATTTATTTTTAAGCGATTTTTATATGGAATTAGCGTACTGCATATCTTTACTATAAATTACAATGAAAATAAGGTGACGATACTTGTTCATGCTTATTAGAAATCCAATGTTACAGAGACGTGTTTTTTTATGACAAAATTAAATTTTTTGTTAAAACACCAATATCTGTAGCAATATTTTGATAATAACTGTGATTTTATAAATAAGCAGACTTCAAAGATTGGTACAATTTTTATTTTGCTAAAATTCATAAAACAGTTTTAAATTTAGGGTCACTTAAAGTTGTATTTTTAAAGAGTCAATTTTTGGGCTTTATTTTTCCAGACTGTAGTATTGCATATGTTACTACAAATCTTTAAGAAAATTTTAAGCCCGTAAACGTGCCTGCAGGCAATCCAGAACTTTGTTAAATCGAATTCTGGGAAAACGTCTTTTTTCGAAAAAACTGATTTTTGCAAAAACTACCAAATATTTTGCAATTTTTCAAAAACGTTCCTATTCTACTTGCCAAGGACTATACTATTGCCAAGTTTCATAAAAAAAAATATTTTTTCCCCTTTAAGGTATAAGCAATTGAAATAATCGCGATTTTTGGCGGTTTTTCTGCGATAACCAATTTGTTTATGCACTAATTTGCATGAAATTAGTCTCATGCTGTTCATATTAAATAGTTCAACAAATTTTTATAGGAAACTTTTTTTCGTACGAAATTCAGTCTTTTTAAAAAATGCAAAAAACTGTTTTTGGCCTTCTTTGGTGGCTTCCCCAATGATTCAGCTATTTAAAAATAGTTCATCGAATTCTACGGATTTTTTCCTATCTTTTCCATATTTTGCCTTCCAGGTACTAATTTTGGCACGTAAAAATTTAATTTGCTTGGACTATAGCTACTTTTTCATTCCAACCGATGCACTAACTAGTCCCACTAAAATATTTTTCAAAAAATCAATAGTAAAAAAGTTTCCCATACGGTGCGAACTTATATATATATATATATATATATATATATATATATATATATATATATATATATATATATATATATATATATATATAGTAAATATATATATATATATATATATATATATATATATATATATATATATATATATATATATATATATATATATATATATATATATATATAGACAGTGCTATCGATAGTTTTCCTTTTCTACCGCAGAGCAGAGCAGTGAGTTAAATAAATTGATATCGGAATGCGTATGTACCATACAGTAGATGGAGTACATATTATCTTTTTTGAAGCGAGTCACCACATTGGTTTACACCAAGTTAACACCTTTCATAACCTACAAAGTGTCGGTGGTAATAAATATTTTTTAATTTGTAAGTAAATATAGAAAAATTTTAAATTAAACCTTGTTTAACCGCCATATTAGTCAACACTTCAACCCTTTTTTTGGCTTCATTTTCATATACATGAATATATACCTGTCCTCCCTCTATATCTTGAATACTCAGAGGTAAAAAATTAGAAACAATTATTGAAACAAATGACAAATGCATTAGTTTTGTTTCCATCTTCTCTATTCAAAAACCATTTAAATGTTTAAAAAATCATAGAAATTTATAAGTTTACCACTGCGGGCCGGGGACCCCTGAAACTGAAATTTTTGATTGAAGTTGAAATACTGAAATTTTTATTAACTGAACATAGTACATTTATTAAAACTGGTCAACTTGAGACTTGAGAGGATTTCAATTGTTATCTCTGATTGTTTGATTCTATAGAATATTTAGCGGTTCGTCATGTATTTCATGAATCTTTAAATAATTTTATTTGTTACAAAAGGTTAATTTGATTGGATATTTCAGTTTTGAAATCGTCAATTTAATTGTTGAACTTAACGATTTAACCATTAAATTCTAACAATAGCGTCACTTTAAAAACGTCAATGTATATAGACTGCAAGCCATGAGATGTCGCTCAGTTGGACTTTAGCGATGGTGCCACTTTTCTGTGCCAGGGAGCATATCACTTGGAATAATTATATAGTTAAAGTGTTTTCGAATATTTTATTAAAAGAAAAATATGTGAGTAATTTTCTTTGAATATGTAATCAATTAGTTAAAATATGATCTATAATTGAAACAAAATAACTATAACATTATAATTGGTTCATTGTAACGGTTTTTCGTAGTAAAAGGGGGAGAATCTGACTATCTTTTTATACTTATTCGAGACAAGTTATCGCCCACTACAATAGCAAAAAAAAGTCGTTTAGTAGAATAGAAATAATGTGATTACAAAAGTGAGTTGAAACAATATTATAAAAGCTGGTTGTTTGTTAGTTTATAGAAAGTAAAACACACGACTTGTAAATCAAGATAAATAACATACCGATGTAAAATATACTTACCATACTTACTTAAGTGTACATAATACTTATCAATATGCGAATAAATAAATAAATATTTACTATTTTTAACAAAAATAGTAAATAACCTAATTAAATTAGCATTTTTTGCAATTTTTTTCTTTTTTCTTTTTAAATAATATTCTGTACGTTGAAAATTATGTCATGGCACCAAGCCCAAAAATTGAGAAGGAGTTCTCCGTACCATTTGTGGTCGAATTTCAAAAAACATCAAAATTTTTCCTTTAAGGTACCATCACAGTGTAGAATTTTGAAAAAAATTAATTTTTTTTGGTCTTATCTTAAAGTACATAGAGTTATGCATTTTCTCTTAAAATTTCAAATTGAAATTCGAATTATTACGGTCGCTACGACCACGGATCAATGGATTCAGTCTAAATACAAAACTTTGTGGATCGATTGGCGCCTTTTGGCGGGATGTTATATCACTTTACATTTAGTCTTTCCACAACCAGTGAACGTATAAGATTAATTATTATCACCACAGTATCACATTTTTGTTGAAACAATTTTGAGACAAACTTTAAACGCGTATGTCTCGAAATGCCCGTTTTAAAAACGGTACCCACTCTCAGAGGGAAAGTTTCTAATCTATAAATTTGAAATTTTGACAGAATATTCTTTATTCCATTCTCCATCAACCTATGGAAGCTTTTTTTTTCAAATCTTCCTATTTTTTCACACGGAAAACTGTTAAAAAAAGGCCTAAATTTTGTATTTTTTATTCAAATCACCGCCATTTTTTCCATCTGTGATGGTACCTTAGTCAAAATTGAAAAATGTTTGTTTAGGAAAGTTTTATTTTTTAAATTTTGTCGGTTAGTTCAAAAACGGTCGGTTAGTTTTTATTTTTGGCATTTATAGGACCCCAAGACCCTAGCGAAACTCATATAACACACTCTTTGTCCATCTAAAATAACTTTCAATCGGTTGGGTAGTTTGTTTATGAATTATGACGTTTTTGGAACCCCAGGATACTTAGGAACCTTATATAAAATAGCCTATATTAAATATTTATCTACAGTATTTTAGTTTGCTAAAAGCGAAAAAGTTTTCAAAATCGGTTGAGTAATTAAATTTTGGCCCGTTTGAGTCGCCAGGACCCCGTCAAACTTCATATAACATGGTCAACGTTTGTCTAAAATATTTTAGCTTTCTAAGAGCGAAAAAATTTTCAAAATCTGTTGGGAATTAATTTTTGACTCTTTTAGGTCACCAATGCTTGTCGAATTTCACATAACATAGCCTATATTTATCTAAAATAATCTTAGCTCTCTAACAATGAAAATTAAAAATTGTTTACTTTCCAAAAATATTTTTATTTGACGGCAGATAAATAAGTATTTAAGTCAGTTGGTATAAGTCAACAGTTACAAAATCCACTGTTTTGAATGTCAACAGTTTCTTGACTAGAAAGCAAACGACTTTAGTAATGTGAAGTTCAACTTAGCCTTATGGTGTACATATCCTTAAATACCTATGTTTCGATAATCCCGAAGTAATTTTTTTCGCTGCCAAACTTTTCTGACAACTCTCATCATCTCTCATCACTATTTAGTTAAAAATTACACATTAGTATTATTGGATAGCAAATTTTATTGAATAACTCTACGCTTCTCTTTCCTTAAGGTATCACATACATCTTTTTCATTTTCGATTTTAAAATAAATCAGTTGCAATTAAAAGTAAAACTTATTAATTATTAGTATACTTCAAAGGAAGGAAAAATGGAAAATGAAAAATATGTAGGGGAGACTGAGGCTAAATGGTAAATTTTTAACAAATATTTTTTTTGGAGTACTAAATCCCCAAACACATATATATATATATATATATATATATATATATATATATATATATATATATATATATATATATATATATATATATATATATATATGAACACACTTATATAGTAAAGAATTTAGTTCTCAACAACTTTTCATAATGAAGTTTGGGATTTTTCCACGAAGAATGGATGTTTTTTTCCTTTTTTCTGAACCTAAATTTTTTTACGATTTAGCCCCATGGTAGGTCTAAATGTTAAACGGGTGAAATTGAGTGTCTCAACATACTTCTAGCCTACTGAAACCACTTTTTGAGTTGTATAACGAAGTAAATATGTAAAGGAATATGAAAACGATGAGTGATGTAAAGAAAAACGCCCATTTATTGAAAAGTAAAACTTTTACAAAAGGAAAATGAAAAATTATCAGCTTGACTTATTTTTTCTGGAAATAAAAGCTACTAAAAAATTTAGAGAATTTGATACAACAGATAACGAATATGTAGAAATTTAGATATTTTAATTTTAAAAATATCGTTATTTTCGATATCGATAATTTTCGATTACGAAAAGTAGGTTTTGACAGTCCTAATATGTTCGGAATACCCACAACTTGTTTCGCTTAAGCCTTCAAAAATTTCATTATTTTTGAGCTACGATACACCGTTTACGAAATATTTACGATCAAAAATTAACGTTTACGAAACGTATCGAAAACCAATTTTTTTGAAAATATTCTATTACTGACCAGATCAGTAGGACAGTAGAGTATAAATTAAGCCATTATAATCAATTGATGAAAAATAACTCGGTGTCGATGATTTTCGATAACGGAAAGCAGGTTTTAAGAGTTGCAATATGTTTGGAGTACATAAAACTTGCTCCGCTTAACCCGATAAGCCGACAAATTAGAAGAGAAAATAGAAGAAAATAAAAAAAAAAAACATTTAACATTTAGCCCCACCAATGTTTTAACACTTAGCCCCAAGGTACATTTTGAGCTTTGACAACGATCACATAAATGATGACGATAAATATACAAAAAATTTTTAAATATTCGTATTCACAATACATAAATGAACTAATATACTTACTTTGATGGGGATATGTCTGAAAAAACTCCGTTTCGGATGAAAAGTATGGCAGCAAAGGAAATTACTTTGGCATTATTGAAACACATTTAACGATATGTACACCATAAGGCTCAGATGAACTTCACATTACTAACGTCGTTTTCTTTCTAGTCATAAAGCCCTCTAAGGTCAAAATTTCAGCTTTGTAACTGTTGACATTCAAAAGATAATGCAGAAAAATGGTTTTGACAATTTACCATTTAGCCCCAGTCTCCCCTATGTGATGGGGCATTTTTCGTGAAAAAAATTAGTTCTTGCCAAAATTTCCACTTATTCAAAAATGTCTGCAACATTTTTTTACACCATTGAAAAGAGGAGAAAAAATCACATAAATTATTCTATGTCAACTAGTTTTCGAGGAAAAGTAATTTTTGTAAACGGAAATTCTCTGTGTTATGCAGGATGTTGCGACAGGGGTATTTCCTTATAATGCTATATGCTACTTCTGAAAAAAGACGTCATTATTTTCAGAAGCAGAACAGTACAGTATTTAATTTATTAATTTAAACAGAATAGATTAAATTTTACTTTAGATCATATGACGATTTAGAAAATATTCGCATACTTCAAAGGGAAATTTTTCAAATAACGTCAAAATCTTTGTTTTTCAGGAATTAATAAGTTGTTGTTATTAATGAATATAATTATAATCAGTAAATGAAAAATTAATATAGAGCAATTATAATATCCTTAAATTTAAATTATAAGGCCCGATTTACATTATCGCTCCACTCTCACTCCGATATCATTACGCTCCCGATTCGATATAATCTTGTTGTGTTCACATTACAGTGCTGATATCGTGCTGGTACCTATTCGTTCTCTATTCATATTATAATGCCGCTCTGGGTACACTACCAGTTCGGCCTCAGTTCGATACAAACATCTTTTCATAACAACTGAATGTAAAGCGGGTTCTACACGATGCTACGAACGTTCCTTCCAACGTTCGATCGAACGTTTGAGGCAATTAAGTTCGATAGTTGGTGCGACGAATGTGTCTGCTACACGGTGAATCGAATGTTTGATCCAATACGAATGATGATGTGTTGGTACTCAGTGGACGACGCTGTTATCTGTCTGATGTTATCTCTAATGTTATACACTGATGTTGTCTCTCTTCACATGAACGAGTCGTGCGCAACCAACGAACGCAACCAACATTGACCTTCAAACGTTCGAAGCATCCCTTTGACTCGGTGCAAGAATACCGACATCGAACGGGACACGACCAAATGCGAACGTTTGACGCTCGACATTGGACACTCGTAGGTTCGAACAACGGCTACACGATGCTATGAGCCTACTGTGGTTTCAGTAGGCTAGAAGTATGTCAACGTCGAATGTTGGAAGGTGTTCGTAGCATCGTGTAGCAGCGGCTTAAGCGGAGTGGAGTGGAATCAAAAAAGTGTTTACACTATAGGTACAAGCCATGACAAGTCTGATATCGCTCCAATAAAATATTACCTGAGTGGTATTGATATTGGAGTGGCATTGGAACGGGAGCAAACCGCGACTGATATCGGACCGATATCAGAACGATGATGTGAATACACTCATTGTTTATTGTGTAAGAATATTTTATCGAACCTGGAGCGGTGTGATATCGGAGTGAGAGCAGAGCGTTAATGTAAATCGGACCTAAGGGTTATTTATAAAGAACATTTACGTACAAATTATTACGCTTCCTTTGCAACATTATTAATGTGTAATAGGTATATTAGAAAAAGATATAATTACAATTTTAAGATGTCGATTACATTTGGTTTTTTAAGTAAATTAATTTCAACAATACCATTACAACAATACAAAACCATTGATAAAAACTTGGTCACGTGTATACTACAACATCCTTAATTATAATCATTGAAGAGAGAATCGACTAGAGAGAATGCTCTGTATTACAAATACATTAAGAAATTGAAGCAAAAAAAATTGACTGATGTGAGCAAAAAAATTGACTGATGGGATTACTACAATGGCGGTCAAACCATTAATTTAATGGTTTATCTAATATTTATAAACAAGTTTCCGTGGTTACAATTTGGGCTTACTAAAATGGAGTCATGCTTCAAAATTGAATGCCTGTTGGTATCTCTAGGAAACATATGTTAATATGTTCGATTCACTGCTCAGTGATTATAATGTAGTAAGCAAATTAATTTTTTTTTTTGCAAATTTTTGTTCTTTTATTAGTTAAATAATCAAATGTTGTTTGTATGTAAAGGTGAATTTTCCACCAAATTGATTTTCATTTTAGGACCCGTGAATAGAATAACAATTCGGTTTTTAAAATTTTCAGTTTAGATGCATAGACAGCGACATCAATTTAACTAACATTATTTTAGTAAAATTGATGACGTTGTTAACCACTTTAGCGGCTATCCCGAGCACAGCTCGTCATATGAATTATACAACTTGAATGATTCTCCCGACCTGAACTTGTCTCGTGTTGGTAACTGTAAGATGCTGTCATCTGCTATCGTAAAAGCATTACTAAGGCAAAAATTATCGAATGGGTAGGCCATAATATAATTATGCAATTAACTTGAGTATTTTCAAAGATGATTTTGTTTGGTTAGTTTTACATGAGCCGCTAAAGGGGTTAAATTATGAAATTTCTTTCTTCTCAAGCTTTGAAAAGATCACACATTAATTATTTTGTATCTATAATATTATTAAATTTTTTAAAGATTTTTTAAATTAGACCACCAGAGTTATTCCCATCATTGCTTATAATCCAAGATTGCGTAACAATTTCATCGCCTTGGTTCGCTTTCTTTGGCATCACTATAACATCCGGTTACACATGTGGTACACTGGGTACATGACAAGTTTTCTCAATTTTATAATCCTGTAAGCAGAAGCAAAAATTTAAAAAAAAAGAGAGTTTCAACAATATCATAAAATTATCGAAACCAGTTATTACCGTTTTTCCTTGCAATTTCTTGTTGTAATAATCGTAAATAATAATGTTTGCCGCGGTTCGATTTTTCACAGTCACCCTTTCCCTAATTTGGAAATCAATACAAGTGCAATTGTTTGTGACTTCTGAGAAATATATATTAACTTGATTCTTGCGATTCTCATATCGTTTGTAATCTAGAACAATAATTTTACATTGTTAATACAAAATTAAATTTTATACTCCGCAAGTTTTCATACTTGGAATGTTTTGATATTGAAGATCTTCTAGCGTTAATTCCACTGGTTCAAATCCACTAACCATTTTTATTTCTAACACGGCCATATTTGATACGTCAGAGTCCACCTTATACCAAGTACAAATATGAACGTCTTGAGTTTTGCAAGATGATTGCGTAGTATGCACATGCACATCCAAAGCAAATGTGCTGTTCTCTTGCACTGATGGCACATTGTATTGTAATGTTCCTTGTGATGACAAGAATGATTAACTACAGTGGAAAACTAAAAGAGAAATTTTAACTAATGAAATTTCTTATTTACCTGAAGAAGAGCGCAACCTACACCAGAAACTCGAATAACTACATCTGTAGGTAAGGTAGGAAGATAGACATCCTGCGAAACCAGTTTATTAGTCTCAGCAATTGCAAGTTTTTGATTAACCCCAGAAGCGGTTATCTCAATATTTAAGTTTGTTGTGTTTACATTGAACATTCTTGCGTATTTTGAAATTGCTTCTAATGCCAAAATTGTATCCTGAAATAATTTGAATTCTCATTAGCGTCTTCCACAATATTTTATCTCAGTCAACGAATTTTACCTGAGTTGAGACAAAACCACCATTCTTGTTACGATGCGTTGAAAGCCAGCGTACTGCATTGAAAACTAAATCATTGTATTTTACATCCCCGTGTTTCAATAGTGTCAAAATTACGTAAGATGTTATTTCAATGGTCAGTTCCAACGAGGTATTGTTTCCATTATCCCAATAAACTAAATCTTCTTCATGTTTTACATTTGCGACTAGTTGTTCCAAAATAGCTGTTGTGTCATCGGATAAGTTTAATAATGTTAGTGCGTACGCAGTTAAAACTTTTGCGTACATATCATCATTACTTTTATTGGTTAAACATTCTCGAACACATTCAAGGACAGACGAATTGATTGGTAACCCAGATTCAAGTAAGGAAATAAGTACATAAGCAGTCAATCCAACATTTGAATTAGATTTTTTAAAGCCACCCTAAATTTCAACAAAAGGAAATGTAGCTCTGAACTCAAGGAAAAGTAATTTTCCTTCGTTACTTACCAACATTTCCTTGTGTAAAACAATTCCGACGGTGGGAAAACATCCATTTTCTAATTGTTTGCTAAGAATCCATTGTACACTAGCGTTAAGCATAACAGTATCCACGAAAATATGAGCTCGAGATTGTCCAAATGATCGAATTACAAATGATGTGAACCAAAGAGAGCCTTCTTTGTCGCTTTCACCAAACGCTGAGTACGAAGCATCTTTGTGACGGTAATTCTGTTCCCTCTCATATCCTATATGCATTAAATAAAGAGTTATTTTTACCAAAAACCATTTTTAAAATGTTTACAAACCTATTTTCATATTTTTCAATGCTTGCTCTTTAAGTTTGGCGTCTGAAATGTTTAGTGACTCGACATAAATCAAAACATGTAAATTTGGAACAAACGATAACATAGTTTGTTCTCCACAACCCGTTGGAAGTCCAATTAACCTATTCAAATTCTGTAAAGGAAAGGCTGCTAGGATATTTTGTTCTTAAGTATTAAAATAAAAACTTCACATACATGTAAAGCAGAACCAAGAATGTTCCCAGAAACTGAAATTTTTGCTCTGGCCGAATTCTTGACAATTTCTTCGATCAATTTGAATTCCCATACACGTTGGATAGTGGCATCTGCTTAAGATAATTATGTTATTTATATTTCTCGGTAAAATTAAACAAAAGCTGAGTTTACCTTTGGCACAAACGAAAGTCGATTGCGATTTCTGAACAGGGAACCCTTCTGGCTCCACGTTCAATGATTTAACTTTTACATCTCTAAAAAATGAGGAAAAAATATTAATAGTATGTACTGTCAGAAAGTAGTCCAAAAATGTTTACTTGTAACTAATAACTTTTTTTGGTCCACATGTCTTTGGATAATTAGGATTCGTTTCGGCGGTTACGGTTACTTTTATGTTGCCGGATTGAGAAGCTTTAACGACAAATGTATGTACAATATTTGATCGGTTCTTAACGCAAGCGCTAATTGACTTAACGTCATCCGCGAAGTTGATTCCATCACTTTCTTCTAAAGTGATATGAACCTGAAATTAAATTCATTATTTTGAAACGGTGCAGTACTAATAATAGCATTGACAGTAATAGTTTTTATACCGGCAATGAATGTTCTAAATAATTGAATAACGATACTTTTAGATGTACAGTTTCACCACGTTTAGCCGTATGAGGTAGATCGTAATCCAAGAAAAAGGGTTGAAATGTTCGAATTTCCGTTGGCTCTGCGATACCTAAACCGAAATGCTCTGACATACACCAAACGCTGGTATCCCAGTTTGCTATTGTGCGCGGTAAATTCTTCTCAAACACTATGTGTCCCAATTCACTACAGTTAAGAACAAAAACACGAGTTTAATATCGATTACAATCGAATTTAAGTTAACATACTCTGTGGGTACTAGATCCCAAAGCCACGTCTCTGGAATATACGGTTTTTTGGACGGAGTACGGTCTATTGATCTTTCAAATTCGGCAGCATCTCGTACTGATTTCGGTAGGAGGTTCGGGTGTGTTTCCGACTTTTCATCAGGATAAAATGGGCTCTCTGTAAAATTTAATAAAACGTATTATTTTTTTTTTTTTGTTTGTTTTACTGTTATATAATGATAATATGCCCCACTCTAGTAACGTTTTTCTAAAACAAAAAAAAATTAATTTTAAAATATTGCAGGAATCTGCTGAAGAAACAAGAATACTAAATACTTACCTTCGTAGCATCGTTTTGTTACTATTGTAAGATTACTCAGTACAAGTACACCTGCGTCCTAAAAACAAATTCGGGCCTTAATACAGTGTATAAAAATAAATTAAAAAAAAAAAAAACCATTCCATTCCTACCTCAAACTCTTCCATAGCATCGGCTTCGTCATAATTTAGATGCAATCCTTCTGAAGCGACTGCACCGTATTCAAATTCGTCATCTGGTTGTTCCTCCGACTCAACTAAATTAAATAAAATTTGTAATGTGATTTTTGGTGTGTTATGGAAACATATTTATTGTTATTTTAGGAGTCTCCTCACCAAAAATGGTAATAGTCCAGGAGGAATCGGCGCATGAGTACCGAAAACTACTCCACCTCAATTTTTTTATGCGATCCTCTTCAAATTGCCCTACTGATGATATAAATACATGTTGCCATGGGGCAACCCCGTGCCATATTGTTTAAACCGAAATTGTTTAAACAATTGCAAGGAATTGTTATTTTTCAGCCGGACAAATTTTTATTTATATTCTTTATTGAAATACAAATAAAAAAGGTACTATGACTTTTCACGATAAAGTTAATATTTTTAGAGATATGAATTTTTAAAGGTTCGAAAAATCTCAAATTATTTAATTATGGTGAGGTTTAACTCTTAAAACAACAATAAAAATTAAATAAAATAGAAAATAATCTCAAGTTCATCAGATGAATTTGAATTGCTGCAAATTTTTTCGCAAAAAGATTCCTGGAACTTACACGGAACACAATTTTTAGGATAATTTTTAGGATCCTGATAGATTTGATAACGTTTTAATAAAATATCAAAGATTTGTTCTTTGGCCAATTTTGACGGTAAAATATTTATATTTTTCTCGACAGCACTTATTGTACACAATGACTTTGGTGTTGCAGCTATATTTAGCGTTGCCAGTTCAGTAGGATATAATTGATTTTTTTTCCAAGATGACGTAATCTACACAAAAATATTTTCAACTTAAATATTCGTAATAATTTTAAACTCAGTTTGATTTTATACCTTATTTCTAAAACACGGTTTAATCTTTATTGAAATTGCGGTTGCTACCACTTCACGATTTTCATTTGTACAGAAGATTAATAAATTTGCTCTAGGTGACATTTCTGGAATAATGCCAATGTCCAAATCGAAGGTGTATAATTCATTTTTGTTTGAGTCATCGGTCTTATTAGTATCTCGTATAATAAAGACTGGTAAGCCAAACAGTGTACTGGTCGTTCCCTCTAATTTAAGTACAGAAAACTTAGTAAGCTTATTCTTTGTGAGTCTGTGAAATTTCAAGATATTTCCATTTGACTGAACCTGTAAATTAAAATCAATGATTAATTGGCTGAAAAATGATTATTTGGCTCGAATTTAGGCGTGAACTTGATGAGGCATGAAATTGACATTTTTTAGAGTACGGCATGACAGACAAATATTTTGATCAGATAATATTTCGGAAATGATTGGAAAATAAGCCTAAATTTAGATTTAATTTTCAGCCAGTGATTTCCCATCACGTAACATCAACATTAAATATCGTAGTTTCTCCTACGAATACCGATTGTACACGCAATTTCAGCCTAAGTTTCTTCAGGTTTAGAAAATGAACTCAAGTTGAAATCATTGATGGATCGATAAGCGAAAAAATTGTAAATTTGGCTCTGTCCTAAGTAAGTCTAAGCGACTCGAAGATGACGAAGTAGAATGCTTACAACGTATGCAAACTTGAGGGAAGATACTTTCTTATCTGGAACGTTGAATACAACATGAACTTTCAATGTTTTATTGCATTCAATTGCTTGATCTTCGTCTATGATCGCTTCAAGAAAAGTTTTTGACGGTGAATATGCCATTCTGTAGCCATAACTGTTTGACCAATACATACGCGATTCGTTATTTTTTGGCTGCAAACATACGAAGTGATTAGTTTAGAAATCTTAATATACTCTGAGACGAATGTACAAGGTGGGCCAAAAGAAGTCATGCGATGTTTGGCTCTCATTTTTTTTTCTAAATGAAAAACTTCGATTCTGTTTTTTGATTATATTTATTTGAACCTTTAGAATTTTATTGGTCAAGTCTAGAAGATGATATCGGCCAAATGGGCGCCGTCACAATTGATTGCTATACGGACTCGTTTTGTGGCATTTTTCAACACTTCGGCGAGAACTTCGGGCGACGGATTCTCGCACTCGTATCGAATGTTGTCCTTGAGGGCTTCCACGGTCTCTTTGAAGTCCAGTGTTCACGTAAATACGGGACTTCAGAAACCCCCACAAAAAAAGTCTGGAACGGTTAAATCGGGCGATCTTGCGGGCCAGTGTAAATCGCCAAAACGAGAGATGAGGCGACCCGGGAACGCTGCCTTCAGAATATCGGTTGTGGCTCGCGCAGTGTGTGCCGTTGCTCCGTCTTGTTGAAACCACATGTCCTCCAGTCCTAAAACTCGGTTAACATGGCCCTATAGCGTGCACCGTCCACTGTTATCGTTTGATCAGCGACGTTCAGTCACATTGAGCGGGTGTAATGGCTCCTCGTGCATCACTCGTTGATTTTCGGTGCCCCAGAAGCGATAGTTTTGGTTGTTCACGTACCCGCTGAGGTGGAAATGAGTTCTCGCCGAAGTGATGAAAAATGCCATAAAACGAGCCCGTATAGCAATCAATTGTGACGGCGCCCATTTGGCCGATATCATCTTCTCGACTTGACCAATAAAATTCTAAAGGTTCAAATAAACATAATCAAAAAACAAAATCGAAGTTTTTCATTTAGAAAAAAAATGAGAGCCAAACAACATCGGATGACTTCTTTTGGCCCACCTTGTATGTACTTACCTCTAACGTACTTGTCTTTATCTCATAACCAACATTCTTTGTATCTGGATATATCGTTAAAAACTGAAGAGTGCCGTGAGCATTTGTTTTGAGATTCTGACAAATAATCTCATCATTTGTATGGGTATTCGTGGGATTGTCATAAATATGGTTATGCTTCATAACGCAAATTTCCAAAAGTTTGTTGGGAACAGGTAATGAATTTTTATTATTTATTATTGAGAGCTACAAAAACAAATGAGATTTAAGCGGAGGATAGATAAACTGAAAGGCTGTAGTCAGATATGATAAATAATTTGATTACCTTCACTGCATTTGGAACAAATGGCTTGTAGAACATCTTTTTATCCGTTTGAAGGTTATAACGTTTATGTATAATATTCTGTTTAATTGTTGTTGATTGCGTTTCGTCCGTATCATATTCTTTGAGTATTGCTGTTACCGTTATTATTCCATGCTCTATTCCATGCTCTATTCTTATATCTTCGTTTGAAAGTGTCAATTTTTGACATCCATCATCACTATTTAGCTAAATTGAAAAATTTTGAGATTATTTTGAATTACAAAATAAATAAATAATATGTTTCTTTTATAATATTTTTTCCTTTACTTCTTAATTAAAAATCGTCAATTAAAATCAAGGCCTGTTTCGAAACAGGCAAAAAAGCCAACTGCCAAGGACTTCAAATGGCCCTGAGCGGCCCTGGGATCCGAAAAAATTGAATGTTAGAGGGTGGAAAGAAAGAGCCTGAAGATTTGCATTGCCAACAGGTGTTAATATGGAAGGCTCTATCATTTTTGTACAAAAAAATTATACTTTTCTTATCTTCAGAATATTAAAAACATTTCTATCAAACAAGGTAAGGCTTTCCATATTAATTGTGGTAGTACTTCTTCTGTTCAATATGGTGTATGTGGGAACTTCGACGTGTTATTTCAAAGGGTATCCCCAGATAAGCATGGCCGGTTGGCCCCTAGACGAGATTTTTGACAGCACTTTGGCTACTGTAAGGGCAGTTGATAAGAAGTCTTGCGTGCAAGTTTTAGCCTCATATCTTGGGTAGTTTAGAAATTATTTGAAGACATAAGTGGATGAAGGTGTTATGTAGCATTCTTTCAAAAATTCATTTTTTGCCAGATTTTGAAATAAGTATTCTATGCTGAAGTATCATATATTAAAATTTGGTTTCATTAGATCCAATATTTTTGTAGAAATTCAATAATAAACATGTGCTATTGCATGAGAAGTATATGTAAATAAAAACTTTCAAACACTTCTACTTTAAAATTATAAAAAATGTTACATAACACTTTCATCCACTCATGTCTTCATTTGTGATAATAGCTATTAAGGTCATGATTTTTCAAACATTTATATCTCGTAACCTACTACAGATATTGAAGTGAACTAAAAACCATTAAGGAGGGCTAAGTTAGTACTATAATATTAATTGTTTTCAAGTTTTTCTGTTAGGAAATAATCATAGAAAATTCGGGAAAAAAACTAGAAATACACTTTTTTAGTGGTCCCTTCAGAGTGATAATCACAAAAAAGCCTCAAATATTGCACATTAAGTCTTGTTTAAGTACTGCAAGTTTCGTTAAAAACAAAGGGGTGGAACAATGTCAAAGAGGAGAAACCTCGATGGAAGCTACCATCAGAAAGGTGGGTTTCATAATTCCGTTATGTTTTTATACCAAAATACGTACCTTAATTGTATAATTTAATGCCTTTTGTTGCCAATTTACATCCGTATAACTAACTGTAATGTTTAGTAATCCTTTTACTGGTTTACCATAACTATACTTTCCACAAAAATTCCACTCAAATATTTTATCATTCATTAGAACGTTCGGTTCATGTTCAATATTCAGTTGAAAGGGTGACGAAACGTATTTTTTCACGGTGAATATTTTAGTTTCGACATTGTCTTCAGCTTGTACGGAGACAAAAATTTTCCAGTCGCCCAATTTTGGTTCTTCTGAAAGTGTATACTCTAATTGTGCGATTCCCATAGCCATCGGGACATTCAACCATTGCGCTAACCGTGTTCCCGTTGGATCTTCAAGCCATACTTTAGCAATCTAATTAAGAAAAAAAAGTTACACTTGAGGGATGTTATATTAATAAAAAAGTTTTTTAATTAAGTTTTTTGATGTACCGATTTTCTAATTGGCCGTAGAACTTTATTAATGTTCAAAATACGAAATTTAATAGACTGGCCTGCTTTATAAAACGCTTTATCCGTTTCAATAAAGGTCATTACGGGATTAGTATTAAATCCGATTGGTTTTGAACTTTTAATGGTCCCAAAATTTTCATTCTTAAATGTAATTTCGATGTCAATAGAGCCTTCGATGTTTGGCGTATATGGTACAATTGTTGTGACGCATGTCATATCTAAAGAGACATGAAATACTTTTTGTTAAGGTTGTCATTTTTAATTTTTATGAAGCATTAGTAACAAACCTTTCATAATTTTTTTTTAAAAGACGTTAAAATTTTTTTATTTCCTGCACGAATATTTAAGTTCAACTGAGCCGGGTACTCGCCATCATAAATCAAAACACAAATGATTTCTTTGGTCTGAACTGTTAAAATTTTTGGAGCTAATAATACAAAGCTGAAAATAGAATTTTAATTGAATATTGCGAGAAAGAATTGATAATTATGTATATCTATTAATTTTTCATAACAATGAAAGAGTAGAATACCCCTGTCGCAGCATCTGCATAACATAGGGAATTTCCAAATATTGGGCACTGGCGGATCTCATCTAAGACCTGTACCTATTTAAAATAGTTTAGCTTTCTAAGAGTAAAAGAATTTTTAAAATCGGCTGGGTAATTAGTTTTGGTATTTTTGGGACCCAAGAACCCGAACGGATTTTGTGCAGCATAGTTGTATCCATCTAAAATAATTTAGTTCTCTAGCAGTGAGAAATTTTTTAGAATCGGTTCGGTAGCGTATTACTGGCGTTTTCGGATCTGCAAGATCCCGGTGGACCTCATTAAAAAATCAGCTCGACCGTATATTCTAGGCGGACTTATTGTAATACATATATATATATATATATATATATATATATATATATATATATATATATATATATATATATATATATATATATATATACACATATATATATATACACATATATATATATACACATATATATATATATATATATATATATATATATATATATATATATACATATATATATATATACATATATATATATATGTATATATATATATATATATATATATATATATATATATATATATATATATATATATATATATATATATAGATTCAAAACCCGTTGTGTAGCATTCTACGCCGCATTTGCATCCGCAGGACAGTAGTGGATCTCAGATAACACAACCTGTTTCTATCTAAAATAGTTTACCTCGGTAATAGTAAAAATATTTTCAAAATCGGTCAGTTATTTTATTTTTGACACTTTTAGGTCCCACTGACACTGTCGGACCTTACATAACGTAATCTATATTTATCTAAAATAGTTTAGCTCTGTAACAGTGAAAAAATTTTCAAAATCGGTCAGTTAGTTTATTTTTGACACTTTTGGGTTCTATGGACCCTGGCTGACCTTACATAACGTAATTTATATTTATCTAAAATAGTCTAGCTCTGTAACAGTGAAAAAATTTTCAAAATCGGTCAGTAATTTATTTTTGACACTTTTGGGTCCTATGGACCCTTACCTTACATAATGTAATCTATATCTATCTAAAATAGTTTAGCTCTGTAACAGTGAAAAAATTTTCAAAATCGGTCGGTTAGTTTATTTTTATCCCTTTTGGGTGCCATGGACCCTGGCGGACCCTAAATAACGTAATGTATATCTATCTAAAATAGCATAGCTCCCTAACAGTGAAAAAATTTTCAAAATCGGTCGGTTAGTTTATTTTTGACACTTTTGGACCCTGGCAGACCTTACATAACGTAATCTATATTTATCTAAAATAGTCTAGCTCTGTAACAGTGAAAAAATTTTCAAAATCGGTCAGTTTATTTTTGACACTTTTGGGTTCTATGGACCCTGGCTGACCTTACATAACGTAATTTATATTTATCTAAAATATTTTAGCTCTGTAACAGTGAAAAAATATTCAAAATCGGTCAGTTAGTTTATTTTTGACACTTTTGAGTCCTGTGGACCCGGGCGGACCTTACATAATGTATTCTATATCTATATAAAATAGTTTAGCTCTATAGCAGTGAAAAAATTTTTAAAATTGGTCGTTTAGTTTATTTTTTACAATTATGGGATCAGTAAATCCTGGCGAAACTCATACAACTCTAGCACTCTAACAGTAAGATAGGGTTCTAGGGATCTCATATAACTTAATGCAGTCCGTAAGGTTCTTGCGGACATCATTTAATTAATTAATTCAAATACTTTAACTTACTAGCTGTGAAAAAATTTTAAAAATCGATTATGTAATTACTTTTTGGCCTTTTTAGGTCCCGAAAACCTTGACCTCACACAAGATACCTTAAATCCATTTAAAATTGTTTAACTTTTTAACAATTATTAGTGAAAAAATTTTCAAAATCGATTCACTTAAATTTTTTTTCCGTGCATACATACATACATATACATATTATGTATGTTCTTTTGTTTCATATGTAATAATATTTTATCATAACATAATGTTCAGTTTCTTGTTTATTTAAAAATTCAATAAAAAAAAAATTCTTATTACATTAGCTTAGAAAATCTGTTTAATTTTCATTTTTCAACTTGAGACAGAACCATGCTAATTATAACGCAATAAATGAGAAACAAAACCCTATACATGTATGTGTGTTATAACACATGTATGTGGATAGACTTCAGTTGTTCTCGCAAAATTCTTTAATAAAAAAGTGAAATATTTTTATACTTCATAAAGAACTGAGATATAAATATAAATTACTTATTAGACTAACAAAGAAAGAAAACTAATATAAAAGTGAAAATTTACATTTTCTCGAAAAATACTTAAAATAGAAAGAAAATTATAAGAATATTTTCTTCATAAGTTTTTTTTGGCTTTTTAACCATGTAAAAATCGAACTGTCTAATGATAGGATCGAATGATAAAAAATGGCCAGAAAACCTACTTTTGGGCATCCGATGTGTCTGGCTAAAGAACTTAGCCAAGCCAGATCAAAATCGAGTCTCCATACGAAATTTCAGAAGCATTAAACGTTTCGTTCGAAAGTTATCGTGGCGACACATATATATATATATATATATATATATATATATATATATATATATATATATATATATATATATATATATATATATGTACATATATATGTACATATATATATATACATATATATGTACATATATATATATATTATATATATATATATATATATATATATATATATATATATATATATATATATATAAATTTTAGTGAATATCATTTTCGTATTCTAGGGACCTCAAAACATATTTCTGTTAGCTGAATTTCGAGTTTTCGAAATTCGCTAAAAAATCAATGGCAACAATATCAATATTGAAACAAACGCAAATTTCTAATAGATTTACATCAGGATAATTAGAGTTAATAACTGATTAAATAATAAAAGTAAAGGAGTTCTTACTCTGGTACTTCTGTTGCAGCCACACTTTGATAAAATAAAATAAATATAAGAAATTTAAACATGTCTTTTCTGTTAACACTAACAAAGCTTTAAAGCAACAATTAAAATTACAAGGACGTGTTTGTTGAATGGATAAATCAACTGTGTATTTTCTTGAAATACTGAATTTTCAATTTTGTGATTTCTTATAACCGGTGATACCATGATCAACTTTGACTTATCCTCTCCTTGTTAGTCGAATTTTCTACGAAAAATTAGACTTATACAGTCTATACGATAAGAGCTGCGAGAGGCGAGAGTAGGGGCGCTATCCGTTTTCGGACCCGTAGAACACGAATATGTAGAAAAAAAAATGTCTGATATATATATATATATATATATATATATATATATATATATATATATATATATATATATATATATATATATATATATATATTATATATATATATATATATATATATATATATATATATATATATATATATATATATATTTTCCCGCCACCTTTTAATTTGTGTAGGGCCCCCCTATGGAAGTTAAGAGATGAAATTTGGTAAATGGGGCTCATTTTCGAGGCACCTCATACTATCAAAGTGGGGTCAAATTTTGGGCAAATTTTTTTTCTGACCCGACCTTTAAGGGGGTGGTGGGGGGCGGAAAAGCAATAAAACTTTTTCAAACCGGTTTTAAATAATGTTTCGGTCAATTATCTACAACATATCCAAAATTCAGCTTCCTAGGATGATATGGTGGGAGTAGAGGGGGGAAAAACGATTTTCGCTGGATCTAACAGGCCCCCAGCCCCCCAGAATTAACGTAGAGGGTTGAAATTTGGTGTGTTGATAAAGTTCGTACCTAGGTTGTGCTTTTTGGAGGTTTTAATATTTTACCCCCACCCCCCTCATTTTTAAGCTACAATTTCATGCATTTTCGACGTTTTCGAAGTTTGTACCACTCGCACAGGTCACCCGAATAAACCTAGAGGGCTGAAATTTTGTATTCGGATTGAGTTAGTATCAAGGGGGTGCCTTTTGGGGGTCTCGACTTTTAACCCCTACCCCCACCATTTTTATACCCAAAAGAACATGATTTTTCTTGTTTTTTAACAGTTTCGTTCGGGTCAAAATCTCCCCAAATAAACCTAGAGGGCTGAAATTTGGTGTACAGGTTAAGCTAATAGCCAGACACTGTTTTTTGGAGGTTTCAACTTTTAACCCTTACCCCCACGATTTTTACGCCAATATTTCCTTAATTTTTTTGCTTGTTTTCTAACATGTCTAGAGACTCCATAAGGAAACCTAGAGGGCTGAAATTTTGTACGTGTATTCAGTTAGTATCCAGCTAGTACCTTGTAGGGAGTCCGCATCACTTTTCCCCCCACTTCTCCCATTTTTACATCGGAATTGAATGCTATTGTTAAATATGTTTTAAAAGCATTATGTTTATTCTAAATACAAGTAGGCGAATAGTAATTTTAAAAAATTTAAAAAAAAGTGAACTTACTTTTATGACAAATGAAATACATACATATTAAGTAATTTAAAAATGTTATTAAAGTCACTGTTTATTTATAAATTAGGAATTTTAGATTTTTAGTATTTATAAATTAGAAATTATGGATTTTTTTGGAAAGAAAAAATATCTTTATAAAGGCCTTCCAGTTTACTATTGAAGGTCCTTTTTTAATATTTAAAACTAAAACATAAAGGCAATTAGCGGATAAACATGGGCAGGAATGTCCTCGTACGAATTGTGTTGGCTTTTTTTCTGCTACCTGTTTTCGGCACAAAATTGAAATTTACTGAGATACAGCCCTTAAATAGTTAAAACCTTTTTTTAAAGCCTCGATCAGCCGAACACTTATCACCAGTTTTGAAACCAACAAAATGACAATTCGGTTGTAGACTTTCAATCACATTTCGCTTGTAGACATTCAATACCGAAGATGAAGGGGAAAATTCGACTACCGTGATGGGGCCCCGCTGCTCACGGCGTTTTGTTATCTCTTCACAACATGATAAATTATTTTATATAATATAGTTTCTAGAAAAGAGTGCTTTAATAGGGTCATTTCGCCAATTTTCGTCCAATTAGTGGAGTTCATAGGTTCGTAACATAAGAAAAATATGTTCTATTAATCCAATGTTAATGAATTATATTATTTACTGCTTATACACTCTATTTTAAGTTTAAAAAAAGATAATAACTAATTACATTCATTGCTTTTTTATAAAAAAAAAAAAATAATAATAATAATGATAAATATACAGATTTCGCTGGTTCTCGTCCAAAACAATTAATTGTCGTCCACATGTAGGCTAGTTTTCGACCACGATTTAAGATGGGGATTGTTATAAAGAAATTAATTTTAATAATACCCCTGTTGCAGCATCTGCATCTGAATTTTCAAAGATTGGACAGTGGTGGATTTCATATAACAACAACCTGTATCCACCTAAAATAACAAACAGTGAAAAATTTTTCAAAATCGATTGAGTAGTTAATTTTTGGTGCTTTCGGGTCTCCAGTTTCGGATTTCCTATTGAGATTTTTGACTGTTTCCATATTTTTGAATTTTGACTAATCCTGTATAACATAACCTGTATCCATGCATCTAAAATCGTTTAGTTCTCTAAAAAGGCCGGTCCAGACGCAACGTCTTATCTGAACGATAAAACGTTCATGCAAGTCGTTCGACAAAACCTACAAAAATTAATGTGTCCACACGCCTCCAACTTATCGTTCAAATTTCAGTTTCACGACGTTTGTCATGGAGGAAACACTTCTTTGGGCACTCTATGGTGTTCGGATTTTAATAAAAAATAAAAGAAAAAATAGAAGATTAAGATGGTCTAGGGAATGGCTCTTAAAAAGACATGAATTTTCTTATGTCAGACTATTACGTAAGCCTCATAATGAAGCAGTTGATTGGCGTAATTACCTAAGGATGGACACTGAAACTTACAACCATTTATTAAACTCTTTTAGTAGATTTAAGTATTTTAGCCCGTTCTTTTCTGTAAACGATTCGTAAGGAATTAATTCTTTTTTACTGTCTCCTTGTTATCCGTTTCGTCAATGGCTCTGTATTTTTCAATAAGGGCTTCGTATGCTTGTGACTTTTTATTCCGGTCACTGTACTCTGGGCTTTTAACTTGCCACAAGCAAGTAAAACTCCTATAAAGGTCAATAAATTCACACAAAAATTGACGGGAGCATTGACGAAGATCAGACATAAAATAAAATGAAAATTATAAAATAAAAAACAAAATTTATACAAAAAATGTATAAATTTTTATTTTGTAAAATTTTAAATTTTTAAATTAACGGACACGAAGCAATAGAATACTACGATATTATGTATAAAAATACTACAAATCGTTTCGATAAAACGAAAGTCTGTCCAGACGCACCAACTTGTCGAACCAATTTTCATAAAATGATGCCTCGCAGCTCAAACTTTCGACTTATCGTACAACCTCATTTCTGTCATGCAAGACGTACGTTTTGCGGTCCACACGCTACGTTTTATCTGAACGACTTGTCGATTCAGACAAGTCGTTCAGATAAGACGTTGCGTCTGGACCGGCTTTAACACTGAATAAATTTTCAAAATCGGTGATGACGTGTTCTTTAAAAGTTAGTCGATTTTTAATTTGAAAAATGAAACGGATATATAAATATTATTACAGTAACGACAAAAATGATGAAGCAATTATCGTAAAGAAATTCAGCAACTTTCTCGCTATCTGCCAGTACTTTCGCCGCTAATAAACTGTCTCCCAACAATTTCCTGCGTGTCCTAAGAATAAATAAAAACTATTTTCATAATTATAGCCAATGCACCTTATAAAATTTTTAATATCGAAAATTAACTATATTTAATAAGCAGCCGCTCCTGCTTTAAGCCACGGGTTTGCGTTGGCAGACACGACGATTTGAACTTGACCACACAAAAGGATCCTTTTACAATAGAAATCAGCCATGTAGATATAACAAGCTTTGATATTAGTAATTAAAAACACTTTACTTTACAAAATACCACTTTTATTGAATATAAAACTCTTATGACGTTTGAGAATGGTCATATTGACCGAAACATGTCATAAGAGTTTTATATTCAATAAAAGTGGTATTTTGTAAAGTGTTTTTATTTACTAATATCAAAAATGGAATAACATAAAGTAACGTTCAAATCTATTAAATTTATAACAAGCTTTTTTTATGTAGTCTACAGGGTGTAGAACAAATAACTCTCGTCCTTTTGTGGGGTGACTCATAGCACCCTGTAGACACTAAAACCGCAGGAATTTTTTCCGAATTAACAGTCGCGTCACCCATCAAAAGGATAAGAATTATTTCCCTTACACCCTGTATATATATACATACAGGGTGTAAGTTCCCTTACACCCTGTATATATATACATACAGGGTGTAAGGGAACTTACTCGTCTTTCGAATACTGTCACCCCTTATGGAAGAAAGCGTAGGTATAAAGCGTTTACTGTTATTTGGTATCTACAGTAGGTACTAGTAGAATCTAGTAATTTTTTTTTTATTTAAAACTGTAGTCAAACTGCTTTAAAACATTTTTTCTTTCAAAATATATACTTAAAATTGTTCTATTTAATTATTTCTATTTTAAAGTTGGTATTATCTACTATAATTAGCAGTACGACTAGCTTGACTAGTACTTAATTTAAAAAAAAAAATGTAATTTATTCAAATTACACTCAGCCATACAAATCATGCGCCCAACTACAAAATTATTTATTTCTCATGTAATGAAACCCATAACTGTTACCAACTAATTTACTTTTTGTAAATTATAAAAAAAAAAATCTTTTTATAAAAATAAAAATTAAATAAAAATCATCTTTTGTTTAATAACAAAGGAAATTCGTGGAAAAAAACAAATGAATTTTCCCAATTTTGTAGAATTTTTTGTTGCTTTAAAAAATTAAATAATAAAAAATCGGTCAAATACAGGTCATACTTGCGCAGGTAATGTTCGGTACTATCCAACTTTCGGTAATTTAGCCAAATTTTAACTTTCAGCGTCAAGTACCCTTGGAAAAAAAATACCTCCGATAAACGGACGGACTAGCACCAAAGTGTTTTTGGTACGGAACATTAAAAACATTTAAGTATCTACACCACAAATCCAATTTTACGTAGTGGTCGGTGCAAATTTAAGGGGAAGTACGTAAAATCGGAAGATCAGGAGCGTCGGTAAATTTTTGTTTTGGGGATTGATATATATTATTTATCTGAATTTATTTAAAACAATATTATCTTAAGAGACAATTTCCACCTAAAATTTGGTTGTGTAGACAAAGGAAATTGTATGTTATACTAATGAATATGAGTGACGACTTTTAGAAAACTGTCGAAAAATCAACTTCACTATCGCATTCATCAGCGTAAAAGGCGCCAAATAGCGGAAGCTGACAAAGATTCTAGAATATTCTACTCGTGAACTAGCAAAGATACCAAAAAACAAACTTCACTATTGAATTGATTACTAAAAGTTAGATTAAGCAGCGCATTTTGACAAAAATTCTAGAATGTTCTATTCGTCAACTAACAAAGATATCGAAAAATCGATTGCTCCATTTAATTGGCCATCGAATAAAAGACGGAATAGCATATTTTGATAAATGCTCTAGAATATTCTATTCGTCAAATAGCAAAAATTATTTGTCAAAATCGGACATTTGGTTTACACTAGTTTAATTTCGGTTGGACAATTAAGTGGTGCAGTAGATTTTCCAATATCTTTGTTAGTTGACAAATAGAATATTCTAGAACATTTCTCAAAATGTGTTATTTGGTCTCTTTTTTGGTAGCCAATTCAATGGCGACGTCTGTTGTTGAATATCTTTGCTAGTTGACGAATAGAATATTCCAGAATATTTGTCAAAATTGTGTAATTTGACCTCTTTTTCAATGGACAATTAAATGGTACAATTGATTTTTCAATATCTTTGCTAGTTGACAAATAGAACATTCTAGAATTTTTGTCAAACTACACTGTTTAATCTCATTTTTAATGATCAGTTAAACGGTGAAGTCTGTTTTTTGATATCTCTGCTAGTTGACGATTAGAATATTCTAGAATTTTATGTTACTCATTTTGCATTTGCATTTTGCATATTACGTATACAGAATATGTGCATATATATCTGCAGTGAAATTTTAAAATTTTTATTGGCTACGAGACCCTCAGACAGTATTACCTACGGCCCTGACTCTGGCTTGGTACATAAATTTTCACCAACACAGACAAACAACAACATATCTGTGAGAGGAGAACCCCACTAAATCGCTGACGTCACTACGTAAAATCGGAGTACCTACCATTGGATGGCCACTGTATATGTTAGATCATAATTTGACCCAAGGTTGTCTTCAAAAAACACACGATCAAGGTTATTTGTATAAAATAAATTGCGCCAAAATTGCTATTTACCTATATTATTAAATTTTCACGCTAAATTTTGTAGAATTTACAACAGTAACAGATGTAGGTAAATACGTTTAACACCATGACGGTCGTTGACATCAAGACGTCAAATAAAACTTTACTAACTAACACATCACGTCATAGGACGTCAACAATCCCCGCATATAATTATAAAGTGTGTTAGCTGTCAAAATAATGTATCAGTTGGGTGTTTTGTCATCATAAGTTATAACCGTCAAGGTGTTAATAGAACACAGCTGTCACTGAAGCTAATTGGTAATACTTGAACGACATAAAAGAATGTTATGCTGAATTTTAATTATGAAATATAAATTAAATATATTATTTAATATTTTATTACACATATACGCACATAATATTTAAATTATAGGATATTACATTATAACTGTTTTAACATTAACCTGTTTAATTACTGATTTAAACTTAAGGCTATTTTAGTAATATATAACTTATCACAACGCTTCCAATCACGTACACTTCAGCGAAAAAAACTTAGGTCCATTAAACTTCAAGATGTTTGAAATAAATAAATTAGAAGTTTTTATTTTTTTTTTAAATCAAAATCCCAACAGAACAATTGTTCATTTTGTAAGACCTAATACTTTAAAACTAGAGACTAAATAAATCTTAATATTACTTTAACCAAATTTTGTGCATGAGGGACCTAAGTTTGTACCTCGTACTATACCCATATACATTTAACTAAGAATGGAAGAATTAACCGTTAGATATTTTCAAAAAAATAAACTCTTGTAGGTTAATTTAACAGCTTCTGAAGCAAATAATTTACATCTGCGTTGGCAAAACCGATTTGACCTACTAACTGTTTCGTGTTTTTTGAATATTTAACCCAAATTGTAACCTTCTATTTGATTTTGAACTGGATTTGTCGCAAAAATACGTATATATTGAAGAATTACCCCGCAGCTATAAAGATTTAACCTCATCAATTTTTAAAATATAATTAACCGTCCTAATTTTAAGGTCATATAAAAAAAATCTTTTGTGCCTATTTTGGTATTATTCATAATATTTTTATAAATAAGTTATGTTAAATTAAAAATAATCAAAATATAATAAAAAATTAATTTATTGTATTATCTGCTATTGTATTAATGGACAAACTTGACATTTCGAAAATGCTATAAAGCGACACTGACATTTCGATCGTAACATACAGCACATCGAATTTAATGATGCTTAAAAATTCGATTCATATTTTCTATTTTTTTTAAGAAAAATAGAAGCAAGAAGAATAATTGTGTCTATGAAAATACAACGGCATTAGGATTAAAATATTTGTATGTTTAATTTTTAAACATTGATAATGACTACTCTACCAAGGAAAAACCACAAGGAAAATTACTCGTAATTTAAATTTGGATGCTTGATTGAAATAAGGTAATTTGTGTGCAAACTTTTCTAATTTCAATATTATCGATGTGCTTCTGAACATTATTAAGTATGGCGAACCTTTGGTCGTATTTAAACATACGTTAACATATTTCATATACTCACTTTTAATGTTTAGCTATCATTATTTTAATTAAAAATCAGATAATGATTGAAAAATGATCAAACTGAATCGGTTGGGAATCGAACGCAGGATCTTTTGATTACCAGTCAAGTACCTTCCTCCTAGGTCACCGGTCCTCTGTTTTTGTTTCTTTAAACCTAAATTTGAGTAAAATGGAAAGAACGGCTACAAAAATCTATAATTAGCTTCTAACTTCATTTCATCATTTTGTTTACGGTTTTCTAGGCATTGGAAAATTTTAATAACCTTGGTGACGTCATCAGATTAAAAAAAATTTTTCCTAACTCAGACTTTCTGAAAGTAATTTGAGTTAGAGTGATTGGTTGAATTCGAGTAACTTGGGTGTAAACTTTTCATTTTTGCCATCAAAATAACGAAATTCCTTTTAGAAATATATCCGATATGACAGAAATCTTTTTTCTAGTGGTCCTACTTACAGATAGAGTTATTGATGTTAAAATACACACTATGTGTATCCTTTTATTAGCCTCATATTGAAAAATTTCCTTCGTTACATAACTAACAAATTTTTTTTTTTCATTTTCGTAATTTAAATCATTTTCCTTATCAGTTTTTATTCTGACGTCGAATGCCTCAGTCCATTTTCATAAACTTATGCAAGAAAATTTAGGTATAAGTTTGCTTGACAATCAATTTAGATACCAAAAAATCAATTAGGAAATTTTCATCAGAACAGAAGAAATGTTCGTGTAATCTTGAAAAACCCCATACAGTGACATTAAAAATGACGAATTAAATAAAATATTTGCGTCAAACAGGTGTTAACCAGTGTAATCAAACATTAAACAATAAGCACTAATTTTTATTTATACCCAAAAATTTAATAGGAACAAAAAATATTCCATATTTCTATTTATGTAGTTATTATATATTGGTTAGCGTACTAGCTCTTACCAATTAGCAAAACATAATAATAATTATGATAAATCTTAATTATCAAAAATTTTCCTGGAAAAGAATTTTTGACCTTTGACTAATTACTAGTAACACGCAATCTATTGAAACAGTTTTAATAGTTGATACAATTTATATCCTTGATCAAAAAAATCTTCAAATTTCGAGGAAAACAAAATTAAAAATTTTTTTGATGAAATGTGACTAAAAATATGTAGGTACAACTGAACTCCTTTTTATGCGGTCCTTTTTTGTGCGATTTTTTTAAAATGCATAATGTGAATCAAAATCACGAGGCAATAAGAAACTTAAACAATTACCATAATAACTTTCTTTGATAAAAATACTTTTTAACGGCTTTTAAGCATTTAATCAATACATTGCATAAGAACATAAGATATTGCATCATTTAATTTTGTTAAAGATGTATTTTTCAAAATTTTCATAATATTATAAAATTTAAATAAGATATTTCTACGTGTAAATTAATGCTTTATCTTGTTTATAGAAGCAACTTCTAAGGAAATTTCTAAGTTTTGAGCGTTTTGAGTGATGTTTTTTCGATGAAACTTTTTTTATGCGGTCCCGACCAACCGCACAAAAAATTTTTTTGTACAATCTGGATCGAACTATACTTTTTATAGCTATTTATGTTATTTTTGAATATATTTTTTTGTGCGATTTTTTTTATGCGGTCCCTATCCACTGCACAAAAAAGAGTTCAACTGTATTGATTTTTGCGATAAATAACTACATACCTAATAACCTGCAGGTGACAATTTCAAAGAAAAACTGTTGTTTCAACAGTTTAAAATAATTAGCCAATTTGAATGTATATAGAGTGTTTACTGAAAAACAAATATCAAGTACGATGCATATCACCTTAGTTCTGGCGCATCTAAACAATAGAAAAAAAAAGAATATCAAGTTTGCGAAAACGTTATTAGACCTCTTTATAGGCGCCGCAAGTGATAGCGCGAGTGTTGGTAACAGGTTAAAAATAAGGACCATAATTCATCTGCTTGAAATATTTGTTCTGATCAAGATTAACTTTGAAAAATATTGGCGTCTAAATCATTGAATATCTTCAAATCAACTATATTTTGTCCAGGGATTGTAAAGTTGTCACCGTTTTTAACATTTTGAAAAAATCAAAAAATTTTCATCTTTCCAGATTTTATCAGATCCAGATTATGAAAATCGTTGCAATTTGGATGAAAAATTGAACGAAAATCCCTCATTATTCCAAAAAATCTCCCTTATCAGTGTTAAAAATCTTCAGGGCCGTGAAAACGGGCCTCGGGAACAAAGCACATTTCTTTAAAAAAAAGAATAAGTGACCGGCAAAAAAAAGCTTCTTTGACTATTTCCCGGGCCCCTGTTAACCGCTACGAGCTCTCTCTTGCAGTCCGGGCCCCGCAGGGCCCACTCCAAGGGCGGGCAACCCGGGCATTTTAAGGGCGGTAATTTTGTAAATTTTTGTAAAAAAGGGTGGCAATTTTACAAGTGATGAGTAAAAAAAAAAAAGGTCGCCGGTATAAAAAAGAGAAAAATTGGAAATTTTCACACCCAGCGACCAATAAAAAAGGTCACTCATTTTGTTGCAGGGGCGAAATTATTCCCTTTTGCCCGGGGCGGCGTAAACACTAGAGCGAACGCTGGGCCCCGGGACTGCAATCCTGGCCATCCCACCCGCTCGTTGAGCCTGAAAATCTTTTGAAATTTTGCAACAAAGCACTTTTTAATCGGAGACCAGTCTTTTTTTAAATTGGCATCACAGTAAGTTGGAATAACTTAAGTGATGGAAAAATAGAAAAAATATAATTTCTGGGCTTAAAATTTGTTCATAGTAGCGGGGCGAAAAAGTCTGTGTTGTCAACTTTTGTCCTCTCGCATATAAACAGACAATCCTTAAAAATTACTAGAGATGGCGAAAGCACTGGAAGAAACGTAAGCGCACTAGTGTTGGGTCGCACATGTGCGAGTCACTCTGAAAGAGGGACTCTTTTAAGTGTGCGGTGTGCTGTGCGACTCTTACAAAAGGAGTCACTAGCACAGTCCGCCATTACCACACATAACTGAACACATTTGTGCATATGATACTGGACATCAGGATCAACTACATATTACATATTATTGCACAAACAAAAGAATTTCAACTTTTTCAAAAATGAAGATACAATATGCATTAGGTAATTTATGGGTTGACATTTATGGGTTGACATTTGACAAATTGCTTTCCAGTTTATAATGTTCGTACGAATTGAACA
Organism: Brachynemurus nebulosus; assembly: GCA_035578155.1. Classification (NCBI taxonomy): domain Eukaryota; kingdom Metazoa; phylum Arthropoda; class Insecta; order Neuroptera; family Myrmeleontidae; genus Brachynemurus; species Brachynemurus nebulosus. The sequence goes on from JAPWDM010000029.1 coordinate 5,456,782, forward strand.
ATATGACTTTTTTACGTACTACTAGAACAGGAAACTACCCCCGCAGGGTAAAGAAGTATATTTTATTTGTTAGTACTATTATTGCATTGTATTAACTAATTGTTTAACAGTTTTTTTTAAGTTTTTTTTAGATGGATACTGACGTTACGTACCAGATATTACGTATTTTTTTCTATTTATTTAATGTCCTATTCCTTCCAATTCTTACTTACTTTTATCCAATCAATTCTGTAATTTTTTTTTTCGGCGCACACTAGTTCGCTCCCGCGGTCAAAAAACCCTGAAGGGTCGTATACTAGTTCGCTCCCGTGATCACATACTAGTTCGCTCCCGCGGTCAGAAAACCCTGAAGGGTAGTATACTAGTTCGCTCCCGTAACTATATACACAAATTGAACAGCAAAATGAGAATATTTTTATTTTTGTTTTATAATTTAATATTAAATACATTATAAATTTACTATTAAATACATTGTAAAAAATATAATATGTAATATTAAATACATTATAAAAAATGAGAATGTTTTTATTTATGTTTTATAATTTAATATTAAATACATTATAAATCCGTTATTCAAAAGCGTTTGGAAAATATATAAGAAATAATGGTTTTCGTTTCATCCCTTTACAGATTTTTATCTCCCTTATTATTGAGTTTTGAAAAAAAGTGTACATGAAAAGGTACCATTATTTTTGAACGTACTACGAGCTCTATACCAATTACGGTACATAATTCTGGATCACTTTGTATATATATTAAAGACAATAAAAGGACTGGTTAAGAAATGGGGAAAACCCAGAAGAAAGAAACAAATACACGTGTACCGGAAACAAGTAGCAAATTACGAATTTGGTGTTGAACGAGTTTTAGGTAGATAGCAAATAGTGGGCGGGGAGATTAAATAATGAATATTACCAAAGATCTTTAAATTTAACTTGAATAATTATAAATGTAAGGTTGAATAATATACATAATTGTAGAAATTAAATTTTGATATTCACCATATTCATTACAGATTTTCACAAGTAAAATTATAATTATCATAAAAAGTAAAATTATCTACAATTTTTTTTTTAAATTCTACCATATGCTACTGATTTTGGTGCGTCAAAAACAAATAAAATTTGAACTAACGTAAATACAACACAACACACTAAATGCCCATTATTAACAGTAATATTGAACTCTTTTAAAAATTCGAATTTTAAACAAATAAAATTTTAATTGTTAAGTTATTTAATTGTCATTTAGGTAATAAATTTTACCTGTCCTACCCTTTTTCAAGATAAGATTAAAATTTGACCTCGGGAGCGAACTAGTATACATCCCGGGAGCGAACTAACCCACGACCCTTTTTCAAGATGAGATTAAAATTTGACCGCGGGAGCGAACTAGTATGCACCCTTTTTTTTTTGGTATTCCTGTTACTTGTATTTGCTGCCTCGTTATTTTAAATTTTGTGAATTTTTACAAATAAAACTGATTTTATTTAATTTACTTTGAGTAATTGTGTTTATTTAGTTACCTTTCTTTATTAATACTATTTTTTATATTTATAAGTAAGTACTATTAATTTTTATATGTATGTAATGGATCAAAAATTAAGAAAAAGAGACGTGTTGAGTTTCGTAACCGAAAAAAAAAATGGTGTTACTAAATGTAATTTTTGCTCTAATATTAATGTTTGCAAACCTTACAAAGTTAAAAAAATAGTTGGTTTTTTAATGTACACCTCTGAATTTAATTTTTTATATAAACAATACACATATTTCTTATTTTGAGAATTTATACGTTGTACCATACGAACTGAATTTAGTATTTACAAAACTTAAAAGGAGAAAGGAAAGGACAAATAAACGACAGGACAGCGCATACCACACTAACACAGTGTGCTGTGTGCTCGAAAAGAGTCGTGACTCTCGTTTCAAACTTAATCGCATATAACACAGTGTGCGAGGGTGTGCGAGTGTGTTTTACGTGTTGTGTGCTCCAAAAGAGTCGCTCGCTCTGTGCGGCACACCGCACTGTGCGGAGTCATGTGTGCTAGCACACATAAAAGAGTCGCTTCGACCCAACACTAAAGCGCACACCTTTTTTTGAACATCCTATATTATTTATGTTTCTTTAACAGCACAATTAATAATATTACGTATTGTTATTTAGAAATAATGAAAAATTGGCATATTTTGCCTCCTTCCATCAGAGACAGCCAGCGTAGTTATGATCGTAGCCTGATCGCAGTATTTCGTAACAGAATGCTGCACATACAATAAGATAATTATATGTACCGTCATTTTTTTTCAGCTTATATATATTTATTTAATTGTTGTAGGCACTTTAGGTAATGAGAGTTATTTTTTTTTAAATATGTTATAAAAAAAATATTACAATACTAACATATTTGTTTGCCGTACACATAACTGTTTTCAATTGTACAGATGTAAGACAAGTCACAGCTGCATATGTTTAATTACAATTGCTAAAACAATAATACGTTTTTTTTACTTATTAAATAATCAATATCTAACAATAGTAGCCATGTGACTGCTGAGAAAAAAAAAAACAGCATAATTATTCTCGTAGAAATTTTGAAAGTCGTACAGGTTATGTAATATAAAATTTTCCATTATACTTCAGAAACTATTCATAATTTTAGACCAGAGGCCTAACTACAAATTTACGTGCCCCTGCAGCGAGCAGGAAAAAATTCTTTCACAGCCTCTAAGGACTACAGAATAAAAAATTACTTTTACTTATTACAGCCATATTTTGCCTCTGAAGCCTTAGGTTCTGTAACAAGTAAACCGCGGACAGTTCAACCGCGACAGTTAAACCAAGACAGTTCGACCGACGACAGTTCAACCTAATGACGGATCAACCGACGACAATTAAACTTAACGACAGATTAGCCGATGGCAATTCAACCTGACGACAGTTCAACCAGACGACAATTCAACCGTAGAACAGTTAAATTATAGGACATTATTTCAACTGTTTAACATTACATAATATATAAATTAACCAAATCCAACCTGAACTAACCCAACTCAATGAATTATAAAAATAGCCTCGTCGCAGCATCCTGCATAACATAGCGAATTTAGTCTAAGACCTAAGACCTAATAGTCTAAGACCTTTTTTATGTAATTTTTTCCCCTCTTTTAAATGGTGTAAAAAAATTTCGCAAAAATTTTTGAATAAGTGGCAAATTTTGGCAAAAAGCTCTTTTTTTGCAAGACTAAAAACCATGTTCCTGGCATCTGACGTGTCTGGCTGAAGAACTCATCCAAAGGTCTGAGACTTGCAATGTTTTCACCAAATTTCGTAAATATTGGATACTTCGTTCGAGAGTTATCGCTCGGACATATATATATATATATATATATATATATATATATATATATATATATATATATATATATATATATATATATATATATATATATATATGTATATATATATGTATATGTATATATCTCAAAACAAATTTTTACCATAGTCCCGGACTCAAGCCGCATCGCAGGGTACTTGACTGCTATTGACAAAAGGTTCAAATGGTTTGTTTTTACGTATGAATTAGTTAATTTTTGATAAATTTCCAAAAAATCATCAAAAATCCACAGTTTAATTTTAAATGAACCAATTGGCGCGAAAAACGACTTGGCATAATGACGTTTGCAGTGACGTCACGATTCAACTCAAACAGATGTCACTTCAGTCAGGTGTACACGGTTCTATATCTATGGAAAAACCGAAAACACCGAAACTCAGTTCTGAGTATTAATGTATATGACATAGTATTCACATAATTATAAAGCTTATAAATCGTGACGTCATTTTAATATCTCGGCGCGTTTTTAGTCATTTAAATGAAGGCTAAAAATTTATAATTTTCAAAATAGAATTTTTAAATAACTAAAGAATATTTATATTTGTCACTGCTAAAATTGAATATATTTAAGGATAAAACATAATATTATTCAACATTTAAAACAAAGTTTGATTACAGTCCAGTACCGTATTTAAATAATTGGAAACAGACATCATAAAACAAGTATTGCACATTATCACAATGTCAGATAGGTTAAAATTAAAGCATAATACAAGAATTATTAATATTATAAAATTCTATGAATTGATACAATGTAATCAAGTGCAAACGGATACAAGCCGGGTAATTAAAATTATTTTTGCAAAATAAGATAAGTAAAAAAAAATTTATATCAATATTTACCAAAAATCTGAATTTTTCAGATTTTTTTTTATACCATCTGAAAGAACGGAAGAAGAAATCACCTAAACTCAGTTTTGAAACTATCGTTTCAATTAACGCTTTAAATGAATAAGACGAGTTAACTCGTCCTGCAATATGGCGGCTCAAAATGCTGTGATATGTATATATTCACTGGTACAGGTGTCGCCATCTGTGACAGATTTTCCGAAATACGGTATAATTCTAAATAATGTTCAATTTTAGCAACATAGTTTGGTATAAGTTATATTTTGTAAATTCCTAGAGTTTACTTTTTTGATGTTGGTTGGTATCTTTGATTTTTTTTCTTTTCTTTTTTTTGTAACCTTATCTATTGTACTTATCACTGGCAGTAAAAAGTCCGGCATTTTGAGACAAAAAAGTTTTTCCATATGGTTTGTTTAAAAGGGTTAAACTAGTTTTTGAGAAAAATTAAATACGAAGTGGGCGAAAAAATTCACATACGATCGATTTTTGAATTACTTATTCTATGTAAACTGTTTTTCGATAAAAACTAGGAAATTCGTTTGCAACGGCGATATTTTGGCAATAAATTGAACTGCAGCTAGAGCCGAATTTACAAAAGGACACTTGGGACATGTGCCCCGCGTCTGCATACAATAGGAACCTCTCCACAAAATTGATAACAAATGAATAGAATAGGTAGAAATAAATAGAAAACGCTCTTGTTTTACTCGTCAACCCTATTTTTCGGAAAAATTTGAAAAATTTCGGAAATTTCTTTACCGTATTAGCCGGGGCCTCCAAAGCTATAGGTAAATTCGACCCTTACTGCAGTGAAAAAAAATTTCGCATGATGCTAATAAAATGAATGTTTTCTAAACTATTTAGGTATACAAATTTATTGTTTGTTAAATTAAAAAATTTAACGCGTTCCAACAAAAATTAACTCCAATTAACACAATTTTACGCTTTAAAAAGTCTTTTCACACAAATTTTTTTTGTTCAGTTGATAAGCATTTGTCTATGTGGGTATATATTTATTGGCCGATTTAAAATCAAGGTTATAGACGGTATGACAAGTTACAATCTTTTGTTTCAAATAATTGTGTCGTGTAGGTTTAATTTAACATGATGGAACCTGCGTCTTCCTCTCTAATTATTTTATTATTCAAAATTAATCAATTTTTACAACTGTGTGTACTCTAACTACCTGGGCTACGTGTATCTATATAATTAAAATACTCTTATTTATATCTAGTATAGCTTTGAATACTCAATTAACTGAATTATAATATATCAGATACCACCATAGTGGACATACGAAACATGATAAATTCGTGTTATGCATGTTAATCGTATGCGCAACTCATATAGGAGACATTGACATTATAGAATTAAGTATACATATTTTAAACTGTTGATGAATAACAATGTACTGTTATCTCTTCCATATCCCGAAACAATAACGTGTACACTGTACCGATAAAAATTAGTTGGCGTCATAAAGACAAAAGTGCCCCTATCGCAACGTTCTACATAACATCAGGGGCGTAGCTACCGTCGTATCAGCCGTATCAGTGATACGGGCTACAGAGGCCCCTAACGTGTGTAAGCAAAAATTAATAAAATGTTATCCACAATGTCACTCAATCTCGTGCTTCCCGGGAAAAAAACTATATATGTGCCTACAGAGTTTTCACTTCAGAAATGGCAAAAGTCAAAAAAGCAATCTCTTCTCTTCCCGGGTTAATTGCCGGGTTAATTTAATTTGAATTGTTTAGCTAGCTCAATTTCTAGGAGGAAACGATAACTTATGATCAATAAATATTTATTTTAATTTAATGCAAGTTTTTTTGTTTCTTTTGTGAGAAATCTTTACCCTTCATTTGGGCCCCGCAACTAATTTTGATACAGGGCCCCTCCAAAGCACGCTACGCCACTGCATAACATACAAAAATTAGTTTTTCTCGAAAATCCGCTTATATAGGATAATGGTTCAAAAACGTATTGTATCGGGTTTTTCCGCTCTTGGTCACGGTCTAAAAAAAATTTCAAAAAAACTTGACAAATTGATGTTTTGGGCATCAGGCATATCAAACATGTATACATATATGTATACCTATATGTAGTTATGGATCCGCACGATACTCTCGAACGAAACATTCTATTTTTACGAAATTTGGTGGAAATGTTGAAAATCTCAAACCTTTTGACAAGTACCTGCTTTAATAGTTCAATTATCGTTCGAAAGTTTGCTAATAACAAACTCATATAGGTACTCCAAAAAATTTATTCAAAAAATAAAAAAAAAGATTTTTTTCCAAAAAATTCGACAAAAAATGTTGTGTGTTGCTCTGAATGTTTGGGAGAAATAGCTAATTTCAAAATCTAAAGACATCAGAATTAGTAAATTCTTCGTGTATATGGAGGATTTACGTCCTATTAACATTCATCACCACTAAAGAATTTTGATAAAAATATCACGGATGTATACTCTGAAATTTCTAGGAAGTATTGATTGGCTTTCTCTCACGAGAATGAGGTGGGACAAAGCCAGTGTAACTGTAGTTTTCATAAATTTTGTTAATAATCATACCGAAAAATTTTAGCTTTTATAAAAATTTTTGACCGGCTGAGTTTTATTTAAGAAACTTCTCGAAAGTGCTGCTGACTGCAGGTGTTCCACCAGCCAGCGATCTGAACGGTGGCTTTCATTTTCCTACTCCGTAGACTGTATCTTTACAAATTTTCAATCTTCATAAAACTCTTTCAACTATATTTTTTGAGGATCCGTAGTGCTAGGTGTCCCCAAAATAGTGGGACTGACCATAATATAATGACAAAATTGCACTGTTCGTTTAGTTTGGTACTATTTTTGTAACCAATCAAATATTAATGATAACTAACAAAATTGTAAATTTTGCTTAACTATAGAAAATTAAGAGGCTAAACAAGCAATGCAATTTTGTATAAGCTAAGACGGCCACTTGAATTTTTTGTAGGTGTTACAAATACATGAAGTTTCGTCATTCTTATCTGTACAACTCTTATCTGTATTACCGGATTACATATACGAGTACATACTTAAATTGGATGAGTCAACTTTTTTCAATTATGAGGTAATTTTGCAGGAGATTTTAACGATGGAATTTTTATAGCGATAATATACATAATAAAAATAAAAATTGTGAAAAAATACTTTATTATTACTCTCTTAATTTAATGACTTCTGTTGCAGAATCTGTTGATTACAAAACAAAGTATTTATTTAATTATTGTTATTTTTACATAAAAAAGAAAAAAAAAACAATAGACTTACTGATTGGACTACATTTTTGAAATAATAATTATGTGATTTAGTTCGGCACGGATCGAATCTTTTCTTATTGTGTTGTTCTACTTTTACACAATTTGTTACAAATCAATTGTTTTTTCTTTGAAACAAAAGAAAATAAAGTTTCGTTCAAGTTATAATCTTGTTTGTTAATTAAAAAATTGGAATAGTTAATCCAAAGGTGTGAAACATACATTAGTCCCAATTTCAGTGTTTAACCATAGTAAACCTAACGCAAGCTTAATGATATACCGACCTAAGTCTTACTTTTACTTTAATAATATTTTAATTCAAAAAAGCCTTATAGTAGCCTCCAGATATCTATAATACTGTAGGAAATACTTCAATAGTTGCTATATTATTCCCCAAATTGAATTTCAAATTCTTTTAATCGAATAATTTTTTCACAGAGCGTTCAACAGTGGTTGTAAAAAGCGAAATTTTTGAAATACATGGCCTTCTTAGCGCTTCCACCAAAACTAAAGACTTTTGCAAAAAAAAATTTACCGTAGAAGATTTTAATTTTAGCAGCTTTTTAAATTAAACGATTCCAAAAAATGTTCAAAATCGTTAATAAAACTAACAGACTGCACCCCGCAAATTGTCTTTTTAACTCTTATTGCATATAATATGCATTCTAGAGACACCTATAATATTACCGTGGTTGCATAATGAATTATCTAATGCCGGTTCTACACGATGCTACGAACACCTTCCAACATTGGACGTTCGATGGTTCATCGCATCGTGTGGCCGTTGTTCGAACCTACGAGTGTCCAATGTCGAGCGTCAAACATTCGCATTTGGCCATGTCCCGCTCGATGTCGGTATTCTTGCACCGAGTCAAAGGGATGCTTCGAACGTTTGAAGGTCAATGTTGGTTGCGTTGGTTGGTTCGACTCAGCAGCTGCACGACTCGTTCATGTGAAGAGAGACAACATCAGTGTATAACATTAGAGATAACATCAGACAGATAACAGCCTCGTCCACTGAGTACCAACACATCATCATTCGTATTGGATCAAACATTCGATTCACCGTGTAGCAGATACATTCGTCGCACCAACTATCGAACTTAATTGCCTCAAACGTTCGATCGAACGTTGGAAGGAACGTTCGTAGCATCGTGTAGAACCGGCTTAAAAAGCGGAGAGTTGTCACAAGTGTGACTATTATGTATGACGACAACAAGCGGATATAGCAGAACTTATTTTTTAGATATATCGGTGGAGAATTGTACAAATAGGACAAATATAGTTAACTTGCGGACTAACAGTATTCAAAACAATCAACCCATTAATAGTAAATATGATTATGTACATTCGTTAAATATACGAAAATGTAATAAAGGCATTGTTTTCGCTTGTAAACTTTGCCATATTGTGTTTACCATATTTCTTCGAGTGTAGGTAACTGATTTCAAAATAATATATGTAAAATTACCTTTGATTGATTTTGAATTATATCTGAATCATGTCTTTTAAGTAAAGTATAATAACAGACAGCTGTTGTATAAATGCTCACTGAAGGATGATTAACAATTCAAAAATGTGTACCGTTATATGTAATTCTGTGATTTTTCGATGTAATTTAATTCATGATTCTTTTTTTATAAAAGTTTAAAATAAAATCGACTTATTCAATTTTGTATTTCATTTGTTTAAATTGATTTTTCACAGTAAATATAGTATATTATTCAACAAGCTGGTAATGATAGCTACTACTCACGAAGATGAAATTGCGATATTTTTTCTACGACTTTTTTCCTTTTTGATTTAAATAAAATTGAATATAAATTTTAAATCAAAAAAATAAAATTTTTAATCTATCTCTAATTTCATTAAATGTTTATATATGTACAAACGATGAAAACAAAATACAAACTACTTTGTTTACTTAGACGTTACTACGCAACATATATGAAATTAAAACTTATAGATATGTTATTCACAAAACAATCGCAAAACTATTGAATAATGGCTAATACGGTGATTTCATTGGTCGAAAGATATTGAGTAATGATCATTCCTCCACACTATAGAGGGTAAATATCAGGAGGACTGTCTTGGCCGGAAAACAATAGAAAAATAGTTAAAAAAGTGTCCGGTTTTAAGTACTAAGTAACAGTTCAAAAACTCGCCAGAATAGCGCTAGAGTAGCAAAAGAGTATAGTGATTTTTTGTGTTGTTTTATAAAAATTTTTAAAATAATAAAACTATTATATGTAACAATTATAATAAAAGAACAATAATTACATAACAACGCGGATGTTTTTCTTTCCTTGTTTACTTCTCTAAATTTACCCTTTTGCTACAGTGGCACCGCCACTATTTACGCCTTTCTATGGACACTTTTTGATACAGAGATAGTGCTCCTGATATCTACCCTCCATACTCCACACCTTTAAATAATACCTAACTTCTACTCAACAGGAGTAGAAAAAACAATTTTTTGATTTTCGATTAATTCTTTTGTTTCAAACAAATAAAGAAAACAATTATAGTTCAATAGGTTGGATTTTCTGAATTAAAATTGAAATGTTGTAAAAAACAGAGATTTATAATTTTATTAATATGTTATTAATTAACTGTATATTAAAATATGATAATTATAATTAATATGTAGGTAAGGCAATGACAGTTTGTTTTGGATGAGACGTGTCATTGCGTAATTTTTTTTCATTATTGTTTACACAGAACATAATTGTTTATTATTATTATTATTATTATTATGTATTATTATTTAAAATAGCGAGTTAGGCGTGTAGATAATCACTATAACGGAAATCTTTATATTGTTATAAGTTAATCTTTTGTGGAGTTGTTCCCATTAAAGTGCCGATTTTAATAAATTTTATTCTTATAAGAAAACTACCTACGGTTTTCATGGATTCCTCGTTACCAACAATAACCTGGGAACGAAATTTTCTTCTTTGCTAAATAATAAAATTTCAGAGTACAAAATTTCATTTTAGAATACAAATCGATATTTCAATACCCTTACGATTCTAACATTATTGAAAAAGTAAGTAATAACTTCAAAAACTTACAAGCTAGCCTCAAATTTCATGACTTTTCGACATTAAAATTACGATTTTTGAGATTTTAAATATTTTCGTAAACTTGATGACGTCACCAAGTTAAAAATTTTCATTTTTTGCGCAATTAAATGTTGTAAAAGTAATTCAGCTTATAATAAATTTTAGTGTTGAATTCTTGGACAAAAACTGTGTTTAAACATGAATTTCATGTAATTTTCGCGAGAATACTTCAATCCTGGCAACTTGGGCTCAATCTATACACCTTATTCGTAATGCGCACAATTTTTTTTTTTAGTTTCTTAATAGTAAGGGGACAGGAAAATATTTTTTAAATATTTCTCCCGAAAAATGTTTTAATATTTTATCGCCCTAAAAGTTAACCCTCGGAATCAAAGTTTAGCTTTTTATACCTTCATGTCTACAATATTTTTCGTCGAATAGTTTTCCCAAAAAATCACCTGCAATAAACTGAAGAACGAACAAACACCAAATGTCCGAATTTTGATATGAACTTCAAGTTAAATTTTGATATCACTGTCATTCAAGCAGATATTTTATCTTTTTCTTTCAGAAAGCGTCAAACCCGAATAGGTTTTTCTGTCATTTCGCATAATTTATTAACTTACTTAGAGATCCCTACGTCCAATTACTGACCTTGTGTTTAATCTGATTAATACAACACTTCCTTTTCACCATATTCTGTTTATAATTGATGTATAGATGCCCTTATTGACAGCTAGACCTTATTTAGATTTATAATGCTCCACTTACTTTTATATAGCCATATACATTTTACTTACAAATGTAACTGATATTTTGTTACATATTGCCACATGAATTGAAAAACAATACACCTTTGTAACAAGCGCAAGTTGATTACAAATAAAGACTAACCTTGAAAAATTAAATCCACCCACACGGCAACAAAGGTGGTCTCTAACTAATTTATATCCGTATAAAACAATACCTGTTGTACAGTTAGAAAAATTTATAATAAAATTAGAACTCTAGTATACGCGGTCAGACCATTGTCGGATATGATATTTTTTATTATACCTAATAAATTATTTTGAATTATGGCGGTGTATGTGAGAATTTCCTCTACCAACATTCACTATAACTGCCGCGAAATGAGGTTAATTTGATGGCTCAGTAGCAGTTAAACTAAACGAATTTAATTTATATTCGGAAGTACTTATTCAAATTATGTGCAATAAAAGATTGGCCTGAACTAGTGTTGTGCGAATCGAATACTTTGAAGAATCGAATACTGTGAATATGAATACCCACCTGTATTCGAATACGTATTCGAATACATCTATTCGAATACATAAGTATTCAAATACAGGTGGGTATTCATATTCACAGTATTCGATTCTGCCATCACTAGACTATGTATTAAATGTATTCAAATACATGTATATGAATAATTAATATACTCATTCTATAGTTGACAATTCTGGGAATTTATAAAAAGACACTATTATTGTCTAGCTTTGATTCTATTATATTATTGCATATTGGCTCTTCTTTACTAATAAGGACAATACTAATTATCATTATAACTATATTATAGGCAGATTCCTTACAATTTGGATTAAAAGTTTTGAAAAATGAATTTTTGGTACGTTATTATTATTATGTTAGCTTATTTATATGGACGCTCTACCAATTTGTTGGTACTAGTGATGGGTCGCACATATGCGAGTCACTCCAAAAGAGCGACTCTTTTAAGTGTGCGGTGTGCTGTGCGACTCTTACAAAAGGAGTCATTAGCACAGTCCGCCATTACTACATGTATTGATTAAATGAGCACATAATTGAGCGCATTTTTTTTGTGCATGCTATACTCAACTGGACATCAGATTAACATATGTTGCATATTATGGCACAAACAAAAGATTTCGACTTTTTCAAAAATGAAGTGTTATGCACTAATTTATGGGTTCCTACTTCCTGGGTTGACATTTGATAAATTGTATTCCAGTTTATAATGTTTAAAAATATTTCATATGAATTGAACAGTATGACTTTTTTACGTATTATATGTTATTTTATTAATATGTCCGAAATATTGTACAGAAAACTACTACCGCAGAGTAAAGAAGAAGTAAATTTTATTTTATTTAATACAGACTTTAAAATGTACCTACTTAAAAGGACATCATATAGAAGACAATAAAAGGAAAGGACGGAAAGGACAATAAAAGAAACGACAGACCAATAAAAGAAAGGACAGCACAGAACCTATACCACAATAAAACACTGTGCTATGTGCTCCAGAAGAATTGTGATTCGTTTCAAACTTAATCACACACAACATGACACGTAACACAGTATGCGAGTGTGCTTGGTACGTTGTGTGCTCCAAAAGAGTCGCTCACTCTGTGCGGCACACCTCACTGTGCGGAGTCATGTGTGCTAGCACACATAAAAGAGTCGCTTCGACCCAACACTAGTTGGTACGTTCTTTGCCCTTAAAAGAAGATTAAAACATGCAAATCTCAATTTGTTATAATTACTAACGGAATTTGTTTTAAAAGTGTAAGTAAAACCAGACATTGTAAATTATAAATATTTTATTATTACAGAATACCAAGAAATAAAAATTTAAAAAAACATCCCAATACAAAAATTATGAATACAACAAATGAATCCACGAATAAAACGAATCTGAATACTAAGGTATTGGATTCTAAGATTCTCTTAGTAAGGACAAAGTATTCATTCAAAAGAATTCGAATACATTGTGAAGTATTCGGATATATGAGTACTTCTTGTGTATTCGAATACGTATTCGATTCTGTATTCGATTCTCACATCACTAGCCTGAACCCAATTCTGAATACATAATCAATTTGCTTTGTGTGAACATCGCGCGCTTACGTGGGTCTTGGTATTGATATTATAAAGACACTAGTTTCCCTTAATCATACGATAAATAGTACGATGGATGATCAACAAAAATCGATCAAGTGTCTGTCAATGAACGAATTGAACTACTCATATATGGCTTACGGCATTTCGGTTGTTTCCTTTGTTTCCATACGCGCTTCAAATTGAAAATGAATATTAAAAACTTCCAAAAAGATATACTATTTTTGAATTTTTAAATTAAAATTCACAATTTTGGTTGTTTGCTTTGCTTCCATAGATAGATCAGTGGTTCCCAAACCTTTTGGTCCGCGACCCCCCTTTGTACTTAAAAATTCCAAAGGACCCCAAAAATATGGAGCAATAGGTAAGAAATGTGTAGTAAATGGGTGGATAATCTGTATTCAATTGTTTCTACGACCCCCTAAAATAGTTTTCGCAAACCCCACGAAGAAAATCACTGCCAAAGACAAATATGGAAGGCTTTTCCAAAAGATACACTATCTTTAAACCTTTATTGTTGAGATTCACAACTTCCTCTCAAATTGTTTTGTTGAATTTGAAACAGTTTTACGACTAGATAATTTATTGTCTTTGTTATTGCCACAAAATTATTACGTATTCGTTGAACATGTCCTTGGTGAAAGCGTTAGAGAATAAATTAAAGTAAAAAAAATGTTTTTTAAGAAAAAGCTTTTATTTAAAAATGGGCTAAAAAAAATAAAATAACTTTTGAGTGAAGTTTGAAGCAATATGCAACATAATTTATAAAAGCTTGAGGCGTTATCATTAATTATTTCTGTTTTGGATGTTTTGGATATAAGTGTAGCTATTTTACTTTTCAGTAGTTACCAAACAATTAAACGCCTCAAGCTTTTATAAATTATGTTGCATGTTGCAACACTTCAAACTTCACTCAAAAGTTATTTTATTTTTTTTAGCCCATTTTTAAATAAAAGCTTTTTCTTAAAAAACATTTTTTTTACTTTAATTTATTTTTTACTTTTTAGTCTGATTACAATTAATTTTAAAAAAAAAAATTAAAGTAGTAATTCTTTTACTTATATTTTAATCGGTTAATTTACCCTAATCAAGCATAACTATGGAAACAAAAAATTGCAGTGTAAAATCAATGGACAATATCTGACAATTCAAAATGTCAAAAAGTTGCACAGGACTAAAAATCAAAATTTTTGGTTTGGGGTGATTTAGGGCAAAACTAATTATACAATATTGCATTGTCATCAAGGTTAGACAGGTATGCAAAATTTGAAACCTCTAGCTTAATTAGAACTTGTCTAAATTTTGATTCCAAGATTTGATCTAAACTAACATACTAACATATCAAGTTAAATAAAAGCTTTTAACAAAATTTGAAACCTCTAGCTTAATTAGAACTTGTCTAAATTTTGATTCCAAGATTTGATCTAAACCAACATACTAACATATCAAGTTAAATAAAAGCTTTTAAAAACAAATTTTTGTGCGTAAAAATGTGAAATATGAAATTGAAAATATGCAAATTTTGGTAATTTTAAACTACCGCATTTTTTTCACCTGTAAAAAATGTCACATTTTTAACTAATCGAATTACGAGATGTTTTTTTTAATTAATTTTTTTTTACGTTGCGGTTTTTCTACATGTGGATTACGCTTGATTATCCAAGGTTTGCCACTTTTTTCTTTCGTACACCCAAAACGTACCAATTACGTATACGTGGTAAATACAATACACACACGAAATATGAATTTTTTGTGATATACAAATTAAACGAATATAAATATAGCCTATTCATAATCAAATGAATAATATTTAAATAACCAAGGCCGTGGTGAATATAAAATTACACAAGTTGATAAAAAAAATATGTAGGTACGTAAAATTTTGTACAAAATAAATAATTGAAGTCCTTTATTTATTTTTAAGAACAGTGGTTTTTTGTTACTTTTATAAAAATAACGATACAATGTGATTTGATACAAAACTGTAAGAATTTTTTATAAGTGTGGGGCCACATCTGTGAGAATCTCCCGCTAATTTAACATATAAAGTGCCGAGATTAGTGTGATGTATTTGTGTTGCAAATGTTGCCTGTACTTACCTGGCGATAAATTATAGTAAAAAAAAATGTTTTTTAAGAAAAAGCTTTTATTTAAAAATGAGCTAAAAAAAAAAAAATAAAATAATTTTTGAGTGAAGTTTGAAGCAATATGCAACATAATTTATAAAAGCTTGAGGCGTTATCATTAGTTATTTTTGTTTTGGACGTTTTGGATATACGTATAAATGTAGCTATTTTACTTTTCAGTAGTTACCAAACTTAATTAAACGCCTCAAGCTTTTATAAATTATGTTGCATATTGCTTCAACTTCACTCAAAAATTATTTTTTTTAGCTCATTTTTAAATAAAAGCTTTTTCTTAAAAAACATTTTTTTTACTATAATTTATTTTCTACTTTTTAGTCTGATCACAATTAATTTAAAAAATGAATTAAAGAAGTAATTTTTTTACCTATATTTTAATCGGTTAATTTACCCTAATCAGACATAACTATGGAAACAAAAAATTGCAATGTAAAATCAATGGACAATATTTGACAATCCGAAATGTCAAAAAGTTGCACAGGACTAAAAATCAACAATTTTGTTTTGGGACGATTTAGGACAAAACTAATTATACAATATTGCATTGTCATCAAGGATAGACACGTATGCAAAATTTGAAACCTCTAGCTCAATTAGAACCTGCCTAAATTTTGATTCCAAGATTTGATCTAAACCAACATACTAACATAGCAAGTTAAATAAAAGCTTTTAATAATTAAAAGTGACAGACGCGTAGCTGACGAATGGCTGGCTGTAAAAATTTTTGTGGACGTTGAAGATCGGGATTTTGCAGGATATAAACAAATGCTCAATAAAAATTAGTGACTCGCTCGAAAACTATCCTTTCTTCAAAGTTTTGGACTTTTTAACGATTTTTTTTTGCCGACCTTTGGCTGACACTCCGTGTTTCGTGACCAGAAGATGCAAATTTTAAGCGCAAAAACTTTTGTGTGAGATTTTGTGTAACAAAGACACAAGTTTGAGGTTGAAAAAGCCGCATGATTGCAAAGAATCAAAATTTATTGAGTGAGAGCATTTTTAAGAGATGTTGTCAAAGCTAAAGTTGCTACAAATCGAAATTTTTAAAAATTATATTTTATGAAATTTTTCGAAATTTCGCTCCGCTAATAGAGGTTCGGTTAGAAAATTCATATTTCAGGTCATTCACTATGGGAATACATAACACAAAAAAACGAAACATTTAAATTTATCCGATGATTTATTTAAAAAAGTGTCTTTAAAATAATTGCCACCTTTTGTAACACCTTCCATCAAAAAGACTGGAGAAAAAAAAAATTCGATTTTTTCAAAAATTTTATTGAGTTTGGTTTTTATGTTTTAACGGCAGGCCAACAAATGTACATTAACACTCGGAAAACTTCTATTCGATTTTTTGGTTTTCTGGGAGCTTCTTAGGGCCTCAAATGTCAAGATTCGGTGACGAAAATATATTTTCTTCTATATTTATAAACAAGTTGTTGCACATATGTAAATATTGTTTAATATTTTTTTGATTTCGAATGATTCATCCATCAACGGAGAAAGCTTAGTTACAGGCCCGCCAGCTAATAAGCAATATATTTCTAAACGAATAGCTGTTTCTCTTCGCTATTTTTTAATCAAGACTTATTAGCAGATACATATGTGTAAGTACTTTCAAATAAACAAACTGTCAATTTTTGCTAGCTAATTTTAACTAGTTACTTCGCTTTAAAAAAAAAAAAAGGAAGAAAAATATACAAGGCAATCACTATATCGAAGCTTTTTTATGGTAGCCTGTAGAAAGGCTTCGATAAAGGAATGTCAGCGGCCGACTACAACGACTCCAATTCAAAAAAATTTATTACTTCACACATATTTACAAATGTATATACATATAGATTTGAATAGCCACATTTTAGTCTCAACATGCCAATTTACATCCGCTTTGCATTACTCATACTGCATATGATTATATATTTACTATTTCCCATAGTAATTGACGGTAAAGTCAGCGAACGAAAACCATATTGACTTCTCCCTAACATTTGGTTGTCTGTGTATTTAAAAATGCGATTGTTTTGTTACGGCTCTATGACGGTGATTAAGTTCTAAACACGCAATCGTAATATTATTATGCATAATATTTTACTTATGGGTGCATTATCAATTTTACCTACATATTACATTCCATGATAAGAATAATTGTGCCATGTAAAATGCAATGAGTAATGACCAACATTATCCGTTTGCCTGATTACCAATGCTACGTACGTACTAGAGATGATCGATATCCAAAGCTACGTACTAGAGATGATCGATATATCGTCAATAACTGGAATACCCAGTAACTGGTTACTTAAATAACCCCTTTGGAAATATCGATAACATAGGTCAATATGAATATATTCGAAAGCAAGGATCACAGTAATTTATTTTAACCACCTACGGAGAATTTCAAAATAATAACGCCCCAGGCAAGTTACACATTTTCTATTGTAGCACATTTAAAAAACCCTTAAAAATGAACTATTGTCTATCGTACAGTTATCTATTTGTATTTGTAATTTTGTATTCATAAAATTGTTAAAATTGTGTATATAAAGCCTAAATCCTTGTATAGACAAGTATTTGAACAGATATTGCACTACAACAAAGCAAAAAATGTTCTTTAGTATCCGTCAGTACTATAGATCTGTGCATATTTCACTAGCAGAACCGTTTATACGCATATCGAATACCTTACAATATGTTAAAATATCCAAATACCATACCAGTTATTATAATAACTGTTATAAATAACAGTTATTTTTCAGTAACTGTTATTGCAATAACAGTTATTAGAAAATAACCGTTTAGCTCATCTCTACTACGTACGTTACAAGTTTATTTATGATGTGAGTGGAGGAAGAAAGGAAAGTGGTATGGAGGTTAGGAATTAGTAGATTTGTGTTTGTAGCCGCCGTCCTAAGAAACTATGCCAATATTTACGTAAAAAGTGAAGAGAAACTGTAGAAAAACCAGTCGTATACTTAACTATAGTTAAATAAGTTAGTTTGTTTCTTTAAGAAAAAAACTTTTTTGATAGTCACCATTTTTATTACAGCTAAACTACTGACTTAATTAAAAAATTGTCCAAGTACGAGTTGTATAGGTAACCGCTAGGAAATAGATTTCTATAACCAGTGGCTTTACAGCATTACTAAATATCGTGTCACTAATGAGAATTGTTATTTTTTCTTGGGAATTTCCCCACAAGAATAAGATGTTTTTCCAAGATAAAAAGTGACCTGTGTCCGTCTCTCGACTATCTTTGTTAGTGATGAGCAAAATTAGTCTTGGTCTTGCATTTTTTGCAAGACCAAGACCAAAACCAAGACTATGTGTATCAAGAGCAAGACCAAGACCAAGACTATAACTAAGGCTGCAACTCAAGTGAGCTAAAACTCAAGTGAGCAATCCCAAGACAAAAGCAAGAAAAAAGCAAGACTCTTGTTAAACTATTTAAATAGTTTGGAAGTATAATTAATACCGTAAAGAGAGAAAATTCTGATTTTAGAAGGAAAAAATTTGGTAATAAAAAAATGCAAGAAAGTGCAACATTTTTTAGCAATACCAAGACCAAGACCAAGACTGCATTTTGCAAGACCAAGACCAAGACTCAAACTGCTCTAGCAAGACCAAGACCAAGATTTTTAATGCAAGAATAAGACCAAGACTTGGCAGTCTTGGTCTTGGTCTTGCATTTGCTCATCACTAATTCTCTGTACTCAAGACAATTGATTAAACTTCATAACTTCATAAATACAGTCGATTCTCGTTAATTCGAAACTCGAAGGACTCTTAAAATATTACGAATTATAGAGAGGTTCCAATTATCGCAGGTAACAATTTTAATTTTTTAAGCATTTGCGATGAATGAATTTGAACTTGTCTCAAAATGTACTTACAATCTTTCTGTCTCTTTCTCTCTGCAACTTTGAATTGTCGAGTGTTTGACGCCGATGAGTTCGAATTAACGCGTCGTTTTGTTACGCAGCAATGATTTTTTCGTTCGAATTACCAAGTGTATAAAAATGTTTGTTTTAGTTCGAAATATAAAGAGATTTTGTAGGGAACTCGTGATACCTTTGACTTATAGAGAGTTTCGAATTATCGCAGGTTTGAATTAACGAGACTCTACTGTAGATATGAAAAGTATAGTTCGCTTCAAATTGTAAGAGAAACCTTTTTCATGCGGTGGATTAGGACGATATTAAAAAATTTCATACAAAATATATAACTCAAAACGCTAAAATACCTCACAATTTCCTTAGAAGTGGCCTTTCTAAACAAGATAATGCATTAATTTACACATGGGAACACTTTATTTTATTTGTATAATATTATAAAAATTGCGATAAATAGATCAGTTTGAACATTAAGGTACCATCATAGTGTGATCGGCCGAAAAATAGTCAATTTTCGCGATTCTTTTGGAGGGATATGATGGGGGGAATGGGGATGAATTTTTTTTTACGATTAATACCACTATATTTAACAATACAAAAATTTTTTTTATTTTTTATAACTAATTATCATTTTTTGAAAAAAGTATCTTTAAAAGGGGCGGATATTGGTGCCCACAATTGCGGCCGCAGTTTTCATTTGAAAAAAGGAATAAAATAGATTATCAATCTGTAGGTAAGCCGCTATGTACCTATGGGAGCTTTTTTATCTTGAAATTTGAAAAAATTGCGACGGTTTGAATGAAAAGTAAAACATTTTTTATAGTTTTCCGTGTGGAAAATAGAAAGATTTAAAAAAAAGCTCCCATAGGTACATAGCGGTTACCTACAGATTAATAATCTATTTGATTTTTTTTCCAAATGAAAACTGCGGTCGCAATCGTGAGCACCAATATCCGTCCTTTTTTAAAGACACTTTTTTCAAAAAATTATAATAATTATAAAAAATAAATAAAAATAAACAAAAAAAATATTTTTGTACTGTTAAATAGTGGTATCAATCGTAAAAAAAATTCATCCCCGTTCCCCCATCCTGTCCATCCGAAAAAAATCGCGAAAATTTACTATTTTTCGGCTGATCACACTGTGATGGTACCTTAATATTCAAATTTCTTACTTTTTGTGACTTTTCATTCTCATTATGCCCTTTTATTGGCATTTTTTTTAAAAAACGCACAAAAAAACGTATACAAAAAAACTGCATAAAAAGAGGTTACACTGTATTAGTAATATCCATATATTTAATTTCAATTTTTGATCAGTGGTTTATTTTTGGCTACTGCACACACCCCCGAATCAAAGTTATTCTTGTTCCTTGCCTTAGTACACCTATATACATGTTCTATCTATATTCCATTTTATTACGTGTTCAACACAAGCTTTTATCGCATTGTAAAATTTCCACTGCTAGATACTATAAGTAAATATGTAATTATAAACTGTAAAGAGTGAAAATATTTTTACGAAATATACTTAATTACTAGTAGGTGCTTCGATGGTATTCGGATAAAAATTACTTAATAATTAACCCTAGAATCATACGTACTCGTCAAAACGACGAACGAACTTCTCTACCGGCTCCAATACAGTGACTTGTCGGTACCTGCTCGCTGTGAAACTTCTGTTATCTAATTTATTTGTTATTATAATACATAAGACATATAAATTTTGTTTATAGCTATTGTCGTTTTTTTTATACTGAAATAGTGTGCGTCAAAAGGACGACGATGTATGATTAACCTATATTTTTTTTAAAGATTTTGCACTCCACATATAAAAGTTTTCCTAATTTTTCTAAAATTTATTAAAGATATGGATGTTATAATTAATTTATTCAATGATTATGATAATGTGAAAGATGATTACAGCTGTTTGACTTATAAAGACGACATAATACTGAAGTTTTAATATATTGAATCGAAAACTAAAGAATGCGTCTCGAATGACTTAATAAAAGATTAACAATTTATTTTGTGGAAAATATTTTAATTTTTATTATTTTTTGAGATCTTATTTAAAAAATTACTAACAAATTTTAGAAAATTTACAAATGTGCCTAATGGGGAAATAACTACATATCTATAGGAATATTTATGACTGAGAAATTTCACATTCTGTAAAGTCACACATGTCCACTGACTCATCATAGTTCATAAATTAATTATTACAATTGATGTATTTATCTATTTTTTAATTTTTATAATGAAAATATGCTTTGATAAAAAGATTAAAAAAATTAATAAATATATTTATATTAAGAAATTTTTCCAAGTCCAATTTTTTTTTAAATATTTTGTTCGCTTTTGTAGTATTGTTATGTAAAAAAAATTTTTTTTGCAAATAAACTCTAAAACTCCCCATAAAAAGTCCATTCGTCGAAACGACGCCGATGTATGATTAACTTGACTCGTAGACCAACGTATGATTCTAGGGTTAAGACCAAACATATTTCTTCTTAAAAAGACCAGTGACAAGTGACAACCTAAATTCAGATTTATAAAAAATAATTGTAACTACTAATCTTCATTCTACTTTGCAAAAATACCACTTTTATTTTGAAGCTGTGACAATATTGTTTCAAACCGTCAGTTCATTTTCAAACAGAATGTTGAAAAATGAAAATGTTGTGTTTTGCGAAGTAAAATATTTGTTTATTATTCACAAATATAGAATGCCATAAAGTAACGCTCAAATCTATTAATATTAATCTTCATTCTGTTAGTTCACAAAATATTTCCACTTTCTCAAAAAAAAAGTATTAACTACAACGGAACTCTTTTTTATGCGTTTTTATGCCGGTTTTTAAAAAATGGCCATTAAAATGCATAATGTGAATCAAAATCACGAGACAATAAGAAACTTAAACAATTAGGTACTATAATAACTTTCTTTGATAAAAATACTTTTTAACGGCTTTTAAGCATTTAATCAATACATTTAATAATAACATAAGTTATTGCATCATTTAATTTTGTTAAAGATGTATTTTTCAAAATTTTCATAATATTATAAAATTTAAATAAAAAGTTTCTACGTGTAAATTAATGCTTTATCTTGTTTATAGGAACAACTTCTAAGGAAATTTCTAAGTTTTGAGCGTTTTGAGTAATGTTTTTTCGATGAAACTTTTTTTATGCGGTCCCGAGCCCGACCAACCGCACAAAAAAATTCTTTTGTACAATCTGGATCGAACTATACTTTTGATAGCTATTTATGGTATTTTTGAATATATTTTTTTTGTGCGATTTTTTTATGCGGTCCCTATCCACCGCACAAAAAAGAGTTCATCTGTACTAGTTTATTACGTTTTCATTACTTTATTTTTTTCGTTTACAAAGAATTTCCACTTTTTCAAAAATACAACAAAAAACATTTCAAATATGATTTTCATTTCTAGACGGTGAATCGACGCGACACGGAAACACCGACCACATTAAACACGGAAATCGCGACGTGGATTTCATTAAAATGGATAAAATCGTCGAACTGCAAACATCACCAACCAGTGCGGAGATTGAATGGCACGCCAGCAAGGAGGAAAATGATTTGATTGATTTCCACGTGAGTTCACCGTCAATATCACGCACATGTTCCAATTCGAGTTTACCGACAACATCCACCACCGCAGCAGCGACACATAGCGACGAAATCAAACATCTCTTGGATTCGGAATTGTCACATTTTGAAGAAGTGTTACAAAAACAACAGCAAGATGCTACGGATAAAACGGAGACGTTCTCGAATTTTTCGACAGACACCACAGATGGAACCGGCCGTGACGATGAGTCGCAGGTGGTCGAGTTGATTGATCTGAACGAATTTATCGACAATCACCAACTTCAGCGAAAACCAACGAAATCGTATCAACACAACGCCTTGTTGCGAAGTAACAGTGAACTACTGTTAGACTTTTTCGACTATTATCACGATCAAGCCACCACTGAAGCCTACGAACAACAACAGTTCAGTCGCTCAAAGTCCACAAACGATTTAGAACTGTTCAGTTTCGGGAATGGAATCGAAAAATTAATCGAACTGGACGACTTGGATCCACTGAACGAATTGTGTTTCAATCTAGACCAAAAAAAGCAAGATAATAACCTTTCACTACTAGACACCGGTCCTCCCATTTCCGCAACAATTGAAGAATGTTTAATCGACTTAGATAAATACCTTCAAGAATGCGAGAAACAAACGTGCGAAAATGGTCAAATCAATTTTGGTTTCATCAGTGACATTCCAACCGAAAATTTATCAAAACATCAAACATTACCGCACAATTTTAAACGAAAAGAACAACGCCAGCGAAATCAGCGAAAGTTATCGTTAGACAATTCGATCAAGCTAAATGTGGATTCCAAAAAAGAAATCGAAATTGCTGATGAAAATCATTTTAAACGTGTAGGAAATCCATTACGGAACACACTCTCAGCGACCACGGCTGCACGAATCATTATCAAACCGGAACTGAAGCGAAAATGTTACGCACGCAACACCTTCAGCGGCTTCCAGTACCGTAAACGCAAGAAAAACAATTACAAATATCTGGAGCATAAAAAATCCGAACATTCGGACAATGACGATAATGATGAGGATGAGGATGATTGTGACGACGAAGACATTGATTGGAGTTGGGTTTACGAAATCGATGCGAAAGAAAAGAAAAATAAAGAGCACCAGAGCGTGGCCGACAAAGAAACTATTCAAAACGTGGAACGTCCGGTATTGTTGCACAAACGTAATAGTAGCGTAACACACACAAATAGTAGTAACATCTGCTCGCACCACGCGAACATCACCGGGAACTGCGCGGCAAGGGACGAGGGACAACAACAACAACAAAGTAATACAACACCGCAAGAGTCATCAACCCAACGTCAACAACAAACCAGTGAAAACAATTCGAATTGTAGCGCTGATCGCGTTGAAACTATCGACAACGACGGTGAAATGTTGAAAACGTCCCCGGAAGCGAATGAGAATGAAATTAATAGCGACGCTCGCCGTCAAAACAAACAACGCTCGTGGCTGCGCACGTCAATGCGCCGTGTACAACACTTTCGTTTACCCGACACCGAAGACATACCATTGCCGTCGTCAATGGCCATAGCGGCCAGCAGCGTCGCGACGCCAACTACAACAAACGTGGTGACCACAGTATCACCACCACAGCAACCATCGGCAACAACAATCATCATGGATAATTTGACGCCGGTGTTAACGGTGCGTCACGATTCGCGACCGACCAGTGCCCCAAATCGTCTAGCATTCACACAAAATTTCCAATATCCGCAACGGATTTCCGTGCATCCCGCCGGCGTGAACAGTGAAGTGCCAGTGAATCGTTCGCGGTCAGTGAATCGACGTGACTCTCGCCGAAGTCATCGGCAATCACGTCCGACTGTGCGCTCATCGTCCAGCGATCATCGTGCCCGTAGCAGTTCAGAGTCATCGCGATCACGACGGCCACGCAGTGTATCTTCCACAGATTCGAGTATTGGATCCAGTATCGAGACGACACCGAGCTGTTCCCCGGTGGATACGCCAGATCGAAACACGTTGGATGGTTTAACGCAAACCGCGTCCAGGAGGTGGGTATTCTTGTTTTGTTATTGTTTCTTGTAATTAAATCAATAGTTAAGATTGAATTTCAATCAGAATGTTGTCCAACACTTCCTGGTCTCCATAGAAACACTTGTAAATTTTAACACAACAAAAGCAGGAGCATTAAATATTTATGACAATTTAACTCACGTGTATCAAGTCTCATAAGAATATTGTAGTTTTTTCAGTTTTACCACAAAGAAGCTAAAGTGCCCTGTAAACGATCAAATTTGTTTGACAAATTTGTTTTCCAAACTTCACGTTTTCATCAAACAAGAGCTTAAACGATCAAACCAAAGCTCAAACAAATTTGACAAACTTGCCCGTAGTTTGTCACACTAGTGATCCCCATAAAATAATTTTATTAGATAAAACTTGGCCAAACATAGAATAAATAATGAAAATTACGGGAAAAAGGTTGCTCGTACAGAGATTTGCAAAAATTTTGTCATATTTGCTATTCATTTCGGGGCAATTTAATGGAGCTTGTTTGACAAACACAACAAACACCGCCGCTCACCTTCAAACTTGTTGGTCAAACACGTCAAACAAGTTGATCAATCAAGATTTTCATCAAACACGTCAAAAACACGTAGATTGTTTGACAAACGCGTCAAACAAAGCTGCATACTATCAAATAATTTGACAAACACGTAAAATTTGACAAACAATTTGATCGTTTACAGGGCACTTAAGACAGATTTTGATTTTGACAGCTTAAAAAAGTAGTAGGGAACTTTTCATTCGTCATTTCATTATAGGTTAAACAATGAAAATAAAACAGACGTTTTTATTAATAAAAACTGATTTTAAAACCATAATAACAAGATAACTACACCAGACGTCCCATTCGGATGTATACATACGATTTACACGTTAAGGAAAGGGTAAGGTTAATTCGTACCAAAAAAGTCATGTTTTTGTTATTTTTTTGTGACGACACAGTTAAAATCTCTTTATTAAAACCAGTGGTACATTAAAGTATAACATTCGAAGAATACTTTATAAGATTTTCACGAAGAAATATTAAAAAATACAGTAATGGTAACAATTATTGGAACGTGTCTCGGAAAAAAGTAGAATTGCGGTGCCCCTCATAACTTCGTGCTGGATCATCCGAAATAAAAAAATTAAAGTTCATTCGTTAGATAATAGTTTTCCTCAAGTAACGCTGGGAGGGTTTTTCGAAATTTCAATTTTTCACTTTTTTGGAACACTTAGAACGGAAAAACACGATTTTTCCGAACACAACAAATTTAAAAAAACTCTCCAGCGTTACCTCGTAAATTATGTACAGAAATAGTGTTCAAAATTTCAAATGGATCGGTGCTGTAGTTTTGAAGTTATGAGGGGCACTGACTTTGAAAACGTGAGCTGTGGGGAAAACGCTTTAAAGTTTTGAACATTTAAAAATTCTTGTATAAAACTGATATAGAATACTTACTGCTAAACTAGATTTTGTACCCTACACTGACAAAATATACAGTACAGGTGAGAACTTAAAAAAATTATTACTTGAACCTAATAATGTCAATTTTTTGGTAAATCAATTTTTATCTGAAGATGACGAAACCAGAGTGAAGAATTAGGCCAAGAAGAAAAAGTGACGGTGTTTTTAAGATGTGTCAGAAAATAGTAGATTTTCTTGTTGGTAAAAGTTCTATCATTTCTTGTTCTTAATCATTTAATTTAATTGGTTTGTTGACTATAATAATGGCATAAGTTTTTTTTTCCACCATTGTTTTCAGTCTTCGTAATTTTTTTTCTATTGGACAATAGAAAGTATTTTGTCAATATTTTGGACACGAATCTCTTGGGCCGTAATTCAAGCCTTTATTACCTTTGCAAAACTATCCTTCTAATCATCGCATTTCCTTGAACACGTGTTTGGAAAAACAGTCTGCATTACAAACCCGTGTGCGTTTAGAGGACGGGAGCCTTGAATTGTACATATGTTTTGAGTGTTACAAAACCGTACGGATTTCGAGGCAACAGCGCCTCCTAATGAACACGCAAACGGAAATACGCAGCCAGGAGTAACCTAACGAATCCCGAATTTTGATATTCGATTTCGTTCCTGAGTTGCGGGTCCTCTGAAACCTAAAAGTTTTTTTTTTATAGAAATTAAACGTAAATAAGGAATTCAAATGGGTCACTCTATATTTTTTCTAAATTGTGTTTTCTACAACTCATAATATTCCCTGTCGCGTTTTTACTAGTTGACGACAGTTCTTCTTTTTTGAAAAAATTGCATTAAAGGTTGACTTTTTGAGAAATTACCCCTCACGACTATCGCTTTAATTAGAGCACGCTAGGCATTAAAATTGAAGAAGTATAATAAATCATTCTTAAAGAAGTTTCACTGTAATAAAATATATATTTACAGACAAGGTAACACTTAACTACAACAATAAATTTATGCATGGTTGGGGTTACATACGTCGTCCGTTTGAAATATTGATCCTTAAAGTCCTTCAAAATTTCCTTTTGATATTATAATATCTATATGTAGAAAGCTCGTTTTAGTGGATATGCATAAAATAAAACGTAATTTCTTTTATATTTATTCAAGAAGTAAAAACATTTCCAAAAAGAGTGGAAAAGACAGTGTCTTTGCAACGACATCCCTGCTATAGATAATTTCCATATTTAACATTCGAAACTTCTGAATGTAAACCCAAATGGTCAGACTCTCTAATTTTCAGGTCACAATTTTGGATCTGTTGGAGCTACAATCTTTGCAGCTAAATGGTCTTGTTAAAATTCATATAAAGCCACCCAAAAAAAAAAAACAAAAAAAAACAAAAACAAATTTTAACGAGTAGGCCAAGAATTCCGAAAAAATGAGAAAAAGAAACGAAATATTAATAGAAATAAGTATTTATCTTTTTTTTGTCGTCTGTATTTTTGGAAACATTTTAGCGAGTTTCCAGAATGGATACACGCTATTTCAGCCGCTGTCATAACGCGACCTGAGCCCGGGACTATGGCAGAAATTTGTTTTGAGGTCCCTAGAACCCGAAAATAACCTTCACTAAAATTTATATATATATATATATGTATATATATATGTATTTATATATATATATATATGTGTCCGCACGATAACTCTCGAACGAAATGTCCTAGGATTACGAAATTTGGTGAGAACGTTGGAAGTCCAAAAATCTTGGATGAGTTCTTCGGCCAGACGTGTCTGACCTCAGGAACATGGTTTTTCAATAAGGAGATATTTGATATGGATTATCCACATACTATATTTCGTTACTGAAGTCAAATAACGACTTATAGAGTTAGTATGTACATACCAATATGTATGTAGTAAGATACTATATATGTACATATTCCTCAAAGACCTATGCATGTACCATTGATATATGAATACTATTCATCTATCTATGGCATGTACATAATTACGAATTAAAAAAGCCGCCAAGTGCAAGTTGTACTTGCGCCAATAGTGTTCCGTACAAGCAGTGATTATTATAGATTTAATGTAATATGTAGCATATAAAATACCTCTGTCGCAGCATCCTGCATAACATAACGAATTTCCGTTTACAAAAATTAGT
This sequence comes from Brachynemurus nebulosus, assembly GCA_035578155.1. Lineage (NCBI taxonomy): Eukaryota > Metazoa > Arthropoda > Insecta > Neuroptera > Myrmeleontidae > Brachynemurus > Brachynemurus nebulosus. The sequence continues at coordinate 5,485,516 of JAPWDM010000029.1, forward strand.
TTTTGTCGGAAATTAGTTGACAGAATAATTATTGTTCAAAAACCTTTTTTATGTGATTTTTTCAATGGTGTAAAAAAATGTTACAAAAATTTTTGAATTTGGGGAAATTTTTGCAAAATTTAATTTTTTTCACGAAAAATGCCCAAAAAACCATGTTCCGAGCATCGCATTTATGGCAAGATTTTTGGAGAATTTCCAGAATGGAATTCAGCTATTACAGCCACTGTGATGACGCGACTTGAGTCCGGGTCTATGGCAAAAATTTATTTTGAGGTCCCTAGAAACCGAAAATAATATTCACTAATATATATATATATATATATATATATATATATATATATATATATATATATATATATTTATTAGTGAATATTATTTTCGGTTTCTAGGGACCTCAAAATAAATTTTTGCCATATATATATATATATATATATATATATATATATATATATATATATATATATATATATATATATATATATATATAGACATATATGTATATATATATATACATATGTATATATATATATATATATATATATATATATATATATATATATTTTCGCACGATAACTTTCGAATGAAATGTCCTATTTTTACGAAATTTGGTGAAAATGTTGGAAATTCGTTAGTCAGACACGTCTGATGCCGTAAGCATGTTTTTTTGAGCATTTTTCGTGAAAAAAATTTCTTTTTGCTAAAATTCTAATGGTGTAAAAAAAACATTTTTTTACACCATTAGAAAGATGAGAAAAATCAGATAAAAAAGATTTTAAACCATCATTGTGTATAAACTGGTTACCGAGAAAAACTAATTTTTATAATCGGAAACTCGCTATGTTATGCAGGATGCTGCGACAGGGGTATAGTTAAATTATGTAACTGTGTGATGTAACATTTTTTACATTCTTGATAATTATAACTCTACACATAAGAAAATATATTATACTGTTTGATAATGATTATATTGTTCGAAACATGTTATAAAAATCTTTATAATTTTATATACAGTACTTGTCGCATTTGCTTTTGTTATATATAAATTGTAAAAAAAAAAACTTATTTTTTGATCAAAAATATTATCAATATCTACCATAATGTTTACCATATTGGTTTCTTACTAACTAAATAAACACAATATCTGACTTTTAACTACTTTAGGGATGACTTCAAGTTATTCTTAAACCATCTTTGTCCTGTCTTAAATTTTATGTTTAAAATAGCAAGTTAAAAGGCAACAAAATAAGATAATAGTAAGATCAGAGCCACTTTAAGAATTCTTAAGAGCCAATTTGATAGTAAGATAAAAAATTCAAAGAGGAAATAAGTAATTTATATTACATAATAACAGAATCAATACGCGTTAAAAATAAATGCGCATATAGTTAAAATATTTGTATAATTTATTAAAGAGACCGCAATAATCAGACAACATAAATATAATAATTAAAAACATTATTTAATTATTAAAGATAACATAACGGTAATTGGCAATTGCAATTAATATACATAAAAAAATTAATAATTTTATTAAATTCCTATTAATATTTTTCTTTTATTACATAGCACATTGTTTGAACAGTGTATATTTGTGTGTGTATCTATTATAATAACATTTGATAAATAACTCTTTAATTAAGTAATCATCGACTAATTTGTCGATATTTTATTGAACGTTTAAATCCTTGAAATTTATTTTTTTACAGATTGATATATCCGTTTGTTTTACATTATTATTTCAAATATAATTACGTAATCTATTAGAAAAGTGTTTGCATAATATGTCTTTACCCGAGTTATCAACACCGAAAAAAAGGAAATATAAAAATTTTAGTGCTAAAATTATTTGCAAAGAACTTTATCCCAATCTTTATTGTTCTCCTAGATCAGAGGTTCTAAAGTTTTTCGTTAGCCAAATTGTAAATATCGAAATATTTGACGGATTAAATAAAAAATTTAAAATAAGAAAAGGCACCAAGGACAAAATGCCTTTGATTACTAAAATGATTTCGGTGATCTACATCGACGAGTTGATCACAGAGGGAATCTTGGTCGACTTCCTGTTATACTTTACAAATTGAAAATACGGATACTAGCAGAAAAATCACAACCGGAAAATAGGCCACATTTTCTAAACAAATTTGGTTATTTTTATAGGAAAAATGGAATTTTTAAACGTAAATTATCCAAATTTTACCAATAGAATTAATTAATTTCATTTTGTAGCTATTAAAATTTTTTTTGTTTTATTTGGCTATGTAGGTACGTTTCGAGTGAAAACTCTTCTTCAGGCCATATTCTTAAAAATATTAAAAAATTTAAAAACAGGAAATTACACACAACAATAAATTACTCACAATTTCTTTTTAAAAAGTAATAAAATGAATGAAATCACAATAAGTTATTAAAATATAAAATTAAATTATAGATTTATAGAAACTAGACACTAATTTTTAGTCATTTAAAATAAAATAAAATAAAAATTATTAAAAACAGACAATATTTTAAAGTAATAAAATAAAATAAAATACTTTTTATGTAATAGTATCATGTCAAAATGATAAATGAATTAAAAACGAAAAAATTATAAAAATTTTAGAGACAAAAACAGAGTACAGATGTATTTCAATAAGAGATTTTATATATTTTATAATTTAATTTTATATTTTAATAACTTATTGTGATTCCATTCATTTTATTACTTTTTAAAAAGAAATTGTGAGTAAGTTATTGTTGTTCAAAAATGTAATTTCCTGTTTTTAAATTTTTTAATATTTTTAAGAATATGGCCTGAAGAAGAGTTTTCACTCGAAACGTACATAGCCAAATAATCATTTCTTTCAAAATTCCCTATTTTAATAATCCAAAATCACCAAAACTCTCCCTATATTTTGTAACTATTAATTTAAAAAAAAAAAAATTGTATTTGATGACGTCATCAGGTATACTAAACTTTTTTTAAAAGCTCCAAAAACTGTAATTTTGATGTTAGAAATCTGAAATTTGAAGCTGTTCATAGATTTTCGATATTACGCTTTTCATTTTTGACAAAATCTGAATTGTAAAACAACAGAAAAATTACATGCAGAAATTAGATCATATTTCCTGAACAAATTTGGGAAAAGTAACTCATATAGTATCAATAGTATATAAGGTTGAACACCACTGATATAATTACATAAAATCTATGTCATAACAAGATTAAAATTTGATATTTTTCAACAGAAAAATGTTTAACTATAGTATAGCCAGACTTATTGGTTTTGCTGAAAAAATGTAAATTAGGTCCGATTTACATTAACGCTCTGCTTTCACTCCAATATCACTCCGCTCCACGTTCGATAAAATATTCTTACACAATAAACAATGAGTATATTCACATCATCCCTCTGATATCGGTCCGATATCAGTCGCGGTTTGCTCCCGTTCCAATGCCACTCCAATATCAATACCACTCAGGTAATATTTTATCGGAGCGATATCAGACTTGTTATGGCTTGTACCTATAGTGTAAACACTTTTTTGATTCCACTCCACTCCGCTTGCATTCAGTTGTTATGAAAAGATATTTGTATCGAATTGAGACCGAACTGGGAGCCTACCCAGAGCGGCATTATAATGTGAATGGAGAACGAATAGGTATAGTTTTTCAATATTTAAATGAGATGACTTTTCAAGTACGGCAATAATCAGCAGTATTGTTCACAGCATGATACCTACTTATCTATATGAATGCAAAAAGAAACCGTCGCTTGTAAAACAGGTAACAAATTTAAATACAATTGGAGTGAACATAGGGTGGTATTTGTTGTAAGCAATAAAATAATTTAACATCTTGAAAGTTTATGGTCACTAATAACACCCTCTCGAAAAGTCATTCCAAATATTGTTGGAAAAGGTATACCAGCATGATATCAGCACTGTAATGTGAACACAACAAGATTATATCGAATCGGGAGTGTAATGATATCGGAGTGAGAGTGGAGTGATAATGTAAATCGGGCCTTATCTTTACGAATTCGAGACTGCAGACGATCTGGCGTTGAAGTTCGCAGACCACACCTAGGCAGTCTCTGTCCTAACCCATCCATTAACACTTTTGAAGACTGTAACTATTTACCAACTCACAATATGGCAGTCGTTGGTGTCTCAAATGCGTAGTTCGGCAAAATTAACTTTAGAAGATAGTCTCAAAGGCTATTTTTTATAATATTGCACTCATATGTACCCGTATCGATGTGTCTTCTTAGGCCTGTAGGACGTCTCCTGTTTGTCCGAAATATGAAAATTGTATATTTCCAGCACTCCCACCATGGTTATTATATGAAATTTGACCCGTACCCGTTGGCTATTTATAAAAAATAATTTTATTGATTTTGTATCATTTTTTTTTATCAACAGTAATTTACCATAAAAATTATAAATTATTAGTAATAAATTTTAAAATATCAATTAAGTCAATCGTAATTTATCTGCCTATTGTTAGACAGTTTATTAATATTACTAATACATAATATGCAATAATTATTAAATTATGAAGATTTTAATGTCAACTGAATTCTAAAATGTCTTTACATTCCTTTTTTGATATTTGAAACAATTACCGATTTTTATTTTTTTCTGAAAATCTGATTAATGTACATTTAATTGTGAATAACAGACAAGGCGCCGGTTTTTATATTAAAAGAAAATAAATTGTATTATAAATATTCTATTAAAAGCATTTATCACTTTTTTAATTTTCCAAAATGGTACTGTATGGTCTGTATATATTATGTTTCGAGGTCGTTACAGTGTTTTTACACTATTTTTAAAAAGATGTAAGTATTTGTGTGTGAGTTCGTACATATGTAGAAAATTTTTCCCTGCATGATATCTCGCGAATAAGACAAATAGACTATTGGCGATGATAAAATTTCCCTGGCGAGCGTTTGTGGAACTAGTATATGACATATGATTAATATTATTTCATTGCTTTATAAAAATTTTGTGATGATTTCTTTGCTGGATGAAAGATTAATACTACGATTTATACTACGAGACCTCTTCGCGAGTGTGAACAATATTTTAAAAGTGGAATGTTAATGTGTGTTGGTGATAAAGAACGAAATTTCAGTAACATAAAATATTTGGGTTTAGCTGCACAAACTTCTGGAGTATTAAGTTATGCACATGAAGTGGAATGTAATGTTGACACCTCAAAATGTTTTGAACAAACACGCATAAACACTGATGAAGTTTTCATTTTAATAATAGTTTGCCAATGTTTTTTAAGTTTGACAATGGTAGGAAAACGATGAAAACTCAGTCCTTCCCTTTTGTAGTTTTTGCCCTGTGGAACACAACAGTAAGTACTCGTTTTTCTTTTGTGTTTACTAGTGTTCATCTCAACACTTTAAATCACGTAATTATACGCACAATTTACGTGAAAACTTTATTAAATTGCTATTAGAAACTTCAACTGTTTGAAAATTATCTGTCATATATTAAGTTCCACGACTTGTCGCTAGGGAATCTTGTCAACGCCAATAAACAAAAAGTAAATTTTAGAAATTGATTTTGAATGATCATGTATGAATTTTTTCCCCTGAATACTAGAAAGTTGATTTTGTGAGCCTGAACGGTCGCTATTCCACGGCTTGTTTTGTAATTGTTCCCGATTTTCATTACTTTTAAAGTTATTGTATTAAAATTATAAAAACACTGGGTACAGTGATTGACAAATTACATACATCGATGGTTACACTAAAAAACCTCGTAAGTCAATTCTTTCCCAATTTTGAGTTTTTCCTCTTTTAAGAGCTTCACAATGTTAGGCATGGACCTACAAAAACTCATAAGCAATAGTCCACATTTACAGCTTCTAGAGACATATTAAATGTATAAGAATAAAGTCAGTACCATTAAAAATTACAACGTTTATTTTATCTTTGTAAAATTTTTAAAAAATACATCTACGGAGGTTCTGCATTTTAACCATCGAAATGTAAACCTATCTTTTTTATACTACACTAATGATTTGAAATAGAGAGCGACAATAATTGTGTTTGTGTTGGCAATAAGAATACAAAAAAAAAAATTACAAAATATAATAAACAGCTTTTAAAAAAAGCAGCGATATATTTTATATATAGAGTGATTTACTCGAGTAAAGTAAACTTTGATAAAATTTTATAAAAAAATTAAGGATGATATTCTTATCTGAAATTCAAAGAAAAATCATGATATTTGCTTCAATACGTATAATAGTTAGAGTTTACATGAGCCTAAGAGTACCAAAAATTTATAAGTAAAATTTTACCAAAATTCATCTTTTATAAATTAAAAAAATATTATCGTACAAGTAGATATAGAAGTTGTTTCTTAAAATATTTTATAATTTTTTTTTTTTTTTTTTATATTCGTGTAATCATCATATTGCGACTTCTCTGTCCCAACCTCGTATCTGAAAACTCCCAATTTTTGGACACACAAAAAAAACGTATTTAAATCTGTGTTTTCATCACTATGAACTTAAGAATTATGCTAATTACACCCTTTGGTGTTGGCTACCTATATATAAATACAACCTCGTATATCAAAAACATGTAGTTTTTGATATACGAGGTTGGGACAGAGAAGTCGCGATATATAAGCAGTTGTCTTTTCCTATTTCAGATCATTAGTGTATTAGTTTAAATGCCATCAAAAACCATAATTCTTATTAAAATTAATGGATTGCCATACAACACATTTTTTTTTTAAATTTAATTGGAATAATCAATTGTTTTTTTCAAATGTTTTATTACAACATTGAAAATATATTTAATAGGGTTATACGTAATTAGTTTATTCATTTAGAATTTAGATGATTTAAAAGATAATGTTATAAATTGTCAAAATTCACTTTCAGTTTCTAAAATATATTTCTAGCTTCATGTCCAGGGTCAATACAACTACAGTGGAACCTCTGTTAATTGAACAGCATTTTTACAGAAAAATTACTATTTAAATATGAAAATGATTAATTTTGAGTCCTTAAACGAACAAAGTAGAGCACTATAAATAACTGATTTTGTGTAGAATTTCGGAGGATTTAATTTAAAAGAAATTTCTGTCCAGTTAATAGAGATTCCTCTGTATGTAAGCACCTTGGTTCTTGCAGTAAGCCTCGTTTATAACTGTATACATAGCTTAGGGTATCTATCGTTCTTGGGGAAATGAATAAAATTTTCCGACTTCTATTCGATGGTAGAGGCGTTTTAGTGGAAATGGTGATTCCTTATTTTAATCTAATTCTTAAGTGCCACGCCCAAATTATTCTTAGGTACTCATTAGGATTGAGTGAATTCAAAAGCGACTCAATGTTTATAATATAACCATAAAAATTAAAAAAAAAATCTTCACTGCCCGAAAAAACATTAAGCTATGAATATGTTTGTTCAAATTAAAAAAAAAAAAAATTATTGCGTTATGAGATTCCAACACAAGACTTTCGATATGTGAGTTCGAAACTACACCTACAATATCGCCGTAGACGTTACCTACATTAAGATAATGGCAGTATGGTCCATACATAATACATGGCGTTACATTTTTAGCGTCACACGACACATTTTTGCAATAGAAGGTATTATCGTGTGAACGCTGATAAGAAAAATCATGTCGATTTTTGTTAATATTTTCAGAGAAGAGGGAAGCAATTATTTTAGAAATAATTACTGTTTAAAATTATAATATGGAATAGTCTTTTTTACGTAAGCTTATTCAAACTGTGTCAACACAAAATTGGAATATTAGTGTACAAAAGATAATCTAAGTTCAATGTCTTTTTTAAAACAAGATAAATTATTTAAATATTCGAAGATGCGTTTGTAATAAATCTTATGCATTCTTTTATTTACACATTTTATTTTCTTTTTCAAATCATCAATCAAATTTGTACATTGAAAAAAATTTCATAATAGGTATGCATAGTTAAAGGTATAGTTACTAATAAATTATGTACTACAAATTGAAATAAAAAGACATTTTACCAAAATGTACAATTTATGAAAAAATACTATTAGCTTGTACACGACAACCCGAAATTCTTGTTTTTGTTATAAGAGCATTATAATTTACCAAATACCCCTTTCACAGTATTCTACATAACACACCGAATTTTCGGTTACAAAAATTAGGTACATGTTTTTGACAACGCCCTTACATAGGATAATGATTCAAAAACGTACAATCTTATACAACGCTGTATCTTATATGATTTTTTCCGTTCTCTGTCCTAGTGTAAAAAAATTAGAAAAATTTAAATTTTTGCAAAAAACGCATTTTTTTAAGGTTTCGGGCATCGAACGTATCTGGTTGAAAAACTCATCCAAAGGTATGGAACTTCCAACGTTTTAGTGAATGACATTTTCGGCTTCTGTTATATCATGGAATAGGATTTTTCCAGTGTAAACTTATACATTTTAATATCTCTTAGTGTTTACAAGCCATGTCAGAAAATTCGATTATAGAAATAAATAAAATATTTGCTCAGCGTATAAAATCGCAGTTACATAACTGCTTTTCCAGTTTGCAGAAATTACGCCAAATTTGAAAAACTAAAGAATTATGTTTTGATGTTAGCAAAGTTTGGATGCAAGTAAAAGAAACAAAAATTTTATCAAACTCATTTTGTTTTGACAATTATTAATTAGAATTAGAATGGGAAAAGTAAGATAGATATCACCTTTTTTTTAAAAAAGAATATTTAACGAATATTTTAAAAATAATATAATATTGATTCTAGACTCTTGTGATATTTTTTAGTATCAAATTTGGAAAATTTTAAAAACCCTTGATTTCTTTTGTTATTTTTACTTTTGTTAAATGATAGACGACAGACATATTTACGTGGGAAGCGTACTTTCAGTTTAAATAAACATAAAATATGACAGTTTCAAATTCTGTCATTTTTAAATAAATATAAGTAATACGAGTACCGTAAAACCGTCCAGACCCGGACACTTTGCACCAATCTTCAAATTAATCCTTTGCGCTTATAAGACATGTACAGCATGACAAGGTGGTTTGTCCATTAACTCTACCATATTTAAAGGTGTTTTGTCTGTTGGATCATAAGACATGTACCACATGACTAGGGTTGCCATATTTTTTCACGGACCAACCGGGACAGTTCTGTCTTTTTTTACTTTAGGTTTAGGGATGTCGGTTTTGGGGGAGGGTAGGGGGTTATGAAAACAGTAATGTAAAAAACACTTAAAATATAGAATAGATAATCTTTGTTATTTTATTCATAATGGTACACAAACATGATATTTTTACAAAACAAAACAATTTTCTACTTGTTGTACCACTCGTATTTTTCACTTGAATGAACCTTTTTCAATAAGTCCTTCTTCTCTTTAATTTTTTCATAAAATTCAGTGCAGCTAAGCCCGAAGTTAACTTTGCACACCATCAAACCGCGGACTGTGGACTCATGCATCAAACCCCGTTCATCACTCCAGGTACTGTTCATCATCGAAAAAACCCGCTCAACTGGGGCGGACGTTCCAGGAAGACAGAACACGTACTCAACAACCATTCCAAGGTTAGACATTGCGATGTTTTGTTGCTTAAAGGAAGAGAGTAGCTCCATCCATTTTTCTTCGCTTGATTTTTTACGATCGTTTTCCTTTTCTTTTCTTTCCCAATCACCTGCTTTAGAAGCCCAAAATTTCTTGGCAAGAACGACCTCATCAAAAAGCTCGTCAGTGTTAACCTTAGGTTTTCCGAGATTTTTGTTTATCAACTCTGCTGTTCTTTCAACGTTTTCCCATGAAATGTTGTTTTCATTGATCCAGACAAAGTCTCGTGCTTCACCGAAACTGTCTTCCCAGAGGTCAAGATAAGAGATACACCGACTGTAAAATGCGCTAAAGTCACTGGCAATGCGGTTGCAGTCTACATTGTCTTTCCCTTGAAATGATTTTAAGAGACATTTAGCCCCCTGGGGAACGAAGTTTGACTCTTTTCTTTCTTTTAAATTCTCCTTCAACAACTGTAATAAATGAGCAACATCAGTAGCACTGGACTTACTTTTTTCCAAGGCTGAAATTGTTTTATTAAACAATGTTAGCTGGCCATGCACAAACCAAAGAAACATTTCACCACATTCATCATCAAAAAAGTTTTTTATAAGAGCTGGACACATTTCTTGAGATAAGAAGTACTCCTTCAAACCAGGAAATATTTGTAAAATTCGTTCAATTGCAGGCATGAGGGAGAGGAATCTTGTATTACCGTGTTTTAATAACTTACGATATTCAACATCTGCAAACTCACAGAACTCTTTGAGCTGAGTGACCCTTACTGTATAGATGTGAAAATACTTGTAAATTTTCACTACGAGGGCCTCGACTTCAATGGGAAGCACATCTACTGCAGTCTGGACTGCGTTGTGGACAATGTGAGCTCCACAACCGATACCATTTATTGTTCTCCCCAGTTCATTCTTTACAAGAGTAAAAACATTGTTTTTCCCTGCCCTCTTGACTCCACCAAAGTTTGTGTTGCAATTGTCACCACAAAAGCCCACTACTTTATCTTCCAGTTTATTTTCCTTGATGACTGTCATAAGATGACTTGTTAATATGTCTGCAGTTTCACCAGGTACAGATTTGAATTCTAGTAGTTTGACTTGCACTCCAGATTCCTGTTTAAAATAACGCACAACTATGGGGACAAGTTTAACCTCTTTTCTGTTGGAAGCATCCATACTTAGCGCAACAAAATTTGCATTTATTAAATCATTCTTTAATTCTTCCAGCGCTAAAGGTGCTATTACATTTAATATTATAGCCTCACATTTGGTTTTTCCCAATGAAAATTTTGGTTCAAAAAATTTGGAAATCAATCTAGAGGAACATGTGTTGGAATTGAAGCTAATGTTGTGATTTGATGTATGATAAGCGAATGTCGCTTCTTTAGCAGCTATTTCATATTCAGAATCAAGAGGATTTGTATTTTTGAAAAAAGTTGATATTTTTGACGATCCAGCAAGGCTTAGTAAGCTATTTTTGTGTTTTTTTGAGTTCAAATGGTCGTTAATATCAGATTGTCCTCCGTGAGCAACGGAAAATTCAGAGCCACATTGTTCACATTTGACTCTATCATCATGCGTACGTACCTTTTTTAAAAACGGAAATTTACTCTGAAGGCTTTCACTAAATTTGCAGACTCTTTTCGGCATGGTTTTGAGGTTAGATTACTCGATAAAAACACAAAGTCACACTGTCACACAAACTGTTACACTGTTTTGCCTACTTGATGCAAGGAAAACTGTACAAATAGTTATTAAATCGAATAAGGCTATAATATTTAACTCCTGTAAAGCACACTGAAATGACGATGAAAAGTTAATACTTAATATTATTAATAAATTAATAACTAATATTGCACACGTGTACACGCTATTGTAGTACGTGTTTGACGGACTGTCGGAGATGCGACTACCGCGAGATTCCGTTAGTGCTCGGTACAAGTCGGGCAGTTTCGTAAGGTTAGGTATATTTTGGCGCTGCTAGAGTGGGGAAACATATTGACAATGACAATCATCGCGAGGGCGGGATGCTTATTGGTTGATTCAAGGTTACGTCGACTGCAGGCTTCGCCTCCAACGGACTTCTCTGCTGCCGACTTCTGTAAATTTGTATTACTGTGTTATTTACAGATCTGCCGTGACTAAAAGGACCCGATACCTTATCTCTATACTTTGATCTATCCTTTTTTTTTGCAGTTTGTCTTTTTTTATATTTATATAGTTGCCACAGTTAGATTCCAGTGACCACCAAACAGTTGTGAATAGAAATTTGAAAAAAAAATAGATTATTCTTATTTGTTAATTTACTGTTCCTTATATTCTTACTTTAATAAAACACAGTATAGTAAAATATTAAGTATTATTTTATAAACTCAATTTCATAAAGTAACGTTAATATCCATTAAATATTAAAAAAAGTTTGGTTTGAAAACGAATTAAAATAAATATTAGCTTTAGCACATCAAAATCATATTTACAAAATAAACAAAAACCACATCTTCTTCATAATCTTCATACGTTGGAAACACACTTGCCAACACAGTTATCATGATGTTATGAATAAACTATGTAATAAAATTTTTCAAAAAAGCCCAGAAATAAATTGTATAAAGTGGTTAGGTAATAAAACAATTTATTATCCTGTTTTTGAAGATATTTAACAAAAGCTGAAAAAACTTATGATAAATATGTTAAATATAATCTTTGTTCAAATATTCTAAAAAGGAAAATGAGAAAGACAAGAACATTTCATAAAAATAATATTATTTGATAAAAAATTAATAAATAAGAATTTGATTTAACTTCAAAATCAGTATTCCAGCTTATTATTGATAATACATATGTTATTGATAATATGTACAGCTGGCCCACCGATTGGTAATCACAGATACAATGTTTGGTGTACGCTGTTGGGGGTTATTCAGCCTATTGTATTCACTATTTAAACCATTTAAACTGTTCATAATTTTATAACTATAGTAACAGCCATACACGCTCTGTATAGCTGTATAAGATTATAAAGCAAATTAATTAAAAAGGCTTAATTTCGGTTAGAAAAATACTTTTCGCAAGACATACTACACCCATAAGTTAAATAAAATTGGTTTTTAACCTTTTCCTTTTGTAATTAAAGTTATATTTATAAACGTAATTGGAAAATACATTAACTTTATGTGTAAGTGTACAAGCAATTCTGTAAGACATTATTTTGTATGTTATGTATGGTTGCTTTACATCCTCTCTTTCGTCACTCACCCGACGAAATCGGGTCCAAATAGTCACGGCACATCTGTACCAAAACGTTACTGATCACACTATTGGGTTTAGGCAGGGAATTAGGTGATTTGATTAAAAGCAATAAAACACAATAATTATATTTATATTTAATGTGTATCCTTTCGTATTGGAGATCGACTTGAAAACTAACTTACTTTAAAAATCAAAATCAAATTATATATACCATTTTTCTAATACTTGCATTTAAAAAAAAAGCTTAGATATGTGTCTTATGATACTTATGAATTTTACCCTAGTTCATTGAACTGTATATTCATTCTTTTAATATAAACATCCAAATATAAATTATAAAAAAATTAATGTGACACTATCAAGTGCTTAACAGTAGACATCGTAGACGATATTACACCATATTACATATATCGTAATCGAATATATTTTTGCTTTAACAACACTAATTCCAATACTCCCACTCAAAAATATAATCGATCAATGCAAAAGAAAGAATACACAATTATAATTTTATTTAATATATCTTTGGGGAAATACAATAGTAGTCCAACATTTGTTGCGTGGATTGGGAAAACCCCAACAAAACCCAATCAGACTACTGTATATATAAAAAAAAATAATCATAAATAGTTTTCATTTATTATATGATTATGATTATTGATTACATATTAATTATTTGTGAATAATTTTAATTATTATTTATTATATATATTGGTACATATTTATACTTGCACCTTCTTATTATTATGTATTTATTCTATTTAAATATGTAGAAATATTGATAGATACCTATATATATTTTTTTTTTTTTTATTAATTATTACTATAATTATTTTATTTTAAAAGTTATAAAAAAAATAGTTTTTATTATTATTTTATTAAAATCATTAATTTTATTATTAATTAAAGGTATAATTAAAGGTATCCTTAGTCTTCTAATCCAATTCCTTGTCTGATGCTCAAGAATCGGGTGGCAGGCAGTGGCTTCGTGAAAACATCCGCCAACTGTTCATCTGTAGAAACATATTTAAGAATTATTTGTTTTTGTTCAATCTTTTCTCTAGAGAAATGATATTTAACATCAATATGTTTTGATCGTTTATGATCTGTAGGATTATTAGCTATTGCTATACAGCTATTATTGTCTTCGTAAATTGTTATTGGATTTGTTAATTCCAATTTTATACTTTTTAAAAGCGATTTTAACCAACACGCTTCTTTGACTCCTTCATAAAGAGCCATATATTCTGCTTCAGTCGAAGACGTGGCTACTGAATTTTGTTTTCTAGAATTCCAGGAAATTGTATTTAAATCATATAGCCTGAATAAATATCCCGTTGTACTTTTACGATCTAGTTCGTTACCTGCCCAATCAGAATCTACAAATCCTGTTAAGATTTCTTTATAATCATTTTTCTTATAAATTAATTTTAAATTCAGGGAACCTTTTATATACCTTAATATTCTTTTTAAATTTTGCCAAAGTTCAATATTATTTTTATTTTGGTATCTACTTAATAAATTTAAAGCGACACATAAATCTGGACGTGTACATAACATAGCATACATTAGACTACCGATAAGATTTTTACAAGGTGCTTCATAGTAAGTATCTGAATTTAAACCTGTATAATTTAATTTAATTGGTAATGGAGTGCTGACACTTTTACACTCACTCATATTAAATTTATTTAAAACTGTTTTTAAATATGAACTTTGATCTAATGAAATTGTATTTTCTTTTCTTTCAATATTTATATTTAAAAAATATTTTATTTCTTTCATGTCTACCATTGAAAATTGTTTTGTTAAGTATTGTTTGAAATTTACCATGGTATTATTATCATGAGTTACTATTAATAGATCATCTACATAAAGCATTACATAAATATTTTTATAAATATCATTTTTATTAAGAATATATAAACAACGGTCTGCTGATGAACTTTCAAAATTGTATTTCTTCAATACTTGATCAAAATGTTCAAACCAGCATCGAGCTGATTGTTTTAGACCGTATATTGCTTTATTGAGTTTGCACACGTGATTATCTTTTGCTTTTATCCCTTCCGGAATACGCATATATATTTCTTCCTTTAACAAACCGTTAAGAAATGCGGTTTTTACATCCATATGATGTATTAATAAATTGTATTGATTTGCAAAAGCTATAATCATTCGAAAAGTAGTTATGCGAGCAACGGGTGCAAAAGTTTCAAAATAATCTGATAAATATTCTTGGTTAAAACCTTTTGCCACTAACCTTGCTTTATACCTAAATAGATTTCCATGGGAATCATTTTTTATAGCAAAAACCCATCTACAATCTACTATATTTTTATTTTTTGGACAAGGTACTATATCCCATGTTTTGTTTTGTAAAAGAGATTTAATTTCTTCTTTTATTGCATTCTCCCACTGAGACCTATCATCGCGGTGTTTTATTTCTTGATATGATTTGGGAACATTATAAACTATCGACTGTGCACTTACATGGAAGTTACTATCTTCCTTATAAGATACATTAGGCTTGTTTTGAAGCCGTGCACTTCGTCGTAGTTCTTTTTCAATTGACTGAGAGTTTTTGTCATCACGGTTACATGATTTAGTATTAACTTCTTCTGTTTCTGAAACAGATTTGTTAATATTTTGACTCTCTTGATCATTACTGATTTTTAAACTTTCATCAGTTTTCTGTCTTTTATTAGAGTTTTGATGTTCATTTTCTTCTATTTGCACAGACGGTCGCGTAATTTTGAAATTTGTTTCATCAAAAATAACATCACGAACTATTATGAATTTGTTCGTTTCTACATTCAGTACCTTATAGCCATTTTGTAAATACTCTACCAGAATCCCTTTAAAGGATTTTTTATCAAATTTATCCTTTCTTGTTTTGTCGTGTACATAAACTGTACAACCAAAAATTCTAAGAAGATCTAATCTAGGCTTTTTATTGTGCCATAGTTCGAAAGGAGTTTTATTTTCTTTAATGGCTTTAATAGGTGTTATATTAAGTAAATATGCTGCAGTTAACACTGCTTCTCCCCATAATTCTTTTTCTAAACCTGCACCGTGTATCATTGCACGTGCTTTTTCAGATAAGGTTCTATTCATGCGCTCGGCAATAGAATTTTGTTGAGGAGTGTATGGTACTGTTAAATGATACTGTATACCTTTCTGTGCACAAAACTCTTTAAAACTATTTGACAGATATTCGTTCCCATTGTCGCAATATAAATAAGCTTTTTTTTTTAAGTTAAAGTGATTTTCACTTTTAGCGACATAATCTTGAAAAACTTTAAATACTTCTGATTTATGAGAAATTAAGTAAACTACCGTATAGTGGGTATATTCATCTATAAAAGTTACAAAATATTTTTTCTCATCTATTGTCATGGGAATAATAGGGCCACACACATCAGAATGAATAATAAATAATGGTCTCTTTACATGGTTTCTATCCTTTTGTTTTGAAAAAGGGAGTCTGGCTTGTTTTCCGTACACACAAGTTTCACATAAATCGTTAGTGGGATTTATCGATTCTAACAACTGAGTATCAGATAATAAATTATTTCTTTTTAATTCTAAGAATTTTGATTGACTAATATGTCCTAATCGTTCATGCCACAATTTATATGTATTTGAATGATTTTTATTTAAATTTGTTTGATTTGAAAACATTTTATTAATGTTAAAAATTACACAAATTAAATTGTTTTGTGACTTACCAGTTATTATAGTCTTACCACCTTTTGTAATCGTCACCTTTCCAGTTTCACTGAATATTACCGTCATTCCAGCTTCCTGAATTCGGCGAACTGATAATAAATTGTAGGGCATCTCAGGTGCATAATATACATTTTCTAGGACTCCTGTTATTCCTTGATCTGTGGTCACTCTTATTGTTCCTTTCTTCAAGGCATGGACAACTTCGTTTCTTTTGGCAATAGAAACTTGAAGAGGCTTTTCCAGATCTTTCAAATGAGTAAAAACATCCTCACGATTGACAAAATGATCTGTTGTTCCGGAATCCAATATGAATGTTAATTGATTTGATCCATTCATTTTATTATTTGCAAAATCTGTTCCATATCCGGTCATAAAAGCGAAACTTTCATTTTCATCATTAACTTGAACATTCTGATTTGTTCTTGGGCGCTCTTCTTTTTGAATCATTTTCTTATAATAATAACATTCTTCTTTTTCATGGTTTTTTCTACCACAATAGTCACATTTTTTTAAAATTATGTTTATTATAATTTTTATAGTTTTTATTATTTTTTATTTTTTTTGATAATTATTATATTTTGAAAATTTGTCAAATGGTCTTTGTTTAACACTCCATTTATTGTTTTTCCATTTTCTTCGTAAATCACTATTTTGTTTTGTTATTTTATTTTGATTTTTAATCTCAACATTTAACACTTTACCACTTATTTCACTTCTTTCGTTTTTTAATTTTACTTCATAGTCTAGTAATCTTGTTTTCACGAAAGCAAGACTTAAATTATCGTCTGATAATGTTTGAATTGCAGTAACAACCGAATCATATGAATTTGGTAGTGTTAATAACAACCTAGCAATTTTACTAGTTTCGTTTATGATAGCACCAGCCGCTAATAATTCAACAACCATTTCATCAAATAATATAAAATGTTTTGCTAGAGGAATGTCTTCTTTGAATTTAAAACTTAATAATTTCTTTTCAATTGCAAGTTGAGTTGCCAAACTTTTTCTTTCATAAATACCATCAAGTTTTTTAATTATCTCACGAGCACTATCACTTTCCTGAGCGAAACCAATCATAGAATCACTTAAATGTTCGATTATGATTCCTTTGGCAATCCTTTCACGTTGTTGCCAATCACTTTCATTCATTTCATCAGGACGATTTTTATCAATCACTAATACTGCATCTTCTTCGGCTAATAAAGCTCGAATTCGAAATTTCCATATGCTGTATTTATCACCATCAAATGGTTTAATGTTTCTTTTAGATTTCTTTGTTTCATTATTCATTTTCACAATTTAATTCGTCTATGTTATTTATTTTATTTATTTATTTTAATTGCTTATTTTTTTTATTTATTTTTTTTACACAAAATTTGCGAAACTTATCACCTTTAGTTCGGTGCCTGGGCCCATAACCTATTGGGTTTAGGCAGGGAATTAGGTGATTTGATTAAAAGCAATAAAACACAATAATTATATTTATATTTAATGTGTATCCTTTCGTATTGGAGATCGACTTGAAAACTAACTTACTTTAAAAATCAAAATCAAATTATATATACCATTTTTCTAATACTTGCATTTAAAAAAAAAGCTTAGATATGTGTCTTATGATACTTATGAATTTTACCCTAGTTCATTGAACTGTATATTCATTCTTTTAATATAAACATCCAAATATAAATTATAAAAAAATTAATGTGACACTATCAAGTGCTTAACAGTAGACATCGTAGACGATATTACACCATATTACATATATCGTAATCGAATATATTTTTGCTTTAACAACACTAATTCCAATACACACAAGAGCAGATTAACCATTCTCTGATCTAATAATTTTGCTCAATTATTTCCAAGAAACTGTGCCCTGAATCTAAACCGGGACAATTTCAACAACCGGGCGGGACACCGGGACAACCCAGTATATCCGGGACTGTCCCGGCGAAACCGGGACGTATGGCAAGTCTACACATGACACACTGAATGTTGAACTGTAATGACTGCTCATACTTCACATTACATGAATATTTTATTTAATAACTGCAAACACATTCATTTATTAGAAAAATTGTAAATAAAATAATACAAAATCACGTTGAATTATTTTTTTTAAAATTAAAAACTAATAAAAACAGCATTGAGGACGTATTTAGCGCATTTAGTATTCAACTTTGAAGAAACAAGGTTAGAACGTCAAAAGAATCCGTCAAAAAAAGAACGTCGGTCGTTGTCATGTGCTACATGTCTTACCAGCCTATTTACAACTCACTTTTTTTTTGCTTGAGTGCAAAGAGTTAAATAATTTCTACATTAAGTCCTAATCCTACAGTTTTTCAAAGAAATAAAATGTGTGTCTAACTTAAACATCTAATTTTCGTCATAATTGTTATATTAGTGAATTTCCAGAACGGAAGCTCGCTATTACAGCCACTGTCATGACGCGACTTGAACCCGGGACCATGGCAGAAATTTGTTTTGAGGTCCCTAAAAACCGAAAATAATATTCACCAAAATTTATATATATATATATATATATATATATATATATATATATATATATATATATATATATATATATATATATATATATATATATATGTATATGTATATATATATATATATATATATATATATATATATATGTATATGTATATATATATATATGTATATATATATATATATATATATATATATATATATATATATATATATATGTGTGTCCGCACGATAACTCTCGAACGAAATGTCCTAGGTTTACGAAATTTGGTGAAAATGTTGGAAGTCCCAAACCGTTGGACAAGTTCGTTAGCCAGACACGTCGGATGCCAGGAACATGGTGTTTGTTCTTGCAAAAAATTAGATTTTTGCCAAAATTTCCACTTATTCAAAAATTTTTGTGAAATTTTTTTACACCATTTAAAAGAGGAGAAAAAATTACATAAAAAAGGTCCTTAAATTATTTTTCTATGTCAACTAGTTTCCGAGAAAAACTATGTTGTTTAGACTGATACTTTTATCGTAAAAAGTGTGAAGCTATTCACAATCTAAGCACATATTCAATACAATATGTATCGTACACATAATATACGAGGTGGCCCATTTGGATGTATACATACGATTTACATGTTAATTTTTAACATTGGATTCCTATAAGGAAAAAGTTATGTCACAACAGTGCTTTGAATAAACTAATAATACTAATTTAATATTATAACTACTACTGTTACTATCGCTTTAACAACAATAGTGCAGTAAAATAAAGAAATGAATGTCGCAATTTCCAAGCAATTCACTTTTACATAATAAATATTTGTGTCATCTGCTGTAAATTCAAAAAGGCATTTTTGTATTTTCTTGAAAATAAATATTAAAATAATAATACCCCTGTCGCAGCATCCTGCATAACATAGCGAATTTCCATTTACAAAAGTACGTTTTTCTCGGAAACTAGTTGATATAGAGAATTGTAAATAAAAAAAAATACCCCTGTCGCAGCATCCTGCATAACATAGGGAATTTCCATTTACAAAAGTACGTTTTTCTCGGAAACTAGTTGATATAGAGTAATTGTAAATAAAAAATACCCCTGTCGCAGCATCCTGCATAACATAGCGAATTTCCGTTTACAAAAGTTAGATTTTCTCGAAAAATAGGTTACATAGAATACCTAATAGTTTATAAACCATTTTTATGTAATTTTTCTCCTCTTTTCAATGGTGTGAAAAAATGTTGCAAAGACTTAAATTTGGAAAAATCTTTACAAAAAACTAATTTTTTCACAAAAATGCCCAAAAAATCATATTCCAGGTATCAGACGTGTTTTGTTGAAGAACTCATTCAAGATTTTTGCACTTTCAACGTTTTCATCAAATTTCTTACAAGTCACACAAAAACCCTTTATGTTTGTAATAAATAATCCCTTTTTAGTCAAATGAATATTATAGTCCAAGCTCCGATAGCGTAAAATCATAACTGATAAAACACCTCAAATTAAAAATGCTAAATCGATAGTAACTAATGCTGACAATAGGAAATGCCCGACAGACCTTTGAATTTTTGTTATATTCTATTTTTAAAAAATTTACCTCACATAACACCTCCATTTTTTATATGGAGGATATATTTTACTGAGGAATCGGTCTGTCTAACATACATATTTTGCTAATTAATGTCTGACAGACCTATTTTAATTAGTGAAAATTTTAAGCAAAATTACCTCACATAACACCCTGGACTTTTTTATTTTAATTAAAAGTTTTTGTTATTATCTACGTATTAAATTTGGTCTGTCTGAAGCAATGTTATCTTTAAAAGTATATTTTTTATTACTAAAATTAAGTTTGGGACCTCTAATATCAATTACAGTTGACCCGGATTTAACAAAATATAGCTAAGTTTGTTAAATTACCTAAATTTTTTATTAAATTATGGCATTATTAAATAATTACGGAGTATTATTTTTTTTTTAGGCAGTAGTTAACAAAATTTGCCAGATAGCCCAATTTTAATAGATTGGTAATGTCTAAAAATTTCACTTAAAAAAAAAATTTGGGTGTTATGTGAGGTAAGTTTGCCTAAAATTTTCACTAATTATATTAGGAGAGGTTTGTCTGACATTAATTAATAAAATACGCCAGAAAGACCAATTCCTTAGTAAAATTATATAATTTGTAACAAAATTTTTTTTGGGATATATAAATTTCACGAAGAATTTTTTCAACCTTCTCCCAAATTGCGTGGACTAGCTTTATAGAAGGATGGACATAATGAAACCAATATCTTCTATTTCATAGCTTTTCTTTATTAAAATTGCCAAAATATTTTCGATATGTTTAATATCATCTTC
Source organism: Brachynemurus nebulosus (assembly GCA_035578155.1). Classification (NCBI taxonomy): domain Eukaryota; kingdom Metazoa; phylum Arthropoda; class Insecta; order Neuroptera; family Myrmeleontidae; genus Brachynemurus; species Brachynemurus nebulosus. The sequence continues at coordinate 5,506,917 of JAPWDM010000029.1, forward strand.
AGTGGCAGAAATTATCTAAATTTCAGATTGTCATTCTTGGATAACAACCAACCATACCAACAATCCATTAGAACAATTTAACTAGTTTTTTTGCATTTCACATGGAAATTTGTCAATCGAAAAAATTTTTTATAAAATAATTACTTTAATTTAAAACAATTAAAAAAGTCAAACATATTTAAAATGTAAAATCAAAAAAATTTCAAGAGAATTTTTTTAAATTATCACAGTTTGTACAATGTACTCCTCAAGTACATTGTTATTGGTATGTAAAATCAAAAAAATTTCAAGAGAATTTTTTTAAATTATCACAGTTTGTACAATGTACTCCTCAAGTACATTGTTATTGGTATGGTAGCACAGTGCGGACACAGTTATATATATGTTTACTAAGTGTCCGCACGATAACTCAAGAACGAAACATCTTATTTTTAAGAAATTTCGTGAAAACGTTTACGGTGTTTTGGACATTTTTCGTGAAAAAGATTTGGCGGAATGAGGCGGAAAATTCACATAAAGAAGGTTTTTTTTATTTACAATTACTATATATCAACTAGTTTCCGAGAAAAACGTACTTTTGTAAATGGAAATTCGCTATGTTATGCAGGATGCTGCGACAGGGGTATTTTGTTTTTCCTCTCAATTGAGATTTACAAACTCAAAATGAGAATCCTAAAATCGCCTCTATTTTTCTGCTTTTATTAGAAAAAACGACGTATCGGATGACACGAATCCCATTCCCTCTGACCCAGTCTCACTTTTGCCAGCGGTTTCGCCTGCAAAGTTCGAACGAAAACAATGATGCATTTTTTTTTTTAGTAGTAAACTGTCGTAATTTCATTGTCTCGTTTTTAATATATTTACCGACAGGAACTATGTATCCCAGAGTAGCCTTCTTCGCCCCCCCCTCTCTCACTGTGTCAACGACTAGGTCTTAGGTTCAACTAAAAGCTAAATTCATTAACTAATTAACAATATAGGAATTAGCTTTCGTTTAGAAATCGGTTTCCAACATCACTGATCGTAGCTTTTCTATGTATACCTCTTAATCTATCATACCTAGAGCCATTATAAATCACGTATTTTTACAGAGAGTAGATAAATCAGAGTTACATTAATCAAAGATCAAACCTAAACCTAAGAATAGGTGGCTAAACTTTAACTTCAAAACCAACGTTTCCCCTATCATATCTACCAAATAATTCAATTATTTTCACTTTTAATTTTACAAAAGTCACAACAGAAAAATTGAAAAATTAATCTTTTAACATCAGTGATGAAATATTGCTTACGTATTAAAAAAAAATTAATTTACAAAAAATATTAAAAATGCATTAACAATCTGAAAAATACATTATAATATGAAAAAATAATTACATATTTAGAAGAAAAAAAAGATTACAAAATTTAACCTAATTTTCTGATGAGAATCTATTACACTGATTAAATTACATTGATTATATTATTAAGGTACAGTCCAAGCTCGATTCATTACAACACGCAACTACTAAAAACTTCAAATTCGTGAAAGTATTTAAAAAGAGCAGTAGCCTTGATTTTAAAATAAACATACCTAGTTAAAAATATTTTAGAAATTTATAAATTTCCGACATAAGTTTAGAATTATTTCCTTCATTCCAAACTTAAGAGGGTTGGCACATTAGATCATTTAAATTGATTTTTTTGTATTTAAATCAGGAACCCCCGGACATCAGAGAAAATTGAGGTATATAATGAGTAGTAAGACCAAAAAGGAAATCAATGAGTAGTCAACCTCAAAAATTGGCATAACGTTTCGATTGAAATAAATCAGAGGGAACCATATAAAGATCAACTCACAGAACCCTTCACGAAAAATTTCATCAAAATTGGATCAAACAGTACCGAGGTTTTGGGTGAAGGAAAATTTTACGGAGCACACAGACGGGTACAGAGCCAAACACGAATACGTAGAAATTTTGATTTTGGTTTTTGTCCAAGCCCTAAGCGTATGTGTAAAAAAATGTGGATAGCAGTGTGTCAGGAGTGTGGCAGATACCGCTTACGGCATTTAATTGTCGGTCACCGAATGCACAACCATTGTAATGTACTGTTAGACCATTATTGCTTGAACTGCACGTTGCTCTGTCCGATAATACGTGTTTTGTAGTTCTGTGTGTGAATACTCACACAGAAGTAAACATCAAACTTACACCACTACAAACAGTGTATACCTACACAACATAGTGGTGGGAAGTAGAGGGGGTTTTTTGTCTACACTGGTATTACTAGTGCAGAGATAGCAACTTGGTTTCTGAACTACTCTGTGTTTTTGTCCCTCTCAAAAGTGATTAAAAGTCTTTCGCTGCCTTGATAGACTTGGAAGCAAAATAAAAACAATTTAAAGTTAGGAGGAGGGGTCTCAAGACTTACATTACCTATGAGTCCCGACACTGTTTTGTACACAAAATATTAAAATTACTCAAGCTAGTAAGGTAAAAATTAAACGATAAAAGCCTATTTCTAAAAAAGTTACCTCCTTGTGGACATTTAAAGAATTAAATCAACAAATTCTGACATATTTAATTTTTACTGAATATTACTTGAACGTCAGTTTTTGATTACGAAATTATTTCTTTACTATCAAATAAATAGTTATGAGCAAAATTAGTTTTGGTCTTGCAGTCTTGTCTTGGTCTTGCATTTTTTGCGAGACCAAGACTAAGACTATGTATACCAAGAGCAAGACCAAGACCAAGACTATAAGTATGGCTGCAAGACCAATACCAAGACTCAAGTGAGCAAGACCAAGACAAAAGCAAGAAAAAAGCAAGACTCTTGCTAAACTATTTAAATAGTTTGAAAGTATAATTAATACCGTAAAGAGAGAAAATGCTGAGTTTAGAAGGAAAAAATTCGCTAATAAAAAAATGCAAGAAAGTGCAGGATTTTTAGCAATACCAAGACCAAGACCAATACCAAGACTGCAATTTGCAAGACCAAGAGCAAGACCAAGACCAATACCAAGACTGCAATTTGCAAGACCAAGAGCAAGACCAAGACCAAAATTCTTAATGCAAGAACAAGACCAAGACCAAGACTGGTAAGTCTTGGTCTTGGTCTTGCATTAGCTCATCACTACCTACAAATAAACTTTCTCTGTGTAAGATAAAAGAAAAAATTTAAAAAAAATATTAAAAGAAATAAAGAAAGAAAAGGAATACCACAATTAACCAATATTAATTTGCAACACTAATTGACAATCTTTTTTTGAATTTAATAATTAATTAATCCGTAACGCGCAAACCACCTTAATTAGTTCCAAAAATTTTTATTTGGTAGTACGGTAGCAACTTTTAACAAGAGTTACCTGTACCAGTATTATATTTGTAAATGAAATGTTTTTATTTAAATGAATAAATATCTTTAGTAAATGCTTCTTGTTTAAAACATTTCAAGGTTTTTCAACCATTTCTTAAGACACCGACCGCATCTAACTATTTGACATTTTGATACAATACTATAAGTACGTATAGATACATATATGTATGTAAATAAATATTTTTATTTGTTCTTCTCTAACGTTTAACTAAAAATAACTAAAAACCATTGAGTGTGGCTTTGTTTACTGCAATCATGTGGTGTTACGAAATCTCACAATTACTAGAAGACTCTGTGTAATTGATTAGCAGGAATAATGCTGTCGTTAAGTTGCGCCAACAAAAAATCAGAGTTGCTCAGACATTTATAGTATATTATACACAAATGAACTACTATGAAGTACATGGTCACTAGATAAGTTTTGCAATACAGCTTTATTTATTACAATCTTTCAAAATAATTACCATCACAGCTTATACACTTATTCATTCGTAGAAACCAATCATCAAAAATTTGTTTCCATTTTTCTACTGAGAGATCGAAGCAGGCCTGGTCCCAAGCAGCTAATAACTCGGTGTCGCTGGCAAACCTCTTTCCTTTTAGCTGATCCTTAATGATTGGAAACAGACCGAAGTCACAGGGCGCTAGATCTGGACTGTACGGAGGATGTTCAAGAAGTTTTACTCTGACATCTTGTAAAAAACTCACAGTATCGTGCGACCTATGTGCAGGAGCATTATCGTGGTGAAAATGCCAATTATCGAGTCTTGATTTTCGACGGAGCTCTTTGAGTTTTTGGATAACCTGAGGCAAACATTCTTTAGTATACCAACATTCTTTAGTATATCCGAAACTACTCTATCTAAAATTCCTCGTCTGGTAAAAAATACAGCAATCATTTTCTTCTTTACCGACCTAGATTTTCGGACTTGAATTGGAGTAGGCTCATTTTCAAACAACCAAATTTTTTGTTTTTGGTGGGCACATCAAAATAATATAACTAGGTTTCATCACCCGTGACGATATTATTGATGTAGTTAGAAGTTCCATTTTCATACTTTTTTAACATTTCCTTGCACCAATTTACTCTGCATATCTTTTGTTCTTCTTTTAAATCATGGGGTACCCAAAGCGTACAAACTTTTTTCATTCCAATTATATCGTGCAGAATTTTATGAATGCTTGGTGCACTAATCCTCAGGATCTCTTCTATCTGCCTGTAAGTTATTCGGCAGTCTTCTCTTATCAGTTTTTCAATTTTCTTTACATTATCTTCAGTACAAACGTCCATAGGACGTCCTGACCTCGATGCATGTTCTACACTGAAATTACCACAACTGAATTCTCGATACCACCGAAAAACCGTTGTACGATGAGGGCAGTTCTCTTTAAGTACAGAATTCATTTCTTCCATACACTCATCTCTTGAAAGACCGCGCGCGAAGTTGTATCGAATAATAACACGTAATTCGTCCTTAGACCACCCAGACATTTTTTTAAAAACAAAAATTTTCTGTGCAGTTGCTAACGCGTGACTATTGAAATATTATGTATCTACCGTCATATGATCAGTGTAAATTTCTAGTAAGACTATCCTCATCTACCTACAATTGGCATTAAAGAGAGGATGTGTTTGATTGATTATCAGAATTGGAGTGGCACTCGAACGAACGGTCGGTGGCCTAATTGGTAAGGCGCTTGGCTAGTAACCAAGAGATCCGGGTTCAAGTCCCAGCCGATCCAGTTTTGATAATTTTTCAAACATTATGTGAATTTTAATTATTTCTGTATTGCAAAACTTATCTAGTGACCGTATGAGGGCCTATAAAAGACCCGAGACCCTTTAGAACCCTATAAACGTGGATTTCTTCAATATCCTTAAACTCAAAATTAAAATTGAACTAAGAAAAAACTTCAGTTGATTCGTGTAGAAACTAACCTACATAAATTCTAGTTTTTGGTCACTGCGCATTGAATTTTTAGTGACACAATTACACTTGTCGATTTTCCTGAATACTAACTTGTCCTTTTGGAATTCATTGACCGTTCTCGTTTGCATGTTTTACGATCTAAGCATGTATGTAATCGTTATTTTGTTGTCAAAAGTTAATTGTTTATAATAATAAATAATAAAATAAATTTTTATTAACTCAAAACAATATGCATATTTAAATACATACTTAACTACTTAAGCGTATTTGCAGCTGCAGCAATTTTATTAACTTATATTGTTTTGTGTATTGTTATAAATAAATATGTATGTGGTTTAAATTTCTTATTTAATTAATTGCATCCTGTACGCTGTAGTTCTTAAACCGTAAAGTACATAAAAATTAGTATTGACAGAACAGGCACGAAATAGTCATAAATTTATCGTAGTTTATTCTAAACAAAAAATATGAATGGTGGCAACGCTGGGTAATATTTTTTTTTTAAATAATCGTTCAATTTTCATGCCCATTATATTATAGTTACTCACAAAAGTGTTTAGACAAAAGTTTCTTTAAAGAAACTTAAAAATTTTATTTAAGGATGTTTGGGAGGTACAATCGGAGATAAAAGTACATGAAATTAGAAATTCGTGAATAATTGCGTTGTATAACAAACTATGAGGTAAATAAATAGTTATCTTTGTTAAATAATAGCTATCACTACAACTGATTGTACAATATATCAAACTATAGCTCTCAGCTGAGTACAAGAGCTGAGTACATTCTGAGGATTTTTCGGAGGAATTTCAAAATGCTACGAGACGATTGAAAATTTAGTAGAATGTTCCTCATTAAATACTAAGGCCCCTGTGAAAATTTCAAACCGATTCACTAAGCCGTTAAAAAGTTTTTTAATCTGTTCTGTTTTCGAATTTCCATAAGAGTACGTGTCAAATTAGTTTTTGTTTTTTTTAATAACTTTTTAACTTAATAAAAATTAATATCAAGCATTCCTTTTTGGGTTAAACTGGCTGAACGATTTCTGGGTTACCCGCGATTTCTTTTATGATTCATTGTATTTATGATAAATTTCTCATATAAATTACTGCATGCTTAGTTTTGGCAAAATTGAAAAGAACTTCTTCGAAAAGTTACAACCTGCTTCAAATTTCATCATTCGCTTATTTTATTTAAGGTTTTTAAGGTACTGAAAAATTTTAGTAAACCTGATGATGTCATTAAATTAAATTTTTCTTTTTTTTCAAATCAAACATTGTGGAAGATATTTGAATTAGAGTCACTGGTCGAATTAGGGTAATTTGGGTGTAAACTTTTCATTTTTGGTGTCAAAATAACAAAATTTATTTTAGAAATATAATTTATTGGATAGGAGTGTCTTTAAGCGATAAATTTCTTTTGAAAAGAAATAATGTAGTTTTCTATTCCAAACTCACTGGCAGTAGCGAAATGAGTGAAATGCGTATTTTTTGAAATTGAATCATGTTGATATTTTCGTTTCTATAGTTATTTTTTTTAAATGTAAGATTGGCTGCGATCATTCATAGTTCGTTTTATCCATGCAACACTTAAAAGTCCTTTAACAAAAGTAAGCAGACCTGATCATTCTAAAACAATGCTAAAAATAAAGTCGACTTTAAATTAAAAGTAGCTTTAGTTAAAGAACCTTTAAAATTATGAATGTAAAACCGGCCGTTAGTCATTTAGTTAAAGGTAAAATAGTCAATTAAAAATGACTAAATTCTAACAAAATTAGTTGGTTAAACTGATTAGTCGATTAGACTATTGTTTGCTCGATATTTTTGACTACTTAACTGATTTGTTTTAAATAAACACATACCAACAAGTAAATATTTCTGATGCGTTTTCATAAGTATACGAAAATGTAACATGTGTACGTAAGTGTTTTTGAACTAGTACACGAACTAATCAGAAAAATATGGTAGGAACAAACCTAATAATAAGTACGACAAGCAAAATACGTTGTTGATCTACGATACTAAATTGGCATGTTACTGTACTTTATTTATTAAAAAAGTTTTTATATTTTTATTTTTTTAATTAAAAGAACAAACCGTAGACATGTTACATTTAATGAGAAATGTTCTTATTTAATAAAAATATTATCGATTTAGTTTACATCACAATCAGGGACGGAGTAAACTTTCAAACTATGTGGGAATCATAATTTTTAATGACTTAAGATATACCATTAAAAAAATCTGATTGAGATTTTTTTGATAAGCAACCTATAAAGAAGCTTCCATATTTGAAGTAAAATTCGATAAAATTTAAATTGTTTTCCGTTCAGAGACAGGAGATCATGATTCCAATTACTACCCCCTCCCCGTGAATACGCGCCTGATCGCAATATTTTACATAAACTTTAAAAAAATAAATAAATAAATTTTTAAATGAAAAAACAGTTACCAAACAGTGGTTCAAATACTTCTACTTTCTTACGTAACCCAAAAACAGAATCGTACATGCTTTATAAGCATTTCACTCTGAATTCTAGGAACAAATTCAAAAAAGTTTTAAAACCACTCTATATCAACTTAAATATCATAATTCCTGTTCATACATGAACTCCGGACATTATAAGTTTTATAGAAAATTCATAAAAATACTTCCGTTTTCAACATTCTTATTTGCATTTTAAATCAAATAACTTAATTCAACTATAAAAATTTATTGAATAAATATAAAAAAAAAATAAGAATTATGTGAAGTTTATTATTTACTTTTATAAAAAATATTTTTATTAAACGAAAACGTTAAGTTTATTAAGAAAGTATTTTTAATTGAAAACAACTAAACATTGCTAAAAATTGCTTTAATAATTTTCGTGTTAACCACAAAAAATAATTGAAAATAATTTTTATAACTAACTAGATGAAAAATATAAATCGTTTAAATTTTTCCGACGTGTACTTTTATGGTATGATAAAATTTTAACCGTTATTTGTGAATTAATTTTTTCAATAGATAATTTTATGTAATTTTTTTAAACAATAAAATGTAAATGACCTTTATGTGAAGTAAATTTTTATATTAGTTTTTTTAAAGAAATGATTATGAATTGTGTCATTTCTAGGTAAGTTTACTGTTATTTCCAAGTTTTTTCTTGTCTGTCTGAAAAATGTTTCGATGAAAAATCACTCATATATAAGTAATTTTCTTGTGTGCAACTATAATCTATGGTCTATCAAATTTTTAACGATGACAATTTAATTCATTTGTATCAAGTCGCATAAGAATATTGTAGTTTTTTCACTTTTACTATGGAAAAAAAGTTAGGACAAATTTCTACAGCGAAAAAAATGGTACAAAACATTTCATTGATCATTTCACTGTAGGTAAACACAATAAAAATGAAACAAAAATTCGTATTGGTAAATTTAACTGATTTTATAACCATAGTAACAATGTATTAAATAAGAATATGAATTAGACTAATTTATTTTATTCGTTAAATTGTCTTACCGTATTATACTTGGGTTTTATATTTTTTCTGAATAAATTTGTTTTCTACGACTCAAATTTCTTGCCTAAAAACACTTTAACTCGAAGAACTGTCCACCCGAAAACGCTTTAGCTTCGTTGTCGCGTTTTTTGTTAGTTGAAAGTTCTTCTCGTTAAATTACTAAGCAACAAATTTTCGTTAGACAAACCCAAGTTTATTCGAAAAAATACAAACCTCTCGTGTAATAATAAGAGAAAAATTATTCTAAAAAAGACGAAAAAGCACATCGAAAACTAAGAAAAATCGAATTTCATTTCAAAGAATCGTTCTTTTCATTTTTATCAAAATTAAACTCACAGAACAATGATTAGAAAAGACACTCCTATCCAATAAATTATATTTCTAAAATAAATTTTGTCATTTTGACACCAAAAATGAAAAGTTTACACCCAAATTACCCTAATTCGACCAGTGACTCTAATTCAAATATCTTCCACAATGTTTGATTTGAAAAAAAAAGAAAAATTTAATTTAATGACATCATCAGGTTTACTAAAATTTTTCAGTACCTTAAAAACCGTAAATAAAATAAGCGAATGATGAAATTTGAAGCAGGTTGTAACTTTTCGAAGCCGTTCTTTTCAATTTTACCAAAACTAAGCATGTAGTAATTTATATGAGAAATTTTTTTAACTTGATGACCTCATTAAGTTTATTAAAAATAAAATAACGGAATGATGAAATTGGAAGCGAATTATAGGTTTTCGAAATCATTCTTTTCATCTTTACCAAAATTAGTTATATAGAGCCACTAGAAAAATTGAATATGCCCCTACAAATTTCAACCGATTAGAAATTCTTTGCATGAAATAACATTTTTTTTTCTACAAAAATATATTTTTAGTTAATTATTAACTAACTGCTTACAAATATTCGTATATTAATATGAGATTTTGGAAGATCGAGACAAGTTGATGGACCGCCTACTATAGTAGCACCATTTTATTTTTTATACATAATATATGTCTTATGTAACACAATTGGATCTTTTGAATTTAAATCAAGCAAATACAAGAGATATACATATCTCTCTATCAATCTACATTACAGCTGAACTCTTTTTTATGCGGTCCTTTTTTATGCGATTTTTTTTATGCGGTTTGTAAAAAATGGCCATTAAAATGCATAATGTGAATCAAAATCACGAGACACTAAGAAACTTAAACAATTACTATAATAACTTTCTTTGATAAAAATACTTTTTTATGTCTTTTAAGCATTTAATCAATACATTCCATAAGAACATAAGTTAGACCCGATTTACATCAACGATACGCTCCCACTCCACTCTCGCTCCGATATAATCTTGTTGTGTTCACATTACAGTGCTGATAACATGCTGGTAACCTACTCGTTCTCCATTCACATTATAATGCCGCTCTGGGTACGCTCGCAGTTCGGTCTCAGTTCGATACAAATATCTTTTCATAACAACTGAATGCAAGCGGAGTGAAGTGGAATCAAAAAAGTGTTTACACTATAGGTACAAGCCATACATAACAAGTCTGATATCGCTCCGATAAAATATTACCTGAGTGGTATTGATATTGGAGTGGCATTGGAGTGGGAGCGAATCGTGACTGATATCGGACCAATATCAGAGCGATGATGTGAATACACTCATTGTTTCTTGTGTAAGAATATTTTATCGAATCGGGCGTGGATCGATATCGTACCGAGAGCAGAGCGTTAATGTGTATTGGGCCTTATTGCATCATTTTTTTACAGATGTATTATTTATTAATTTTTTTACAGGTGTTTTTCAAAATTTTCATAATATTATAAAATTGAAATAAAATGTTTCTACGTGTAAATTAATGCTTTATCTTGTTTAAAGAAGCAAAGAAGAAATTTCTAAGTTTTGAGCGTTTTGAGTGATGTTTTTTCGATGCAACTTTTTTTATGCGGTCCCGACCAACTGCATAAAAAAAGTTTTTTGTACAATCTGGATCAAACTATACTTTTTATAGCTATTTATGATATTTTTGAAAATATATTTTTTTTTGTGCGATTTTTTTATGCGGTCTCTATCCACCGCACAAAAAAGAGTTCAGCTGTAGTACTCTTTATGTATTACTGTTATTCTGATTTTTTTTACTTTTGAATGAATTCTTCGCGATTATTTAACACCGGTGAACACGCACCTATGCGTGACTTTAAACTTTCAGACAGAGGTGAATGAAAATTTATTACTCTATTATACTTACCGAATAGATTAAACTTGTCGGCCATGCATTCGGTGTAAATTTTTTTATCTTCAAAATGAATGTTTCGTAAATAGTTTTCGATCAAATAGAACTATATATAGTAGGTTCTTCGTGTAAATTGTATTCTTTGAATCGAAGTCTAAGTTTCGTGCGTTGAGGATTCTGTACTTCTAAAAGTTTATTTCAAAGCTGACGAGATTATTTTTAAAGTTTTAGTTTGTAGATTCGCTTTCTGTCTCTGTTAAAGTAGTTGGTCGGTAAAACGATTTTTTCAATTGATTTTAACGAAACTTCTCTAGATATTTATTTAATTCAATACCAATAATACGAGCCTATTCCGATTAAAATTAACTACCCCAATTTTGGGAAAAACGATTTCAAATTTTTGTAATTTTAACACGGGCTTTTATGGGAAAACTCTATTTTTTTTAATAAAATGAAAACGTGTCAAAGGAATTTGATAAAAATTTAATATGTTATTAAATACAAAGTTACAAACCAGATTTAATAAATGAATTGCCTAGTTTCAAAATCTACTAATTCCACTTTATAAAGATCGTTGGAAATCGCAAAAAACCGTAACTCAGTTCAAAATTAATTTTTCGAATAAAAAGTCATAATTCTCATAATTATATTAACTAACAAGGTAAAAAAGATGATTAGTACTATTATCAAAAAACAAAATTAACGTTTTACCCCTTTTTCAATCAAAATTATTTGGATTTAGTAGGTTTTGATAGTAACATTTATATAAAGCGTGTTTTAAAACAGAAATTATAAGGGAAATTTATTAAAAAAGACTTGATTCAGCAATATTAGATGTATCAGGGTTAGAAGATACAATTTGTTTTGGAATATTGTAAACTATTTTCATTTTGTCACTTAAAACCAAAGTGCTTACTTAGTAATTCATTTACATCTACGATTTCATTATTTAAAATTTTAGATAAATACTAAAATACAAATTTTACGTGAAAACATAATTTTATACTTCGTTCGTCCTGCATGTCAGTGAAAAAATTAAAATTTGAACGGTTCAAAATGTAAAACATAGGTTATGTATGGGTATTTAGCAGAATTTGTAAAGTTTTCAATGTAATTTTAGCAGGATTTGAAAATTATGTTATATTTCAGTTGCAGATTTCTTTAGTAAGCAGTTAAAATTACAACAAAAAATGTCAAGGGGCATATGCCTTGTTGCATTTAAAAATTAATGGCCCTAAAAAATCAAAAAATTAGAATAGTGGATTTAGTAGATTTTGATACTAGGCGACACAAATAATAAGATAAGTATAAAAATGATTCACTACGCCGTTTTTGAAATGTAATTTATTAACATCATTTTACAACGCTTTTTCAACAATGCTTTTATATTGCTACACCATAAGCGCGCGGAAATTAAAAAAAAACAAATGGTATACAAATATGATAACTGAAGAATATTATTAATACATTATTTAATTTTTGATAAAAGAAAATTTTTTCGCTGAGATATACTTTTGTACCTGACTATCTCGCAGCAATTACGTTAAGTTTATATCTTTAAATTCTTCGGGATTAAGGATATTTCTATACAATTTCAAAATTGAAATTTTTAATGAGGCATTTCATTGATGAGATATTAAAGTATGCGGAAAAAATTCAAATTTCTATGAGTCATCTGTTAAAACTTATTGTAAAAAATTGAATCGATTCAATATTACATAAACCAAACCATACCTATTTGTAACAAAAATTTATAACTAAATTTTATATGTACTTTCGCCAATTACTTTCATAATAAACAATTCAATTTCCGATACAATATAATTATTGGAAAAATACCAAACCGTATAATTAATAATGTCGGAACAGTTGTGTCATCCTGTACTAAGCTGTACGAAATTAAATAAATTATTAAATTATCACTTGAATTTGTCACACAGCAAACTAAAAATTTTGTAATTTTAAATAAAATGGGTTAAAACAAAAAATATCAAGTAGGCTTACGCTTAATATTTTTACATAACAAATGACGGGCTTATGAAATTAATAAAGATTAATCGAATTGTATATTGAATTGAATCAAGTATTATAAAACTTCCCGGATCTTTCGAACGATTATCGTTTTTATTTCCGGCCAAAACGACACATGTATTTATTAACTTACCTCTGTAATCCGTAGCTATATAATCGTATTGTTTGATTTTAATATAGATACATGTCGAATTTCAATAAGTAGGCGTCGCAAAAACAGCTGTTTTTTAATTTATTATTATTATTCATAATCATATTTAATATGTATGTGTACATTGTCTATGTAGGATATGTTTCCGTTAACTCTACTTATGTATCAACAAAAATAATTGTGCCTATAAAAATCAGATACTCTCAGTGACCAACTATATTAAAAAACCTTCAAGTTTTAATATCACTATAACTGATTATCGCAATTTATTACACTTTTTTTATATAAATTATGTAAATTTCAGTAATTACACAGTGTTTTTTATAAAGTAAGAAAATTTTTGACATTCAGTAAAGATAGAGAATTTATCAGGGAAGGTATAACATTGCAAAGACCTTTACAAATTGTAAAAATTTATAATATTGCGTACTAGCTCTTACTCGCGGCTTCGCTCGCGTGGCTTTTGAAATTGTGACATTTAGTTAAATCGTGTAAATTGTACTTTCATCGCGTCGCTATTGCGCGTCGAGTACTATTACTTTTTTCTTTGGAATTTTCCCACAGAAATACAATATTTTCCCCGGGTAAAAAATAGACTATAACATTCTTTTCACAACATACCAAGTTTAAATGAAATTAATGATTTTTTTTATACTGTTTTAAATATATTTTCCCACGGGAATAAGACTTCCGACAGGATTTAGATATTTTCCCGGGGCAGAAAATAGTCTGTACTTTTTCGTCCTCTCTGTAAACAATATGCAAAGTTTGAAATCAATCATCCTTTAGACCCCGAGTTGGTTATGTGGTTAACGTCTCCGGTCTTGTCTAGTAGATCGTGAGTTCGAAACCGACCGGGGGAGATTCTTCATTTCCAACATTACCATACCTCACACTTTAATTATCAGTAATCATTCTCCCATCATCAAAAACAATAGTACTATCTAAAAATGATGCATATCACCTTAGTTGTGGCGCATCTAAATAATAGAAAAAAAAAAAAAAATCATCCTTTTTTTTTAATAGTCAATTGTTATTTCATTGTTTCATTTTAAGTACATTTTCCCTCGGGAATGAGATATTTTATCGGGGTAAAAAATAACCTATGTATGTTTATCGCTATATATCGTCAGCTTTGTCTATCATCATTTTTTGTTTCATTTAAAATATATTTTTACACAGGAATGAAATTTCCCACGGGAAATTTCCCGGGGTATAAAGTAGCTTGTGTCCTTTCTCATCCCTTCTGTTAGCAATATACAAAGTTTGAAATCATTTATCCGTTTTTTAATAGTCAATTGTTGTAATTTAATGCATTTTCCCGCGGGAATGAAATATTTTCCCGAGATAAAAAGTAGCCTATAACCGTCTCTGGCTCGCAAGCAACGTCTGTACAAAGTTTCAAGTTGATTGGTTAAGCTGTTGAGGCGTGAAAGCCAAATAAACAAACAAACAAACTCACTTTCGCATTTATAATATTAGTAAGGATTAAAGTTTATTAAGAGCCAACAATGACAACATTATTTGGAGAAATTATCCAGTGAATTTGTCTCCACAATTCGTAGTGTAATTCAAATGGACTATTTGAAGCCTAGTATTTCAACAATTATCATTTTGGAAACTAACATAACCCGCATTATTGCCGAAATAAAGATCTAATCACATTATAATGTGGTTCAAATTTGGACTAACAGAATACAATTTTTAGAGGTAGTCATACCTTCAAACAATAAATCCCATAAAGTCACCTTCCAAATAAAAATAAATTGGACGTCCAATTTAATTCATAGGTATATGTATTTTACCAGTACATATTATAATTCTTTAAGTTCTTTTACGCTACAAAAAAGAACGTCATTTATTTTCTCTAAACTTCTTAAAAGAGTTTTTTTTAAAGCGTTTCTTCTTATATCAATTTTATAGTTCTTTCGTGGAACACCGTTTAGGAAACGCTGATATAGTATATAGAATATGATACGTGTTTCGATTCATATAACCATTTTCAAACAAATGAAAATTATACATTTCATATCTTATATGTTATTTTGTTAATTTCTTACTTCTTCTCGTTAAATTGTTAGCAACAGATTTTCGTTAGACAAACACAAATTTATTCGAAAAAATAAAAATCTTTGATGTAATTGTAATTGTCTCGTGTAAAGTGTCTAAATAATTTTGCACGGTAGTGTACCTACACCATATACAGTAAACTTTATAATTCTAAATTAATTTTTTATTTCAAATTAAAAATTTATAATTTCTATTTGGTTAGTTTAAATAAAATATTGTTTTATTTTTATTTAAAAATATACTTAGCGGTATTTTTCTTTTATAAATCGAAAAATTAAGTAAACATATAAAATTTTACATCCACTTAAATTTAATATTTTTTCATATGAATGAGTGGCCAAGCGCGAAACCGGAAACAGGCAAACACATGTACAAGTAGATGATAGATAAGTGTTTTTACATTCAGGGCACGCGCCCTTCAAATAAATTCTAATTATTAAATGGATAATTACATTGTACAAATGTCCGTAGCAATATTGTTCATGAGTTTTTTGAAGAATAATATATGAGAAACGGGGGTAAAACGGGTAAAACTTACCTACCTTGACAAAAATAAGTTTATTTCTAAGTTGCGCAGTCGATAATATTTGAAATTGAAAAGTTGTAACTGCTTCTCGCATTATAGAGAGTACATACACATAGGTGATTGAATGTTGTCTGTATCGGGCGCCTGTCGAGTAAAGGATCAATAGTGTAATGGATAGCACACCTGGCTAGTAACCAAGAGATCCTGGGTTCGATTCCCGGCCGATCCGGATAATTTTTTCAATCACTTTGTGATTTTTAATTTACATTACCAAAATACGAAAAAAAATGAAGTAAAAGTCCCGTTTTAGCTTAATTTTCACTTTATAATTTTAATCTAGTAAGGAAAAAAAATCTAGAGCATATTATTCTGATAATTTTGGTTTTTATAGTTTGTCTGGATTAAATTAACAGAGTTAGATACACTTGCGCAGTACATAGGAAACTCCCATTACGCAATCCACTGGGACCAAATTGCTAAATGAGAAAGTCCTAGATCACGGGAGTCAATGTTTCTGATTTATATATTTGTATGATTTACTGTTACAAACTATTACTTAGACACTAACACATTCAAACATATTTGTTTTAAAACACGGAGAGGTGCCATTATATACATCTTGTGTGCGACGAAATTGTTAAATGGGAGCGTGCGATATGGGAGTTTGCTATGTATTTGTTTTCAGTATTTGTTTTCAGTCGAAAAACGCTCCGAAAGCAAACTTAAAATGTCCACTAAAAAAAAAAAATATAAGTTTAAAAGTTTTTTAACCGTCTTTTTTCACTCACATTAAAAATGTTTAATAATATGGCTTGGTGATTTCCATTGGATCGATCCCAAATAAATGTACTTGAAAATCGAAATTTAATAAAAAAATTTAAAAAAACAAAAAAACAAAAATTACAACAATATTTTTTTGGGATATATAAATTTCACGAAGAATTTTTTCAACCTTCTCCCAAATTGCGTGGACTAGCTTTATAGAAGGATGGACATAATGAAACCATTATGTCCATCCTTCTATAAAGTTTCATTATGTCCATCCTTCTATAAAGCTAGTCCACGCAATTTGGGAGAAGGTTGAAAAAATTCTTCGTGGAAAAAACAAAAAACTAGTATATTTTTAATAATAATAATTTTCTCAATCACTTGAATAGTAAATTGATAATATTATTTATTATTTCATTACTATGGATTTGAAACCAATTAAATTTACCAATAGAAACTTCTGTTCTATTTTTATGACCAATAAAATATTTCCTACCATTTTTTCCCACCGTAAAAGTGAAAAAAACTAAAATATTCTAATGGGATTTTTATGGGACTCAATTATTATTTTTTAAAAATATGTTGTCAGTTAAATGTTTTGATTGATGATTATTGCGTGTGTAATTTCTAGAAGCGTCATTATTTTCGTCAAAACAGGGCTATATAATTTTTACGAATTAAGTACTTTACATTTATGATAATTTTTATATATTGTTTTATAAAAATTACTAAGCGTAATAAATATACAATATACGTAGACATTGAAGGTCAACGTAAATATAAAATATAAACTCAAATGAAAATTTTATTGAGGTGGAGTTTTTAATGGTGGCCTTATCTTGTACAATTAATCGATTTCTAATCGTATACCTTTAAACGTTTTAATATATATAATCAATCACTTTTATGCCTTGTTTGTTATGAATATGATAGAAAAAAATTCCACTAGCCTACATAGATTTATCACTGAAATGCGGAAAAGAATACTCGCACTAGATGCTGTCCAGTATTTACTGACAAAAATAATGATAGTTACTTCAATATTGTCAGTACATTATCAGTTGTGTAGTGTCAGTATTTTGAAAATATGGACAATATTACCGATCGTGTAAAGACTGTCTCAAAATTTAGAAATACAATGTAAACTCTATATAGCGAACTTCTATTTAACGAAAAACTCCTTAAAACGTAGAAATTGCTAAGGTTTGTTTGGTTTACATTATCATCCGTATATTGAAACACTCTTTATAACGTAACAGCCACTCTCAATAGCAAAAAATACGTCATTATTTAAACCCAAAAAAAAATTTTATTTCACTGACTTTCAAACACAATAGTGATACAGAGTCGTAAATATTTCGTACGCACAAAGGGATTCTTAGAAATCCGTTTATTTGTTTGTGAAAATTGCCTAGCACATGTTTTTGCCTACTGTACTTCCGTACTATTATCTTATTGCTGTCTTTACGTTATCATGTTCTTAGTTGCTTTCAAACTTTTTAACTGTAAACATGGCGAGTAAAAGAAAGAGTTTGTGTATTGACGAAAAAGTGTCATTTAATTCAGCCAAAAATTAAAACCACTTACTAAATTCGTAAGTTGTATTCGTAAAATTATATTGTTTTCTCTTACTCCCCATATAACGAAAACTCTTTATAACGTAATAAAATACACGGTCCCTTCAATTTCGTTATATGGAGTTTACACTGTATATTAGGAACCATATTCAAGACTTTTTACGAATGTCTTTCAGTCTTAATAATTCCCCTTAAAGCTTTCAATAATAAACTTCATCAGATAATATATTCAAAATAGTATATTTTGTTAAGAGCTCTGGAGTGAAAACTTCTATAACAAGAATAATTCTGTTTGAGAGTATAATGAAATCTATAACAGTTTGAAGTCAGTGGCGATTTTAGCGAGTAGTCCTACCCAAAAATTTTAAAAAAATGGAGAAATAATAAGGAAAATAAACAAAGGGGTTTAAAGGTTATTACTATACGAAATGGATCAAATCGCATTTAAGATCATCTATAGTTTGGGAGTCATAGCTATAATAGAAAGAAGACAGCTACAATCTGATAAGTAATTCTGATTCTATATTCATCTCTTAAAAATATAGACGACTTCGGTTCCTCAGACTGAAATGAAAAAGGAACTTCAAGTCCAAGCGCCCAAATTTTAGATTTCTGATAGCTTTGTGTTTTTGGTAACAATATTATTATTATTTATTAGTTATCATTTTGTAAAAATGTCCCTACTTTTTCTTACGTGTCCCTACGTTTTCTCTGCTAAAAATTACATTCTGTTCAGTTTAAAATTATGCAATAAAAAGTTACATATCCTAATGTTTTGCTCTACCCAAAATAAAAATCCTAAAATCACCTCTGTTGGAAGTATACCGAAAACACAACGAAAACAGTAATACCGTTAGAAATTTTGGTTTCAACAGTATGACTTGAACGCACTGGCGTTCGAATTTTCCCAGAATATAAATCAAGATATGGTTTACCCTTTTATTCTAGGTATCTATCTCATATAACTTCTCTCTCTAATCAGATAAGTGTCTATCAAATCTGAGAATTTTATATTAGGTACCTACCTAGTAATATATGTAAATTAAGTTCTAATGTGTTATTAAATGTGGAAAAAAAAATACATAAATAGCTGACTAGCGCAAACCACCGATGCCATGACAACACGTTAGCCACAACAAAACATTTTATGATAATAGAAATATTGATTTTCGTTTCGGAGTAAAAGACCTTAAGAAAGTGTTACTGCAATTTAATATGTATATATGATTCTACATACACAGTTAGTTAATTTAGGTGAAATATAATATGTAAATAGGTCCACTTGGTACCACCAAATAATTAGTTATGCTTACGTATCTCTGTATACAAATTCACTACAGTAAAATTTCTCAATTTCAAGAACTTTGGTATTTTCAAGCTAAATCATAGGGGCAAACTTTTATAAAACCTTCAAATTCATCTAGCTCAGTGTTTTTCAACCTGTGGGTCGCGACCCCTTGGGGGGTCGCGAAGCCTTTTTAAGGGGGGTCGCAGTTAGTTTAACAATAAAACCACTCTAGTCCTATATATGTATAATATTTAATAAAAAAAAAAAGATTAATTAAAGGTTACATTAATGTGATGGTTTCATAGTTTTGCTTGATAAAACTTCAAAACAAATAACTGCGGTTTATTTTCAATAACAGTGAATGTTTTTGTTTTCAAGTTTTTGTTTCATTACTCTCCTTGGAACTTGAGGTCAATTCAAAACGAATTCACAATTCAAAGAATTCAAAAGTGTCATCCTTGACTTTCCTGATGCTCCACGAAGCGCTCATCACGTCGCGCTGTCTCGGTCACACAAGTCACACGTGCGTTCAGAAGCTACTATAAGTCGTCAACTTCGATGTCGATATAAAAATATGCCTGTTTGAAGTCCTTTATTATGTATTTAATTGACACCTAACTGAAAATAATCAATAATGATGAACGGATTCGATATTTATAACATAAAATAAAATAAAAGTTAGAACTAGCAGAGGATACGGGTCGTGAAGTATTTTTTTATACTAGGGGGGTCGCGAAATATTTTTTCATACTAGGGGGATCGCGCCATGAAAAAGGTTGAAAAACACTGATCTAGCTAAAGAGGACGGGGAGCTATTGCAGGGCCAGATTCGTATGAATTCAATATTCAGTGTAATTGCGGCCTTAATTCGAAACCTCTCTTCTTAACTATTAACCTACGTAAAAGAAGTATTAAAAAAAAAAAAATTCGAAGTGGATTAAATTTTTTTTTAATAAATTGGATGATTTTCATTCTCAGATTTGAAAAAAATGTTAGGTTCGAAACGTGGGCGCCCATATGATGGATTCCAGGGGGGGGGGGGGCGAAGGGTAAAAAGTTAACTTCCGGAGAAAATTCTTTTTTTCGATCTTGTTTTTACATTTTCCTTCGTAAATCTTCCCCCACAAAATTAGCCTGACGACCTTTTTTTTTGCTTGTCTCATTCCTTCATTTGCTTCATTCCTTTTTTCCCCTTCTTTCGTATAGAGCATAGCTGTCGGCTGGGGGGGGGGGGGGGGGACGATTCTGAAATACTATATAATTATAATCCACAAAAAACACCATTAACAACGTCGTTTTGCTCTCTTCGAACTCCTTTTTTCTAATTTTCTTCCAATCCTGGCTCCTCTGTCCATAGGGATGGGTGCCCATTGTTCGAAATGTTAAAAAAACTTGATATTTGAAGTAAATAACATGTTTATGGTTTGTTTTTTTTGCCAAAACCATCAAAGTTTTAATTCTCACTTCATGCAATATTTATAATTCTTCAGTGAATGTATACTAACTATGAATTCTGTATCTAGTTACTTTTATCTGACACTGTACTCAGCTGCTTATATTCCAACATCAGAGTCAATTTATTGATTATAATATTGTACTTAACTTCAAGTATCCTTGATTGTTCTCAAAGATTTTTGAAATATAGCCAACAAAAGTTTTGCTGACTACATACAATTTAATTGAAGTATCCACCACTAACCCACAGACTAACTACAAGGTGTCCTATAAATATAGAAAATAAAAAATTGTGAGGGTGTTTTTAGGACCACACGACCGAAGTGAAAACTTCTATGACAATCTCGTAATCGATTCGAAGTAACATAAATATATTCTATAGATGGAAATTCATTGAGCGAGTTACGGTTACGATAAACGTGCGAAGCCAATAACAAAAATGTGGAAAAAACATGTAGTAATAATTTCAAGTGTTAGAAGCAGAATCGATAACCAAAATTGTCTGTTTACCATAAAATAATTTATGTTAGAAGGTTGGCATTGAAATAATAGATATATAGTATATTATTCAACAAGCTGGTAATGATAGCTATTAACTCACGAAGATGAAATTGCGACACGAGCCGAGTTTACCAGGCGAGTGTCGTAATGCATCGCTTGCCATTGCAAGCGAATTGAATACGATATTTTTTCTACGACTTTTTTCCTTTTTGATTTAAATAAAATTGATAAATTAAAAGAATACAATTTTTAATCTATCTCTAATTTCATTAAATGTTTATATATATACAAACGATGAAAACAAAATACAAACTACTTTGTTTACTTTGACGTTACTACGCAACATACATATATGAAATTAAAATTTGATACATATATTATACACAAAACAAATGCCGGCCCATTGAATAATGGTTAATACGGTAATTTCATTGGTCGATAGCTATTGAGTAATGGTCATTCTTCCACACCTTTGAATAATGCCTAACTTTCTCAACAATTTACGGATATGTAGGTAATGAGTGTGTTCTTCAATAGGAGTAGAAAAAATATTTTATATCAATTTATTAAAGTAAATGCATATTAAATGTGATTTCAGTTGTTTTAATTTTAAAATTTATTTTGATTTATTTTGGTTTCCATAGATTTGTTGAATTTTAGTAGTCTGAAAAGGACAAAAATTAACTGATAGGTAATAATAATGAACGTTAATTTTATATAATTTTTAGTAAATAGAAATATTAATTTAATCGTAAGAATACTCTTAGGCCCTCCGCACACGGGTCGACTGTTTTGCAACTCGAGTTTCAAACCAGTTGCACATACAACGGTTTGGCGACCTTTCACGTGTATATGAATGAAGTACCGCACATGACTCGGCTGAACAGTTTCAGTCGCATGGTTTGCAAATTTTTAAGTGCTTTTTATGAATATTTTTGACGTTTTTTAATATTTAATTAGAAATGAGTGACCAAGCAATGAATATTGAATATTTTGAATTTTGAATTTGAATTTTTTTTAACAAAAAATTTTTCCATCACGGTATTAATCTTTATAAAACTGTAAAATGATCCACAATCTCAGTCGCGCTCGTATGCGGACAAACAATATCAATCAATTGCAAATCGGTTGCACATGTAAATATTGAGCAACTGGTTTGAAACTCAAGTTGCAAAACAGTCGACCCGTTTGCGGAGGGCCTTAAAAGTACAAAACCCAACCAAATTACAGAAACAAAAATACAAAACCCAACAATTAAATTTAATAATTTTTATTGTTTACAGATCGTGTGACCCACCTCCAATTTCCAATCTACCAACAACAAATCGCCGTTTAGACGATGTCTCACGTCCCGTGGGATTACATGGGTACCAACAGAGTCGAGCCTCAAATACGGGTAGACCTCCTGGTGGTGGCGGAGGCGGCGGTGGTGGAATAGGTGGGAATAATCATGGAGGCAGTAATAATAATAGCCACGGCGATCATCACAGTCCATTTGGACAATGGAATCATCGTTTCTCGTCGATGTTAGCTAGTCTTGGATGTACCCTTGGCATTTTTAATATATCACGTTTCGCAATACTCAGCATACATTTTGGCGCTAATTTTATCGTGCAATTTTTGGTGCTATCGTTAATATTCGGGATTCCGTTGTTTACGTTACATACATGTTTAGGGCAACAGTTAGGAGCTGGCGTGATTGATATGTGGAGGATTTCGCCGATTTTTCAGGGTGCCGGAATCGCTCTGTTGGTTGCGCAAGCTCTGATTGGAATGTATAGCATTATTGGAATCTCGTGGCTCTTTGTATTCTTTCGGGACTCGTTCATTACGAAAATGGACAATTACAAATGGGCGGAGCCTTTTGACCTCTATCGCTACGGTAATAGACATACCATGTGAGTTTTTTGAGAGTTGCCATTTCTATTAAAACAAAATTTTTATGATAGAAATGTTACTGGAAAAGGTTCTTTTCTTGGGTGTAATGGAAATGTAACCAAGAAAAACACTATCGGTTGAAGTAGCCTCAAGTACATATGCATATTTTTATCGCCTAACTGATAAAGAAAAATTTAAAAATTAAACTTGGGTAAAAAAAAAGTTTTTGCTCATTTATGTTGTTAATTAATGCATTAGATCAGTTTTATCGAAAAATTAATATATAGTCCCATTTAAAAATCGATAAGTTTGTATCATAGCTCGAAAACCATAAGAGCTATAAAGCTCCTGACTACAGCAATCGATTGCCCCCGTCGATATCTACAACTCTTATTTGAACAATTTTTCGATTAAATCAACGGTTTGGCTATAATATAAATGGCAACTCTCGAAAAACTCACACAGTATAAGGAAACAAATTAGCGATTAAACTAATGAGATTCTTTTGGTGTTGCAGATCAACAAAAACTGGAAAATGGAAGTTATAAGATTGCGGAAACGATTCCGGACTACTTTAATGGACAAGTGTTACAACGATACAATTTAGCATTTCCGGGACACAATGGTGACACCTATGGAAATATTAAATTTCAAGTATGTTTCAATTTGGCGGTCGTTTGGATCATCGTATTCGTATCCCTGAGCAAAGGCCTTAAGTCATATGGGAAAGTTGTGTTCTTATTTACCCTACTGCCACTGTTTACTATGTTTATTCTTTGTGCGAAATTATTGGGTCTTACACCGTCGAGTGCAAGACATGGAGTATTTTCGGAAACTTCTTGGCCAGAATTTTTTTTGAATACAAAGGTAAAGTGTATAACATTAGAAAAAGGTTGTTTTTATTTTAAAAATTAATTTGTTTCAGTGTTGGGTAGCAGCATTTCAAGAGGCATTTCTCACTTGGGGCCTATTTGGAGCTGCTGCAATGCAAATTGCTTCCCATAATAAACATAAACATCTCCTTCAACGAGATATGGGTCTTGTTGTGGTTATTACTTGCACCGTTCTACTTCTGGCTGCATTTTTGGGCAACACTTGTGTGGAAGTTCTTAAATTTTATGGTTATAACTATTTACCAGGGTCTTTTGGTAAGTTTGTCGTCTACGTTGAGTTTTGGTTACGTTATTCATTCGTATTTTATGTTTCCAGAAACTACGAAATCGTACATTTTTTTGCGAAATGTTCGCCAACCCCTTCCTCCGAGTCTGGCCACAACCCCAGTCCGTTACATGATGCACTCTTCTCTGATTTTGGGTGAACGCGTGATTCGACCGGGGATTGATCGAGCGTCCGAGAGTGGATACCAACCGCTACGATTGGCCACCGAACTAATACCAGCCACTTTTACAATTATCGGGCCAGATCAGTTATCTCCATTTTGGGCTGTCCTCTTCTATTTTGTTATGATCCTTTTTGGCATTTCCCAACAGTTGGCAATTTGGCACTGTGTGATAACTGGCATTATGGCAATCAAAGCGAAGACGTTGAAAGCGTGGCAAACTTCGGTGACATTTTTCAGTTGTGCCATAAGTTTTCTTATTGGAATTTTGATGACGACTGAGGTAAATTGCCAAAAAAGAGTGTTTTTCAGAGTTTTAGCAAGGAATATATTTGAATTTTTGTTTCAGTTTGGAATTTTCACGGTATACTTTTTTGATTTTTGTGTTGGGGGAACTTGGTGGGTTGCGATCCTCTACATGGTGTTGGTCAGTGCTGTGTTTATGGTTCGTGGAAGGCCTTACAGTGGAGATTCGGTCGTCCAAGCACTGTTTACTCCAGGAAGTCATCAGTGTTTAGTGCAATGGGCTGGACCACTACTTTCCTTTACGTGGAACGTTGTACTTCCAGTAGCTTTAGTTGTAAGTTTCGTGCAAATTTCCGCAAAATCGCTTACGAAATATTCCATTTTGGTGCATTTTTCTGTGGCGAATCGACCGTGCTATTAAATGTAGATTATCGCATTTCAGGTATATTGTATATCAACGTTTAAGAATGGAAACTTTCGGGAGTTGTATACGTGGCATCATGCGCCTGCGTATGATTACTGGCCACTTTGGACTCGACAGCTAGGCACTTTTATGCAATTACTGCCGATTTTAACGATTCCAATCACTGCCTTCGTTCAAAGTTATCGCTATTTGAATAATGGACCACCGGATATTTTGGATGTAAGTATATTTTCGCTGGATTTAAGTATATCTTAATCAAATAGCGGCTCGGAAGATCCCTTGGGCTATAAATTTTATTAATCTTTTTTAAAATTTCAATTTTATTGTCATATTTCAGAACAAATGTACACATTTTCAACAAAGTAATAAAACTTGTAGCCCCTAGTCCAAACTTTTACATATTTTGATCCTTCCGATTCAATAATCTTTTTTTGCATTGCATCGCGTCTCAAAGGAAGAAGATCTGGACCAACAGAATTACGTAAGATACGTGTTTCAGCACTTTTGCCCAAATCACGTTTTTTTTTTGTTTTGGTGCACCTGAATGTTTCTTTCATTTGATGCTTCGTTTTCTGCCACATTATTTTGGAATCAAAAACTCACCAATTTTCTTATTCTTTTGCAGCGCATTCAGTTACTGTACCGTCCCCCGTTAGACAGCGAACACATGGACGACCCATCCACCTACACAAACAACCGAAGTGCCCCAACAAACACAACAAATTCAGCCACCACAACCGACCCCGCATTTGAGGACCCACCACCCAAGTACACTCCACCACCGTCCTACACGACAGCAACAGGGGCACGAATCGCCAAACTACTTCGTCAAAGTATTCGCCGAAGTGTTCGTCGAATAGCGAATGTGCTCGGCGAATCCAGTGATTCGCATCAGTCGCAGGCATCGAATCAACAGCACCACACGTCAAGCGTGGGTCCAACGCAGCTCGAACCTCCTCCACCAGACTATGCAGCGGTGCTTGTCGAAATGAATCAATCGCCCCACGTGGCAGTTAGTGTGACAGACTCCTCGGACCCGTATCCGACAGTTCGTAACGTGTACAATAGTGAAACAAATCGTAGTGCAAATAACACAAGTGATCGAAGGACTAATTCGACGTCGTTGACGGCCGCGGACGTGGCAAACATTTTACGAAGTAGTATTAGACGAAGTACAATACGTGCGGCAAACACTATACGACGAAGTCTCGCCTCGGAGGAGAGTACGAGTGGATCGTTGAGTGTGGTGTGTCTTGTCGACGGCGCCGAACCAATTGGACAAGATTCGTCCGGGATGAATCAAATAGCACAACAAAAGGACGATCAAAAGAATGAAAATTTATCTTCTGTGATATAGTTTTAATTTAGGTTCTTTTTTTACGTACTCGTTGAAATTATTATAACAAAAACGCTTATTTAGTCATTTTGTGTTTTGTTTTTTTTTTTATATGAAGCACGAAGTTTTAAAATTGATCTTATTGATATTTTATTCCAATTAACTATTTATTGATAAGTTTATCTACCTACTGTGAAAATTTAATAAAATTTTTATGAAAAAATGGAAAATTATTTTTACCTATCATACCCATGGAGTTATAGACGAGCGACTTAACCCTAATTTTTAACAAAAAGCAACCATGAGCGTTTTAGTGCCTGGTTTTTCTTTTAATCGATTTAAATAAAAAGGAATAAAACATTCCAATACTATTTTTTATTAAGTAAATGCCGGTGTCAAATGGAAGAAAAATATGCCCTTAAAGTAAATTTGAAACCCTGTTAATTTCAGATGGAAACGCTTATTTCCAGAATGTACACAAACAGCTACGTCTAAAATGCTGACCGCCGATGGGTGGCAGCCCCAGATTAAACAGATATGCACAAACTTACCTATCTCTACACTGTAGCCAAAATATGACGTAAAATTGCTGTCCCCCACCAAACTATTATGGTATACACAACACATTACTACATAAACGTATCATTGCATGTACACGGACCTGTGCTTGCATATGTGTGCACACGCTGTGTACAGAGTATACAGTATACAATACTTAATCATGGCTGACTGTGGTTGACAAACAAAAAATTAATAAAATCTATTTACTTGTTTAAAGAAAGATATCCCTTTATTTTGAGTATTTCTTTGTTGAATGGAATTTTTACACTTAGATACGACACACTTCATACTTTTTTCTATTTAAATTTAAAAAAATAATTAGAAAAACAATGACACAACATTGGTGTTATTCTTGGCACAGGTTGTGAGCGATTGACCAGAAAGTTATCTAACTTACACAAAACTGCACAGTACGAACCACACAATTTTGTATTTACATTGGATCCGTCTTAACATATTTTCCAAGGAAATACTTTTAACCTTTAAACGAACCATATGGTAAAAATTTTTTATCTCAAAATGCCGGACTTTTTACTGCCAAGTGATAAGTACAATAGATAAGGCTACAAAAAAAGAAAAAGAAAAAAATCAAAGATCTCAACATTAAAAAAGTGAACCCTAGGAATTTATAAAAAATAAATTATACTAAACCATGTTGATAAAATTGAACATTATTTAGAATTATACCGTACTGTCACAGATGGCATTGGCGATGATAAGATTCCCTAGCGACAAGTCGCGGAACTAACATATGACAGAAAATTTTCATACAGTTGAATTTTCTAATAGCAATTTAATAAATTTTATATGTAAATTGTGCGTATAATTACGTGATTTAAAGTGTTGAGATGAACACTAGTAAACACAAAACAAAAGGGAGTACTTATTGCTGTGTTCCACAGTGCAGGAACTACAAAAGGGAAGGACTGAGTTTTCATTGTTTTCCTACCAGTGTCTTAAAACTATTCTTAAAATGAAAACTTCATTAGTGTTTATACGTGTTTGCTGAGAACATTTTGAGGTGTCAACACTCCAGAAGTTTTCGCAGCTAAACCCAAATATATTATGTTACTGAAATTTTGTTCTTTACCACCAACATACATTAACATTCTATTTTTAAAATATTGTTCACACTCACGAAGAGGTCTCGTAGTACTATTTACTCTTTCATAAAGGTCCAACAAAGAAATTATTACAAATTACAACAATATTTTTTTTGGGATATATAAATTTCACGAAGAATTTTTTCAACCTTCTCCCAAATTGCGTGGACTAGCTTTATAAAGCTAGTCCACGCAATTTGGGAGAAGGTTGAAAAAATTCTTCGTGAAAATTATTACAAATTTTTTATAAAGCAATCAAATAATATTAATTATATGTCATATACTAGTTCCACAAATGCTCACCAGGGAAATTTTATCATCGCCATATACATATGACAGCATTTTGAGCCGCCATGTTGCAGGACGAATTAACTCGTGTTAATCATTTAAAGAGTTAAAAAATTGCAAAAATCATTTGAATATAGGTATGTATAAAATATTCTCAAAGTTTCAATAAATTATATTCCTTCCTTGTCAGAAAAAATTATCAAAATCACTAAAAAAACGTCAATCCCAAATCTGTTTCACCTCTTATACGTGTCCAACCACAGATATCTTGTCCAACAGTCCAACAAATATCATAATCATACATACATGTATAATATATGTCCAACATGCACTTGGAGAATTTTACAATCTGCAGTTGGTAGGGTTGGTAATACTGGTTTAACATAACGTCATCAACGTCGTGACGTCGTTAAAAGAAGCCAAAGAAGCAAACGAAAGCAGGAGTCAACGAACAGCTGTCGATAAGCATCCTTATCTTTTCTTATACAAACTTTGTTTATGATAAAATAGAAACTAGAAATGGAGAAAGATGAAGTGAATAAACCGGTCAATAAAATCGGTCGTACATTTGAAATTAAATTGGAAAAAAATGAAGTGTTTGAACAGGTGCATGTAATTGATGTAATTCATCATACACTTGAAATTAAAGTGGAGAAAAGTGCAGTGACTGAAATTGATGAGAACAATTTAGCGTTATCAACAGAAAATAAACTTCATGAACCAACTGAATTGTCGCAAGAAAATAATAGTTTGACAGATAAAAAACACGTTGCAAACTTACAAGAGCAAAATATAAAACTGGTAAGTATAAATACTAAATTTGCAGGTCATTGTGCATTAGTGGAGCCCCACCTATTTTTGGCTCTAAAAGAAAGATTAATGATCCGATTTAAATGATTTTTTTTTAAATGTTCGCCGCAACGGCGGATTAGTTAAACAAAATACTACAATTCGATATCAGTACTGGAAATGCTGGAAAACTGTCGTTAAATTTGAAAAAATTTAATTTTTTTAGATATTCTTTTTTTATTTTGTATGTATGTCAGTCGAAGTATATTGTCAAAACTAGCTAAACTAACCTAACCTTTTATATCAAAGTCGAAATTTTCCAGCTTCCCCCGACCTAAATGATCTTTTTTTAACATCCTCTGACAGGACTGGCATTTATCTCACAGTATATAAGTTAGTTGGATGATGTAGGCGGTAAATACGTCAGATTGCCACCAGTTACTTGGTCCTTAAAGCTTCGTAACAATGATTGCCTCGATTTAACTTATTAAACTTTAATTAAGTACCTATGTTATAACAATACGTTCGGATTATTCGGGAGATGTTAGTGTAATTTAGAGTACATAACGTAAATACTACTACAATTGTTAAAAAAAAAAATTAAAAAATTGGACTGGAACCTCACAAATGCACAATTACCAATTTGCATTATAAATAATACCCCAATTATTTTAGTTAAAAAAAGCGGTCAACCTCGGAATAAAATGGAATAAGCTGGATTTTCGTATACACCTTTATTTTGGCATCCTAAGTGTTCCCTCAAAAATCTCATAAGATCACGTGTGAGCGTTTTTAGATATTGAAAGTTATAGAGCATAAAATTCTCTACAAATTTTGTTTCAAACACTTTTCGATGCGTTTAGCTGTTTTGGAGATAGAGCCCGATGAGTGTGGAGTGCTCAGCCATACATGCTATAGTACAAGGTCAGTCGCGAATCTAAATCTGTAGCACGGTTTTTTAACGAAATTATTTGCTAAATATTAGTTCATTAATTATTTAATACGTTTTTATATTTAAATATATTAATTATAAATCAAATTGTTATTTAATATTATTTACCATTTTCATATGAATAATAGAGTAATTTATAAAATTATTTTAAATATTTATTCTTATTGAGGATAATTGGATTTTAAGTTCGTAAGAACTTTAGCATTTCTGTTCTAAGTGTGAAAACTCATGGACCCGGGTGTCATTATTAAGATTTTACCTGGAAATATGGACCCCTACTGGACGATCTTTTCTATTTCTAGCAAGTTGGGGTAGGTGTTCTATTGTATCTATGAGACCGGTTTCTTCTTGGAGGGATCACTTTCTACTATACAAGTTAATTTAATAGTTTTAAAGTGTATCTTGGGAGCGATGGACGTACAATGTATGGTTGAGCGCTCCGTACTCATCGCGCTCTATCTCCAAAACAGCTAAGCGCATCGAAAAGTGTTTGAAACAAAATTTGTAGAGAATTTTATGCTCTATAACTTTTATAATAAATGCAAAAACGATTTGAGGCAAAGAAAGCGAGATATTGCCAAAAAACTGATTTTCGCCACCTTTGACCTTTAATATCTAAAGACGTGATCTTATGAGATTTTGAGGCAACATTTAGGATGCCAAAATAAAGGTGTATACGAAAATCCATCTTATTCCATTTCATTCCGAGATCAAACCCTCGGGCTATAACACAATAAAATTATGCAGACATTTTAATGAAAATATCTAATTATCACTTTTTAGGAGTGGAGTGAATCTTCGATAGATTTAAACAGTTTACATACGGAAATCAAAATTGAACAAGATGAAATAGATGAAACAGATGAAGATCATTCGGCAAATTTAACAAAACATGAAACTGCACGTGTTGACAAAAAACTATTTGAATGTAATATATGTACTAAAAAATTTAGTCACTTAGGTAATGCTAGAGTACATGAAAAAATTCACAGTGGCGAAAAACCATTTAAGTGTAATATATGTTATAAAACATTTACTACTTCAAGTAACTTAAAAACACATAAAAGAATTCACACTGATGAAAGACCATACAAGTGTAATTTATGTTCTAAAACATTTACTACTTCAAATCAGTTAAAAACACATGAAAGATTCCACAGTGGTGAAAAACCATACATGTGTAATTTATGTTCTAAAACGTTTACTACTTCAGGTGGTTTGAAAGTACATGAAAGAATACATAGTGGTGAAAAACCATTTAAGTGTAACGTATGTTATAAAACGTTTAATCAAAAACAAAATTTAAAAATACATAAAAGAATTCACAGTGGTGAAAAACCATACAAATGTAACATGTGTGATAAAACATTTAATCAAAAAGAAAATTTAAAAACACATGAAAGTATTCACAGTGGTAAAAAACCATACAAGTGTAATTTATGTTCTAAAACATTTACTACTTTAGGTCATTTAAAAGTACATAAAAGAATACATAGTGGCGAAAAACCACATAAATGTAACATATGTGGTAAAACATTTAATCAGTCAAATCATTTAAAAAAACATGAAACAATTCACAGTGGTGAAAAACCATACAAGTGTCATGTTTGTTTTAAAACGTTTAATCAAGAAGAAAATTTAAAAACACATGAAAGACTCCACAGTGATGAAAAACCATACAAGTGTAATTTATGTTCTAAAACATATACTACTTCAAATAATTTAAAAGTACATAAAAGAACTCACAGTGGTAAAAAACCATATAAATGTGATATATGTTCTAAAGCATTTAATCAAAAAGACAATTTAAAAACACATAAAAGATTCCACAGTGGTGAAAAACCACACAAGTGTAATTTATGTTCTAAACCATTTACTACTTTCGGTCATTTAAAAGTACATAAAAGAATACACACTGGCGAAAAACCACATAAATGTAACATATGTGGTAAAACATTTAATCAGTTAAATCATTTAAAAAAACATGAAATAATTCACAGTGATGAAAAACCACACATGTGTAATATATGCTGTAAAACATTTAATCAAAAAGGAAATTTAAAAAGACACGAAAGAATTCACAATGGTTGGTGAATTTAGATTTGTAAAATTCGGGTTGTAAGGCCGAAAAGATAGTTGTTGCGGTGAAGGACCAACGTGTTGTAGAAATAACTACAGCTCGTAATTTAGTAAAGTAATTTATTTTTCTTCGATAGCTCGTCGATTTATTTAATTGTATAATCACAAAAAATACAAAGTAATGTGGATTACATTTTTTTAGTGGAGTGAAGAAGAGCATTGGACCTTTCACATTACACGGTCACGGCAAAATACCGTTGCCGTGCCGTGTAGCAGCCGTCTCTTGCCACTGGACTTGACGGTTGCTGTACGGCGTTTTTAACTCAATAGTGTATGTAATTAAATGGATGCTTTCACATTAGACGGCTTTTTAACGTACGGCATTAACAATATTTTGTTGAATTTCATGTTAAGTATTAATTTTATTTGTGAAATGGATGAAACTAATGTTGAATG
This sequence comes from Brachynemurus nebulosus, assembly GCA_035578155.1. Lineage (NCBI taxonomy): Eukaryota > Metazoa > Arthropoda > Insecta > Neuroptera > Myrmeleontidae > Brachynemurus > Brachynemurus nebulosus. The sequence continues at coordinate 5,539,762 of JAPWDM010000029.1, forward strand.
TGATAACCAGTATTTTAATATATTGTATGTAATATCGAAATTGTGTGTTTTGATGTTAAGTTCGCCAAGAAATTAATCAAAGGAGTCTGTAAACATCCGAAAACAGTTGAAAAAATTATTTTCGTCATTTTTCAGGTCTTCAGGAAATGTAATAATAAATAATCCTACTTTCTATTTCCTCTGATTTATAGAATTAACTTTAATCACACTTATTACTTGTGTAATGTTGCAAATCAAATGAAGATATTCAGTTTATAACGGCAAAAAACCGTGCAATATGAAAGCAATGATATTACGGTAAAAAACCGTACGACTTTTTGCCGTGATATTGCACGGTTTTTGCCGTTGTAAACTAAATATCTTCATTTGATTTGCAACATCATACAAGTAACAAGTGTGATTAAAGTAATTAAATGATAGAATGATGAAACTGTAAGTGAATTATAGATTTTCGAAGTCATTCTTTTACCAAAATTAAGCAAGTTGGATCGAACACGAATAGGGGGTGGTGATCATGAGGATCACCCCTCTGAGGTATGTATTTACATTTAATTTTCTAATCATATTGTATGAAGCTAAACATCATCAAGAGTATAAATGTATGATTTGTCTAACTAGATCGAGTTATGAATGTATTTTGAAACCACCAATAAACCGATACAAAACCAACAAGGGGATTCTTGTGAGAAAAAAAATTCAAATTTTCAAGTATTAATTACTTTAATATTCGGCAAATCGCAAAATTCAAAATTAATTACAATCAATCGCAAAATTGAAACTGAATTTTAATATAATACAATAAAGTAAGTATACACATACCTATGCAGAGTGAATAATTCAAAAGTTGCCATTTTTATTACAGCCAAACTATTGCCTTAATTAAAAAAGTACAGCTACCAATACGAGCAACCGATTACTATAAGCAGCGATTTTACAGCATTCACAATTTTGGAGCTATGATACAAACTCAGATTTTTTATAATGGCGCTACATATTAATTGATAAATAAAACTGGTCTAATACATCGACAGAAAACTCTTACGCCATCTAATTTCGAGACAAAACAATAAACGAGGTTCAATCGAAAATGTTTTTAAGGATTTTATCCAAGAAATTAAACCTCTTTAGTCCAATCGCTTTATGTAATTTGAATATTACAGTATTGGCAACACAAGGATTTTCACTCGCACCCCTGGTGGTGAAAGTAGAAACTGTATCACGTAAAAATTAGTGATTCGAACCGAGAAGCAATTAGTCGATTGGTCAACTAAAATTGTTTTTCCGATAAAATTAGTGGTTAGTCGAAAATATCGAGCACAAAGTAGTCGACTAATCGACTAAATTTTTAGTCGAATTCATGAATAAGGTAACCTATCTAACTCTTTCAAAAACGAGGTTTTCTTTTGAATTTAATTATGGACTTTCAATATTTTTGTTTTAAGAAAAAGAAAGATATGAAATATCACATAAAAGTGAAAAATCATACAAATAGATAATTTTCTAGTTTCCATTTTTTGAAGTCCATAGATAATATGTACAAAAAATTTATAATTTGTGCGAGCGGTGAACCGACAGTGTAGACGCACATAAAATTTAAGTATTGTTAAAACAAGTGTACGTTATAAACACTTTTATGAATAGTTGAAAAAAATCATAAAAATAACATACGAATAATTCAATATTTTTACTTACAATTCGTTAAAATATGTACATTGACTTCACTTTCGTTTACGTATTTAGTCGTATTATTACAAAATTAGTCAACTAAACCGACTAATCGATTAATCATCCGACATCACTAATACAAATAGATAATATTTTAGTTTCCATTTTTTTGAAGTCCATAGATAATATGTACAAAAAAAATTGTTAAATTAATCATTTAGTCATTTTAAAAAAAAATTAATAATTTTAGTCATTTAATCGAAGATAAAATATGACTAATTTTGTTTACTTTTAGTGACTTTTTAATCGACTATTTTACTGGCGACTAAATGACTAAAATGATTAATATTTTTGAAAATGACTAAAAACGATTAATTTAACAAATTTTCTGCATTATTTATAAGACTCGAAAAAATGAAAACTAAAATTTATCTGTTTGTATGATTTTTAACTTTTATGTGAATAATACGTTGTAATATGTAATTTTTTTTAAATAAAAATATAAGCCAGTAATTAAATTAAAAACATTTTTTTTTTTGAAAGAATTCAATAAATTACCCTATTCATGAATTCGACTAAAAATTTAGTCGATTAATCGACTATTCTGTGCTTGATATTTTTGACTAATGACTAATTTTGTCGGAAAAACAACTTTAGTCAACTAATCGACTACTCGCATCTCGACTCGACATCACTAGTAAAAACATACGTATACGTTTAATTGGCGTTATATAGCATCCCATACACCATATTTATACTCTTTTTGATATCCAAACTTTTTAACCTTTTTTGTATTAGAATATTAGATGATTATTTTATGAATAAAACAAATAAGACCTCTCAAATTATTCACTCTGTATACCAGAAATCGTACAAAATTAATTTCTAAAATTTCGAAATTTGTATCTGAAGTACCTTAAAAGGAATAAAACCACGACCAAAGCGTAAAATAAAATCTTTTTTTTTTACTCAAAAGATTCCGCTTATAAATACATGTTCAGTTAAAATCTTAAAATAAAACTAAGAATTAATCTAAATAACACTTTTCACTCGAAAAATTTATAGCTACGGCCAAGTAATTTTCTGTCGAGCTTTTTTAGCTACCGGTTCCTGCTGTTTCTCATCACAACTAGGAACATCCCGTTTCAATCCATTCTTTGTTGCACTATCCATTTTATGCTCTTCATTCGTCACTTTTATCATTTTTCGTTGACTTTCATATTCACTGTTGTACAAACTGGACCGGTTTAGTTTGATTTTCCGACTGGGAATAGCACACGGGGGCGACTGTGTTGCGGTCGGCGATTTAGCGGGAGATTCGTCGGATTTATTTCCATTAATTGTTGAGTGTCGAGAACTCCGCTGTTCTAATGGTAACGCGATACGACTGTATAAATTTATAAGTTCACATCTGTTTAATCGTTCTTTATCGGACAGTTTAATACATCGCTAAAAGTAAAAATTTGGTTTAAAAGCGTCAATTTTGCAACAATGAGGTTAGAACTAACCAAAGTTAATATTTCTATTAACTGTTCGTTGGACATTAATTCGGGATGCAATAAATTTTTACAATCATTTTTATAATTTGCCATACTTATTAACAGATTAATTATAATTACTTAATAAGAATTATTTAAAAGTCCATCATAATAAAAAAAAAAGTTTTATTTACTAAATTGACATTTAAACGATTTTAAACCATTTCAATGTCTTGCCAACTTTAATTTTATATTGGTACTGGCACTGGCACTGGTGGTACATCTTGGAAGTGTTGGAAGTTATTGTATAATGCCGCATTTACATGCGTTACATTTGTTAACGAATTATCCATTCTCATTTTACTCACCGCTTTACTCACTTGTGTTACGCATTGTTCTGTTATTTTTACCGCATTCCATAAAAAAAATACTACAATAAGTTAATAATATCATACAAATGTCAATATTAAAAAATGTGTAAAATATTAATAAATTTGAGTTTTCGAAAACAAAAATAGGCTTCTGTAATTTAATTTTTCATAATTAAAAATTTCCACCAACTTTGGTTCGTTTTTACCGGTTAAAAAAGAAAATATCGCACCATATAGTATATTGCGATTTTCCCTTAAAAAGATAATTTAACTCATGTGTATCAAGTCCCATAAGAATATTGTAACTTTTTCACTTTTACCATGGAAAAAAAGTTAGAACAAATTTTTACAACGAAAATAATAGTACAAAACATTTATTTGATCATTTCACTGTAGGTAAACACGATAAAAACGAAACAATAATTCCTATTGGTTAACTTAACTGATTTCAAAACCATAGTAACAATGTATTAAATAATAATATGAATTATACTAATTTATTTTATTCATTAAATTCTTACCGTATTACACTTGAGTTATATATTTTTTCTGAATAAATTTGTGTTTTCTACATCTCAAATTTCTTGCCTAAAAGTAATTTAACTCGAAGAACTGTCAACCCAAAAGCGCCTTAGCTTCACTGTCGCGTTTTTGTTAGTTGGCAGTTGTTCTCGTTAAATTGCTAGGCAACAAATTTTCGTTAGACAAACCAAAATTTATTCGAAAAAATTCAAACCTCTCGTGTAATAATAAGTGAAAAAATGTTTTTCAAAAATTTCTTAACTCGTACATTCCCATATATAGAATGCCTTGTAAATATTCCTGTTTTTTGTAATTTAATTTTATAATTGTCAAATATAATATTTCGGTTATAAATATTGGTTTTTATCGGAAAATTTGAAAATGTCGAAATCAAGCAAACAAAATTTCGGTTCTTCAGATTCGTCCAAAATAATTAAAGAACTGAATACGCTTCACATGACGCGTATTTCGTTTTCAGCTTCGGATAAAGTTACAAAGAAGATAATCGCTCCTTTTGTAAATAAATATTGTCTTTAATATTCGTATGTAAATATGAATTTTAAACAAAAACTATGTTTAGGAGATTGTAAAAAAAATTCAAAAACGAACTTCAGACCAAACAGAAATTGGAGGTCCTTCATTTTATTTTAATAAGAAACCATCTTTTTTGTTACATGATATGTATAAGTATTTAAACGATTCATATGAACTAACAAATTTATTGCATGAGACTACGTATATTTTGAGAACTGTAACTAATGCAACTGGTAAGATTCTTCTTATTATTTTAATACATCCTTTCGGCACTGTTCGTACTTTATCGACTATCTTCGTTTGGTGTATCGGGCGTAGGCGTAACTAGTGTATATTATTACGCACAGACCTAAATTCCTTTTTAAGGCTCTGTGCTGTATGTGGTTGATTCGTCAATGGGTGAAATCGTTCAATCGTGTCGCATTCAAAGTGGCGTTCGACATCGGGCCGCTTGGAAAATCAGAACAGCTCAAACAATTGCGGCTTATGTGGCCTTACATAAAGAGTACGTTATGGTGGACGATGTATGGGAAGACTCAAGATTCCCAAGTGGAGTTGGATGGAAAGGTCCAAATATTAAATCTGTATTGTGTGTCCCGATTGTGAATGCAGAAAATGAATGTTCGGCAGTGATCGAACTTTATCGGGACTCATCATGTCCGCCATTTACAAAAGATAATTTGAAAATTACCGTTGTCCTCGTCAGTTGGATGGGAATTGCAATTGATCAAAATTCAATTCGTATAGCGTTTCAGAAAGAACGAGATTTAAATAAGCATTTATTGAGCATCACTGAAAATTTCTACAATGAAAATGTACCGGTTAATAAAATGGTCACAGATATGGTAGTAAGTATGATTTTCCTGTATACAGTCTATCGACTTCTAAACTCATACTCTATGAAATTTTGCTTGGGTTGTCATACATGGTATCAAACTGCTAAAATTCCTAGACCCAGGACACTTCTGGAAATCCTGATCAACTGGTAACTCTTATAGATAAGTTTGAGTTTCGAAGGCAAAAGTAGACCATAGATTACAGTAGTATCTTTTAAATTTTACAATTTTCCATTTGTTAGAAACTTTCCAAGCAATGTGTAGACGCCGAACGAGGCCGATTTTTTATTGTGGACGACGAAATCGAAGGCTTGCAAGCCGACGTTTATGATGAAGGTATAGAACCTGTTGGGAAAAGCCACGAAATATTAATGTATAAAAGAAAGTTAAAAGTAAAGTAAGAGTTCAATTTTTTGAAACGAAACTTTCTTTATTTAATTTCATTGTATTATTTAGTTTATTATCGACAAATACAGTGATCAGTTTGGTCGCAAGAACCGGCAACACACTGAATATTAAAGATCGATACAATGATCCAAACTATCGGGACGAAATTGATCCAAAAACTCTTTTAATAAATCGATCAACATTGTGTTTGCCGATTTTAGGAACGAATAAAAAGGTTTTAGGCATTATTGAAATGAATAATAAATTGTCTGGACCGTGTTTTACATCGGTTGATGAGGTTCTATTAAATAAATTTGCAAGTTACTGTTCGTTGACACTAAATCTTGCGAATGCTCGCAAGCGTATTCGCCAAACGGTATACTATTTTATTTTGAAAACGATTGAGATTTCTTTATTCTGAAAATTCTTACAGGAAAGTGAAAACAAACTTTGTTCAGAGATTATCGATTATTTAATTCAGATTTGTCTGTCAGAAAAAGTTATGTGCAAAGAATTAAAAGAAGAAGATATTCCCACTAATTTTAAAAGGTATACCAAATTACCAACCTATTAATCCCAAAAAAACGTTGTTTGGAACTCATATTTTTTTTTATTTTAGCTTCAGTTGGTACTACACGCCTGAAACTGAGACAATGAAATTACCGTTATGTTTATATATGATTGAGGAAGTTGCAGGTCAAAATAATGTAGATGGCGAGAGTGTTCTTAAGATAATTTCCTTCTTCATAAAATGTTACAAACAGAATCCGTTTCATAATTTTGAACATGCTTTTAATGTCATGCATGCAATGTTCAATTTTTTAATTAGAAATGAAAAAAATTTTTCTCTGGCTGAGGTAAACTGAATGGTACTGCTATACAAGAAGGATTCTTCTTTTAATACACGTGCGAGAAAGAAAGAAACATATTTCGTAATATTTAAAAAAAAAAGAAATATATTTTTTTATTTCTTTTAAGAATGTAGGTACTACGAATATACAATAAAATGTACTGCAAACAATGGGGTATTTGACAGTATCAAGGAAAATCAATTAAAACAAATTTTAATGAAAATTTATAATAAAAGACAGCAATTTATTATACTAATTCATCTTAACTATCATTATTTGATTTTAAAAAAATTAATTAAAAAAGTAATTTTTTAGCTAAAATCCACGTAAGCAGAAACGGGCTATGACGTTGCTTTCTCTTATATTTCAACACTATCGCCACTAGTGTCGCTGCTTAAATTCCGGTTAGCAAACATACATAACTATGGAAATTAATTTGACACCTGTTGCTATCTAGAGAATGTGACGTAACTGACAGCTAGTAAACGTTTTCGCGCAAATTTTGAGAACAAATACTAAAATAATTTTTTCTAACAATTGTCGGCATTATTTTTAAAAATTAAAAACGTATACATGCACAATACATAAATATGTGTGTTTTAAAATAGTTTCTCGAAATTAGTCAAATTCCCCATTATTATAGGTATACATTTGTATTCTATACACATCGAAATCGCAAGTCATAGTTATCAATTAATCCGTGGTTATCAACCTGTATATTCTGAATTTGTATTTAAAAAGAGATAAAAATATAATTGCATTTCTATCTTATTAGAGTGTATTATAAAAAGAATACTTGCTGTGATTATTTTTAATTAAGAAAAGTACAGTTCAACAAATTTGACTTTGCCGCTATCAAGGTAATTTTTTCTTTATTTTAAGTACTGTCTCACTATATCACTATCTCACTTTTAATGACCTTGGTGCGGCAAAGTCAGATTTGTTGAACAATACTGAGTATTACAAAGTGGTCAAGTGCGGGTAGACCACCAAACGCGATGACAGAAATAATGAATTCATAATGATTTCGTTGTTGAAACTACGAAATAATCCTAAAGAACGACTAAACAGGATGGTCACTTTTTCTTAAAACCAAATTTACCTGACCTTTTCTGGTTTTCCAGATAATACTTGAGTTTTTCTCTAACTTCACTAAAGAAATCTTTCTATTTCAAAATTCAGAGTTATACTTTCGACAATTCTGCTCACCCGCCACAAATCAATAGACCTTGGCGAAGCTTAGACAATTTAAAAAGGGAGGTAGATAAATATTTTTAATTTTAAACAGCATTATATAAAAAATTCGCCAAATGCGTATTAAAAATATACGCTTGAAGCATTTTAGATTGCCTGTCATGGCCCGCTCTAGAGGGGGGGGGACAATCCGGGCATTTGCCCGCGGCGGCAAAGAGAGGGCAGTATTTGACAACTGATGAGCAAAAAAAAAAGGTCGTCGTTTTCGCCGGGGCGGAATTTTTTTTGCCCGGGGCACTGTGCCTGTATTTTAATGGAATCTCTATTACTTGAGTAATTTTTTTTATAGAGTGAAGCGCTCATTTTGGCGGCATTAGTTCATGACGTGGGACATGTTGGCTTCACAAATAGTTTTTTGTGTTTGACTGAACACCCATTAGCGCAACTTGATAATGAATCGCCACTGGAAAATTTTCATTATGAAATAGCAAAAACGATCATAGGAGTACGTATTTTTCTATTTTATTTTGAATCTACAAGAGTGTACTAAGTATCCAAATGTCTAGGAAGCCAATTTTTTTATTAATTTAACGGAAACAGAAGTTAAAGAATTTCACAGCTCACTGAAAGAGGCAATTTTAGCAACGGATTTATCAGTTCACTTGCGTAAACGATCTGAATTAAACAGTATAATTGAAAAGCACACTTTTGATTGGGAAAATCAACAACATAGAAGATTGGTAATGTCAGTGATGATGACAATATGTGATGCCAACATCGCTTTTAAACCGTACTCCCGTCAACGAGCTGCAATAGAGAATTTATACAAAGAATTTCATGCCCAGGTATCACATAACTTAAAATAATATGCTATTTAAATTTTACTGGTTATATTGTATAACGCAGTGTTTTTCAACCTTTTCCATGGCGCGACCCCCTACCCTCCGCTATTACCAACTTTTATTTTTTTATGTTATAAATATCGAATCCGTTCATCATTATTAATTATTTTCATAGTTAGGTATCGATTAAATACGTAATTAAGGACTTGAAACAGGTGTATTTTTATATCGACATCGAAATTGACGACTTATAGTAGCTTCTGAAGGCGCACGTGGCGTAAAAAGTGACATGCGCACGTGCAACGATCGTCACCGTTTAACACTTTCGAGAGTAATCCATTTTAATTCTTTGAATTGTGAACTCGCGTTAGTGTTTAAATTTATTGAATTGCCTTGTTTAGTAGTTGCTCAGTTATGTTATTATCGTCTAATATTCAAAATTCTTTGCTCATTGTAATTATTGAAAATGGACAAGTTTTTGGAAACATATGCACAACCGTCAACTTCATGTTCCAATGAGAGTAATAAAACAAAACCAAAGAAAAAGTGTCTATATGGCGACAATTATTTAAAATTCGGATTTACTGTTATTGAAAATAAGTCGCAATTTTGAAACTTTATCGCGCAAAAGTATGAATCTCTCATATTAATGTAACCATTAATTAACCTTCTCTTTATTAAATATCATATATTGAACTAGAGTAGTTTTATTTTTAAAGTAGGTACTGCGACCCTCTTAGAAAGGCTTCGCGACCCCCCAGGGGGTCGCGACCCACAGGTTGAATAACACTGGTATAACGAATAGCGGATTCAGTGATTTACCTCGAGTTAGTTTGGATGTTGCGAACACTTTTTTACGCGAACCTCGAAAAAAATCCTAATGAGATTTAGGTTAGAACGCAAAACAATAATTGAAACAGGTTGGAATGGGTTAAAACCAATAATTTTCTGCGGTTGTGTTTGAGTTTGTCAAAAATTACTATCAGTAAATAATAAAAATTAGTCTCAAAATTCGATAATTCTAATCGCACCTTAATAAAACTAATTTTTTAAATTTCAATTTTAGGGAGATATCGAAAAATCAATGAATTTGAAACCACTTCGTCTTATGGACCGTGAAAACCCAGAAAAAATCGTTGAATATCAGTTGCAATATTTAGTACTTATTGTCTTACCTGCAGCAAAATTGTTGCATGCAGTATTACGGAACACTGAAAATATGATGGAATTAATCGAGTTTGTAGAAATCTATTTCAAATTTTAACTCATATTGACCCAACATATTACAAATTACATTAATACCGTAAAAACGTCAAATTTAAGAGCAGTTTTCTGTAAAACACATTTTACAAACTTTTCCTTTCTGCCTATGTATAAATTACTAAATATTCAAAAATTTTGGCAGAGAATGGGCTCGTGTATAGTCCACTTGGCATTCAACAATAGAGAATATGCATATACCTAGTCTAAATAAATTTTAAATATTTTTTTTATATTCTAGTAGAATATGGAAATTTAATGGCGACGGTAAAAAATCTTTTAATTTGTAAATTTTAATAAAAAAAAAATATATATATTTTAAAACATAATATCTTAAATGAATTTTAAACGAAGCTGAACCCGCCATGACGTAACTCGGCATGGAAATGCCCATTCAAGTGTAACCACGGAAATAAAGAAAAAAACTTCGTTTCATTGTTTACTTGTAAATCTCAATTAATTAATTGACTGTGCCTGAAGTTTCTCTATTTTTTCTTTTTATTATTGTCTTTAAACATTTATTTATAATTTATTTATCGTAAATTATAATGACGGACGCTGTCCTGAATATAATTTACAGTTATTTGTTACTATTGTTACTATCATCAAAAATTCTAGTGTCAAGATTGGAGTACTAGTCACGCCAAAATACGTCATACCCGGCGGGATTTCGTTTAAACTGTATTAGGTTATAACAATAAAAAAAAATATTTTTTTTTTAAAATTATATAAGAATACTGATATTTTTTAAAATATTTTTTTAGTTATTATTAGTTCCTCTAATGATTTAGGTAATAAAAAAAAAAAATAATAAAAATTAAAAAAACCTTGCATATTCTCTATTAACACTAAACGCGTTAACGCATAATGTGTAAAAAAATATTATAGATTATATGGATTATACTTTCACTCGGACTTATTCCATGAGTAGCTTTTTGTAATCTGACGGTGTCAACTTCATGGTACTTAACACCTTGACGATCATAACCTGCAACATGGTGGCCACAGATTTTTGAAGATCAAATTCCCGGACTTTTCCAGGTTTTCCAGAAATTTTATTAAAAAATTCCCTGACTATTTTGTGAAAAATGCCACCCCTACTTTAAATAGACGAGCAAAAAAAAAAAAAAAACGAAATACGCGCTAATTTTTAAATCTAATCTCAAAACAAGTGAAAAATTGATTGAAGTTTTATCCCTAAATATAAAAATCAATTTTTTCCAGTCTTCTGGTAAAATTCCCTGACTTTTCCAGAAAGTAAAAATTCCCTGACATTTCCAGGTTTTCCAGTAATGTGGCCACCATGTCCAATGACAGCACGTCCAACTATTACACTCTATATGAAATTTTTAACGTTTCTAACATGGTATGTGAATTAGTAAAGTTTCACTTGACGTCTTATGACGTCAGTGACCGTCAAGGTGTTATATTTCCCACTAAATTTTATATACATCAATATCCAGACTTTCACCTTGGAAAAAATGCCAGGATTCTATAAACTCTGATCTTTGCGTAAAATTTTATCAAAATCCCACCAATGATATTTGATATTTGAAGTAACAACGCCCAAATCATTTGGGACATAATCTACTTTTATCAAAAATATCAAATTTTTGTTACACAGAGCGTCAATTCGAGAATGGCAAGAAGAATACTCTTTGCAACATGAAAAAGTGTGGATGTCTAACGAATCGTATGAAAAAGAGACATAAATTTATTGAAATTTTTGGTTCATTTTGTAACAACTGAATATTTTTTATTTCAATTATTTTTTTTACATATCAAATTTATTATTTTATTTAATAAATACAATTTGTTTAATTAAAGCTAAATTTCTTTAAAAATTTGCATTAATTTTCTTTTTTTTTGAAAATCAAAAAACGGAATGACGTAACAAAAACGTTCAACAGTGTATTTATTGAAAATGAAAAAAAACTTCTAGAATTTCCTTCTAATAAATTTTTACTAACTAAATTTGCAATTATTTACATTTAAACGTTAAAGCAAATGAGATTTTTCATAATTTTTTTTATCAATAGATGTCTACACAATCATTTACAATTTCATTCAAATAATTTTTATTTTACGCCAATTCGGCAAAAAACATTATCACAATTTTCAATGTGATCATGCGCGCTCTGAAGATATAAACTCTGTTAAATTTTTAACTTTAATTTTATATTATTTAAAATTAAATGCTAATTTTAAAATAACACTTCACAAAATGTTTGACATTTAAATAAAGAGTATATACTAATTGATATCTGCTAATTAGTTAATTTAATAAATAATTAACAATTACAATTCACACAATGTTACACTTTTCAAACTTTCATATACAGGCTGTAATATATTTAACTCATCAAACTTAAAAATCAGTATTTTTTTAATATTCGCTTATTCATGTTGTGACGTAATAAGTAAAAATAAAATAAATAAAAAATTACTTCCGCTAGTGGGACTCTGTATTACGATAAACACAACTTAAACTTTAGAGTCACTTTGGACTTGATTTTCTAGGGAAAAAAAATTGTGAACAAAACGACATTCAAAGAATAATTTGGAATTTTGTAGACGAAAGCTTTTAAGTCATTAGCGGTTCGAATTTTATTCTCTTTTTGATAAGATTTACTTTAATTTTAAATTTTATCAATAGGTGGCATGCTTATCGTCAGAGATGGTGCCTTCAGCAAACGACACTTCACTTGCCGACTTTTTTGTCAAAATCATTCAAACATTGTGTCAAAATTGAAAAAAAATAAAATTTTAAGTAAATTTCTTCAAAATTCAAATATTTTTGATAAAAAATAAGAACAATAAAAAACTGTTTCTTTCAGTATTTTTGTAATTTACTACAAAAAAAACTTTAATAGAGCATTGTTGCAACTTTTGTACACTATAAGCGCTGTGATTGATTTCAGTACCATTATTGAGTAATCAGAACTGAGCGAATAGACCACATCAAATTCAATAAAGTTGAATATTTTCAAAATTGTAGCCTGTAGAAAATTTTAGTAGAGAAACTTTTTGTTCAATTTAATGTGTTCTATTCACGTGTCTCAGTTTTGATGAGTTGAATACCTGACACCCTATATATATATAAAAAAAAAAAAATGAGAATGATAAAAATAAGTCTTTTAAATTCGAATTTCTTATCTAAATATACAAAAGACAATTTGTAAAAGGCAAATAGAACTCAAATGTAACTCGAAGTTCATTCATAAGAAATTTGAGGCAAGAACTAAAAAAAAAAAATACAAATTTTCAAAGAAATATTAAAAAATCACTTATATTACATTTACGTATAATTTAAAAGAACTATAGAGAGGACCATACGTGTAAATTTTCTTTTATGAATAAACTTCAATACATACATATCATATAATACACAAACATGAAAGCCTAAAAACTATTTTCCAAAATAAAAACTGGATGACTTCGGCTGAGAATTTTTCCCAAAAATTTTCTATGTACGGTACTAAGCCTGTTACATGCGGGACATTTCAAATACAAAAATATCTTCAATTTTCTTTTTAAAAATTGTTTTTATTTAAATGCTCTTAGTGCTTATAATAAGTATATTTAAATACACAGTGGAGATATGACCAAAAAAGTGGGGCGAGGAGGGAGAGGGAAAGAGAGAGTTATATACGTTATTTGAGCTCGTGCAATAAGGCACGATCAATTTTTTCCATTTCTTTGACTTCACACAAAATATACAAAATATTTTTTTTTAGTACGAATAGGATTGCACAAATGGAAGGGTATCCTTCAAGGAGTTCACTTGTGGACCTTGATTTTACCTTTTACCCTTTTCGCTTTGAGTAAATAAATACTTAAAAAAAATGAGCAAAAAAATTAGGATAAACTGTTCTTACATTAGGATGGAATAATGTCAGTGGACTTATAATACGTACAGCGTCTCCCAGACTACTCTGAAACACACTGTATCTCTGAGATCCGATCGTAATTTTTAAATTGATTACAAAAAACAAATTTGTAAAAAAACCATGAGTTGAGAATTTTTATCACTTAACAAAAAAAAAGATATATTTTAAAAATTACGCCGGAAATTCTGTTGTTTTGTTTGAAATTTTTCATAATTTTCTTTTTTAAAATTACAATTTTTTGATAAAAATAAAATAATTGAGGATAGAATTTTATGTATTACGTATTTTTCCGGGTACATAATTTTTATCGATTGTTTGTTCTTGGAGGAAAATGTGAAGACACTTCTCGTTCTGGGCTAACGGGTGACCGGCGATTCTAAAACAAAAAATATTTTGGTTCTTACATATTGTTTTTCAAGTATTAACCCATTATGACTCAACATATTAATGGGATATTTGACAGTATCAAAAAAAGCAATTAAAAAATAAATTTTACTACAAATTTATAACAAAAGACAGCAGCAATTTATTATGATTTAAAAAATTAATTAAAAAAGTAATTTTTCAGCTAAAATGCACCTGAATAGAAACGGGCTGTAACGTTACATTTCTTATATTTCAACACTATCACCACTAGGGTCGCTACTTTAAATGCCGGTTAGCAAACATAACTATGGAAATTAATCTAAATTAGATTAATTTATTTTCATACTTATAAGAAAAATAAACGGTTTTTTTTCTTAGTTAGAGAACACCTGTTGCTATCTAGAGAATATGACGTAACTGACAGTTGATGAACGTTTGTTCAAAATTAGTCAAATTCCCCATTGTACGCACGCTACTTGTTCATTAAACAAAGTCAACTACATTATGAATATTATGATTGAAGTTATCATAACGTACTGTTGCTCTACCTGTCATTCTCTGATATAATGTGTGTCAACTGAAAAGCGTTATTGCGTTTTCCACGAAAAATAAAAAATGGTCAAGTAGGACATATTATCATACGAAATTAATGTCAAAACAAAGTATGATAAGAAAATAAAAATTTAGTTTCAGTTGAGAGGAAAGTAGAAAATTTTTATTGAAAATTAAATGTGGTAGAAAAATGGCCGACATATTCTCATATTAAGTGTAAGAGAAACGGAGATAACCCGTATTTAACGAATATTATATCACAAACGTTTGTAACGCTACTTTTAAAAATGAAATAAAATTTTTTTTGGATGATACATATTTCGATTTTTTAGTTAAGTCGGTGTAGTACTAAGCGTGCAATATTTCCGAGTCACAATGCGTTAAGAAGAAATATCTAGTTTTAAAATCGGCTAACTTCAAAAATGCATCACTGCTTGCATGAGGCAGAATCAAAAGTTCATTTTTGCATCTGATGCGTCAAAACAATGCATCAAGAAATTTGGCGATGCGTGTCCAAGATGCATGTAATGTGTATAATGTAGAATTATAACTACATACTTGCCATATTATGTAGGTATTAACACCAACAGGAATAATTCCGAAAAACAAATTGTTGAAAAAGATTAATGTATTTACCTTTCATTAAAATTGTTGAAACTATTTGAATACATCTTGCACTCAAAATAGGTATGTAATATTTTTTATTCAAATAATTTCAATATTTTCAATTTCAAGTAAGTTCAAGTGGAAATTCAAAGATAATATACCTATACAAGGACTGCATTACTATATTATCTATAGTCTATCATGCTACATTATCTGTCTTATCTATAGCCAAATCAAAAGCTAAATGATGCCAATATCCCGTTCAAAAACATCTAATGTGCATCAAATTTCAAGAGATCATCAGCAGCGCATCGTGTAGTATTAGACGCATCAGAAAAGTCATGATGCTGCATCGATGCGGTAAAGTTTACATTTTTGAAGTTACCAATCATAAATACCGATTTTCTGTAAGAATTTTTTCTCGGATTTCACTGAAAATTGGAACTGTGAGTTGCTTGAGAGATAATCTTCGAAACTACTGAGTTTCTCAATTTTTAAAACTAGATATTTCCACCTAGAGATATAATAATAACACAAATAACATACTTATTTATGAACGTTTCGAGACCTTTACGTCGTTCTTCAATGAAATCATCTTCGAAGATTCCATCATCCCCTCTAAACGGCATCTGTCGTTTCCATGCTTTACCGGGTAGCGGAGGAACAACAATTTTGCTATCACGTTCTAATTCATTGCGTAACCACTCGAAATCGCTGTAGCGTCTTCGTACACTAGATTCTTTGACTTTGAATACAGGAAGGTTTGTCTGTAACACACAAAATAAATTGAAAATTTTGAACGATAGTTTCGACTGGAACATCCTATGCTTACAAAACCCATTATAGACCAAGATATACGTACTATCGTGTAAAAGTTATATTTAAAGATTAATTTTCTTTATTAAAAATATAAAATAACAACGGAATATCTCTTTGTAACAATTACCATTAAATAATTTCAAGCTGAATTTAATTTTAATGGAAAGTACTTTCATAAAGTTGATGAAATTTATTTTTAAGTATAAAATCACTGATAAAAAATAATACTAAAATAAAAAATTTCGGCACAAAATTATCACGTATGATAAAAATTCTAGGCCTTACTGTGCCAATTTAAATTAGTCCATCAACAGTCTTTTTTTTAATGTCACTGTGCAAACTTCATGTTATTTAAGAAGGTTCGGGAATAAGAAAGAGTGATGATTAGCATTGATCGTAAAAGTCACGGGGCTGACAGTATTGTATTTATTTTTTTAAGGTAGGTATTAAAAATTGTTTATTTTTTTTTAGATAAAACATTTTGACGCGATTTTAGAAATAAATAATACATGATTGTCTATACCTATTATGAATAGGTATACCGTTTTATATCCGTATATTTTGAATATATTTTAGATATTATGTATGTATACATTTCTTGTCAAAACTTGTTTGTATAATTCAAATAGATACATAATATGTATTGTGTAAGGTATTTTTTTATGTTACAAATAAATGATTTATGTCAGAGAACAAGATTTATGTGTATCAATTGTCCTTTTTCTTCCAGTAAAATTTGAGAGAGACAACACATTGTCTTGTTTTCGTAAAAATATTTTTTTAAATGACAACTTATTTTTTTATTAACAAGTTTTAAGTTACAGTCAGTCAGTCAAATTTTCAACAATTTTAAATAAAAAAAAAAGTTAAACTTTTTGTAATTTCTTTCAAATAAAGCATTTTTGTTTTTTTAAACTAATTATTATTAACAGCTAATGGTTAATAGAGAATACAGTGGACTTTCGGAGATTGTTCAATCAGAAATTGTCAATATTGCACTGATAGGTATTTAAACATTGCATGTTTACGTCACACGAATATTGCAAACACACAATTTTTGTGAATACAATGTTCGTGTGACGTAAACATACGATGTTTAAATGCTTATCACTGAAATATAGACAATTTTCGATTGGACAATCTCCGAAAGTCCACTGTAATTTTTTTTTTTTTTTAAATGTATTTACACCCATTTATTTGTGAAAGGTTTTAAAAGTACAGTCCTGTCAGCACCAACCTTGCGAAGTACAATGAATAGATTTAATTTAATTAGACCAAGAAAGAATGACTAGGTTGATTTAACTGTGTATAATTTTATTTACTTTGCTTCTGATAGTTGTTTTTTTTTTATGGTAGAAGTTCCCGCCAAATATTTTGACCTTTATTCTTATCTTGGAAATTATCTGGGTTCTTACTTACTTAATAATCTCATTCTGGACCTTTGTGTAGAATTTTATTAAAATCAAGTAGTAAGTATGGACTATAATGGGTTAACGACCAGTACAATTTTTCTTTTTTACAAAATTGTAAGAATTTTAATACTTTTTTTTACTCTTATTATTTTATTATCAGTTTTAATTTAACGTTAAAAATTCAAATTGACCTTATGAACTCTATATTCAATTCAATAACTAATTCTTTGTTAAAAATTTCCCAACTTTTATTTATCTTTTACATGGAATTGTTTTCATATGACATCACGATAATCTGCATGTCTTTTTTTAAAAACATTACGTAAAGATACCTTGCAAAATAATTCTTAAGAGCTTCTAATCCCATTACTTGTCATGTAACATGAAAAATACATGCGTGAATTGCGGAAGAGAAATATCAAATAATATAAATAAAACAAAATATCAATTACACTCTTTTAATTATCTAATTAAATATTTAAAAGCGCGAAAATTTGATCGGAAATGAATGTACGGAACTTTTTCTATGTACATACCCTCATACGAACTTCATAGTCGGTGAACCGTTTTTTATTTGCTGTAATACTTGTTACCGGATTTACAACGTCGATTTCCAAAAAATTTGCTGGCGCCGCATATGCATCGTCCAATGTTTGTTTTTTGACATTTAAACGCCGTGTTGCATCGGCTGTTGTATCCGATTCCGCCATCATTATTGCAGTTAAAAAAATTCTATATTATCAAATGGTACACCGACTGAAAAATCCGCCTCTTTTATTTGTTCGGCACTAGTGTTCTTTTTTTTTAAATTCGAAAACAATAATTAAATGAAAATTGTTAAAACACAATGATTAATTTTTTTAAATAATTTGATGTTGAATCCACACACGATTAATTTTATTTTTATTTTTTATTAATTTTGAGGAACAATTAAAAAATGAACAGTACCGCCTCAACCTCAACTGATCATCTGCTATTTGCTTCTGGACAATTCTTTGTACAATGGGAATTTTTATCTTTGGTGTAATGTCAAAAGTAGGGAGTTTTTGATTTACGTCATATTCTTTAATTTTTTTAAATTTTTTTAAGCAACAGTGTGAAAATTCAAAAATTTTTGTGATAATAAGTATTAATTTCAATTTAAATATAATATTTTAGTTATATTTCTGTAAGAATTTCAGTTGTAAATATTGATTTGAATCTCTTTAAATGTCAGATATTGTATGCAAAATATTACGCTAAGGGCCACTGATGTTTAAAGTTGTTATCAATTATGCTTATTGTTAGTCATTTTCGTTTTTATTAATTTACATATTCTGTTTTAATTCTTTCAAAATTATGAAAGTCATATAGATTTTACCAAATTTTTTCCCATAATACTTACTTTCGTTGTATTAATCATACTTGGCATAGTAAATGAAATGTAAGTAGACACTAATTTACTAATCTATAGTCAATTCAAACGATCAAATCAGGGTTTGTCAAAGTGAGGTACGCGTTCACCTGAGGGTACGTCAGTCAAATGTAGAGGAGACACGATTAAAATTTATGTAGTGGCAGGAAAGTCAATTACATAATTTTTAAATTTTTGTATGTTGCTTAACAATATTATATGAGTAAAGTACGAAAATTAAAATCCATTTTTAATTACACAAGTACAAATTCATGAAATTTAACAAATGTGAATTCAAATTTAACTATTAAACAGCATTACTTACGAAACATTCTTAGAAATATAAATCGTTATAACTGAATACACGGCCGAATTTACTTTTGTGAAGACCCCGGGACACTTCTAATGTGGTGGTTCCTGAACACTTTCCATGAAGAGGCCTCTGAATACTTTTGTGGAGGCCCCTTTCGAAAATTTTCCAAATTTTCCCGAAAAATAGAGTTGGCGAGCGATAAAGCCTTTATCCTTTCTATTCTATTTCTTCATTTTGAGATTTTATTCGATTTTGTGAAAGCGCCTATTGTAAATCCGGCTCTGACTGAATATAAAAAACGTTTTTTGATTGATTTTTGAATGGTAAGACGAAGTGAATTTCCGATGAGCAGTTTTTGATTTTATCATTCGATGGATCTAATAAAAAATGGGTTCTCAAGTTTTAGCAATGAAAATACAAGAACATTGCCCGTCTCATTAAAAATAAGTATTCTTTTAATTGTATTAGAAACTTTTCTGATATAATATTTTTTTCTACCGCACTAGATTTATCGATTTCGCTGATAATTCAATTGAAGGTCGTCTCTTTCCTTTTACTTCTAAGGCAAAATCATGGTCGAAAATGTACTCAGAAGCACAGAGCACTCAGAAGCAAAATGCATTTGAATGAAAAGTACATTGAGTACACGAGTACGTGTAGAGCAAGGGGTCAAACTAATATATAATAGGTAGTATTCCAAGTGTAGCCGTCAGCTGACGTAAAATCCTCCCCACTTCGCATTACTATGTTGTGTAGGTACACACTGTTTGCAGTAGTGTTGGTTTGATGTTTGCTTCTGTGTGCGTATTCACACACACACAACTACAAAACACCTATTATGGGACAGGGCAACGTGTGCAGCTCACGTAACAATGTCTAACAATACATTACAATGCATTGTGCGTTCGCTGACCGACACCGACTGACTGCATGCTTTAAGCTGTGACTGACCAACAAATGACTCCAAGCGAGCTACACTTTTTTGATATTAGTTGGCTTCTAGTGTTCTATGGTGTAGAGGTAGTTTTTGTTTATGGTACTGATACAATACACACAATACACATTTATGATTTTGATTACGTACATGACGTACATCACGTACATATTTATAAATAAATTGACATGACATGATTGCACCACTTTGGACACAAGAAATTTTAAAAATTCATAATGGCGCTAAATGCAACCAGATTTTTATTAAGATCACGATCTTGTAATAGTATAACAACAGCTTTATATCATGCAAATGTACGTAAACAATTTTTTTTTAATGACAATTAGTAAAATCATCGAAATTCTATTAAAATCTTGGCTGACTGTACACGAGCAGTAATACTGTCAGTATTATCGTGTTTTGATAATTCTGAAGTATTCGTGTGTATAATTTATATTATAAAAATAATGATTCATTATTTTTGTCATTAAATACTGACAGTATTACTGATCGTGTACAGATAGCCTTGTTATCAGTAATTTATGTGAATATTTATTTAACCTTATCTTCTAGGTGATAGATCATTATGAAAATCCACGAAACGTTGGATCGCTAGATAAAAAGGACAAAAATGTAGGCACAGGATTAGTTGGCGCCCCAGCGTGCGGTGACGTGATGAAACTACAAATAAAAGTGGACGAAAATGGCAAAATTGTCGACGCCAAATTCAAAACATTCGGTTGCGGAAGTGCTATTGCCAGCAGTTCATTGGCCACCGAATGGGTTAAAGGCAAAACTGTCGATGAAGCGCTCAAACTAAAGAATACTGATATCGCAAAAGAACTAGCATTGCCGCCTGTCAAGTTACACTGTTCAAGTAAGTCAAAACTTGAAAAAAATATTGTAAAAAAAATTGTGTGTATTGATTGCACTTTTGTTTCAGTGCTTGCTGAAGATGCGATTAAAGCAGCGCTATCTGATTATAAAATTAAGAACCAAAAGAAGTGAACGGGACGATTTTTTGTAATTTAATTCCAAAAATGTGATTTGCTGAGTTTAAGTGTACAGTCGGATTAGACTATATTTTTATTTATCTAAATAAAGAATTCTAGAAATTATATCATTGTTTTATTTTAATATTAAACCTTTTGCGGTCATTCTGTCGGTCAGTTCAATAAAAATAAATAAACCTCGTTTGTTGTAGATACATACGAATTTAAGTAAGTAGTATTACCCTTAAATATTTAAAATGATTATTTTTTTTGGGAAATCTTAAACAAAATTATTCTTACTTAAGTCATTATGTAACATTATAGTTTAAATTCGGACTTCGATTAAAACAAACATTCCAAAAATGACATCAAAAAAATATTTTTTTTTTTGAAATTTCATGGCGGCTATATTTGACAGTCAACTTGTAACAAAACCTCACTTTTTAATCAAATGTAATTTTTCGTAAAAAATGTGTAAAATGCTAGATAAAAATTTATTTATTTCATTTAAACGAATTGAAAAATCTATGAATCAAATTTAAATGTTAAAAACAAAATAAAAAACAATGGAAACGTCCGATTGTTTATACATTATTTTGTTTTGCTATGGTGCGTTGTTTTTTTTTGATCGTTTCTTCAAGGTTCGTTCTTAATTAATTACTCAATTTATTCACACCATTCACACATACCCCAAAATTGAAACTGTTTACAGTTTTCACTATTTCGAAAGATATTTTTAGAAATTTAATTTGTAAATATTTTGTAAACAAGCGAATGATGCAATCAAATTTTTTTTTTACTCATGTATATACTCAGCACCCCGTTTTTGGGGCACCAAATAATTGTAATTTTTTTAAAAATCTTTTAATTTTTGTGTTTAGACATGTGACAACCCTTATTGTTTGTCTAAATTTTGAATATTTTGTTCTTACCAGCTCTCCCACTATAATTCTCTTCACGTAGTTGAAGAAGTGGATTCCAAAAGGCGCTAAGTCATTCTTTGTCTAATGTGAGATTTTAGTTGATGCAGAATTAATGTGAGATTTTAGTTGATGCAGTACCACCCTTCAAAATGAGCTTAGTCTTCTGTAAAATGAATGATGAAAAATGGAATGTTTTCCAAAAAAGCGCTAAGTCAGTGACAGTTTTATTTCAAAACGCTCTAAGTCAAATTTACTCGTAAACCATTGCATTTTTTTTTCCAATAATAGCTGGTATTTTTTTCCAAATTTGCTTGTAGACAGATTTTCTGTTATGTCAAACACATGAAATAGCTAATAATGCACTGTTTAAAATGTTTCTTGATTAAAATATATCTGTATTTAAACAAACTAGGTTTATTTTAACCAACTCAACCGAACTTTTTAAAGGTTTTTTTTTTTTTTTTTTTTTTTTTTTTTAAATATAATCTATTGAAAATTATATGTATAAATAAGAACAAATAAATAACATCAATAATAATTATTATCTAAGAACTTGAAAATAATTTAAACAGATTACTACATTTGCCTACCTAGATAGTTTTTTACATTTCCTAAAAAAATTGCAAAAAGTGACTTAGCGCGTTTTGGAATCCACCTCTTCAATTGTTATATCAAATTTTTCTAAATTGAAGGAATTTTAAGTAAATAGCTAGGGTAAAGAGCTAATTTTCAAATTAAAATTTGAAAATATTTAACCCATTCATAATAAACATGATTATACATGTTCTGTAATATCCTGGTATAGTTGGTCAAAAATGCAATTGAGTCGTATTTCGGTTTAAAAGTTTATAAACTTTGTCTGGGTTACTTGCACAGGCATATATTGACAAATTAAACTGATAAAAATATTGAAAATCTGTGGTGAGTTTGTTTGTCTCGCTTTCACGTCTCAGTAGCTTAATCAACCGATTTGAAATGTAGGGTAGGGCAGGTGGGGCAATTGCCCGGGGGCCCGGAGAAAGTGAGACGACGTTTTTTTCTTTTTGGTTGTCAATTGTATTTTTGGGGAAAAATGTTTGAAAGTTGTGCCTTAGGGCCCATCATTTCTCTCGCCCGCCTGGGGGAGGGGGGCGAAGGACACGGACTGTTTTTAACCTTGTAAAACATTTGACTTTCGTTTTGCCTTCAAGTCTCAATAGATTAACCAATCGACTTGAAACTTTACACAGTGATTTTTGCGGAAACGTTGAAAGGACATAGGCTACTTTTTACTACTATTTGAGCAATTTTTTTTAACGAATTAATATTGACAAAAATTTTGCATTTTTATATAAAGCAAACAATAATAAATAATATTGTCCGTAAAATATACGGTAATATTGACAATATTTGAATTATTGTCAGTAATATTGTACATGTGCGAGCAGCCTATATATATATATATATATATATATATATATATATATATATATATATATATATATATATATATATTTTTTATTTCAACAGGAAATGTAATTTCCAAACAAAAAAATATTTACACGCGCCAAAATTAATTAAAAAATGAATTTTGGAATTGAATAATCCAACAATTCTGTCTTCTTAATTAAACCAAAAATAACTTCTTTTAACACGTTCAGTGCTGCTATATACGGACCCGTGTATGGTCGCTACTTACACAAAGCCTGCGTCGCATGTAGTGTTGTGTAGTTACGATGGCACTCCAAGTGTCGCACTGACATACAGTTCGAAAAATGACTCATTTCAAAAATAAAATTTTGTCACATATAAAAGTTATTATAATTTCTACTATCCTTTTTCAGTATATTAGATAGTAGATCTTGTGAGAGATAGCTATATTACCAGTTTGTCTGTTACATAAATTTATGTGAATGAGTCATTTTCAGTTGTTGTTGTTTTTACTATAGCACTGAACGTGTTATTTTTTATAAAATAATAAATTTTTGATTATTAACTTATTGGCGACGCAAAGATTCTCACTGGCGCCTCTGGTGGTAAGATTAGAACTAGCATCAAGGAAAAATATACGCATACGATTAATGGGTGATATAAAATCTAGTAATCCGCGCATAATTTGTATAGTACATTTTTCTATCGACAATTAAACGTACACAAAAATTTTTACTTAATTTTTACTTCTAATTTAAAAAACCAGGAGCGCTCGCGTAATCTTTGCGTCGCCAATCAAAATCTGTCAAAATTTCATCTTTGAAGCATTCTGTTTTTTATAGGTTAGTTTTAAATTACAAAAAATAAACAGTTTCAAATTCTAATTACACTCTTTTGATTTCAGAGTTGTTCTATGTACCCATACATAGCATTTCTAAAAGGAACCGGATTAAACGTGGGATTTTTACGGATCAGTTGGCGAACAACAGCCTTCAATCGCACCCTATTCAAAATTGGAACCAAATACAAAAGTTTCTTGAACGTTTGGTTCGACATCGGTCTATACATCACAATCTTCCTATTACCCATCTCAATTGGATTGATTTTGTACGCATCATTTAAAATTTTCATATTTTCCAGTAGTTCGGACAAATTTGCCAGTAAAGACACACTAATCGAACCGGTAATTCCCGGTATTACGTCACCGCTGAATGAGATTGGCTACTACGCCGCCACTTTAGCTATTTCCAGTTGCGTGCACGAGCTGGGGCACGCAATTGCCGCGGTACGAGAAGATGTCCATTTGACCGAAGTCGGATGTAATATATTTTTTGTTCTCCCGGTAACGTTTGTCATTCTGTCCGGCGAACAGTTGGCCGCACTGAATGTGCGAAAGAAATTACGTGTGCTGTGCGCAGGCGTATGGCACAATTTAGTTGTTGCACTCATAGCATACATTATATTTATGTCGTTACCGGTACTTTTGGCGCCATTTTATGCAATTAATCGTGGTGTTTATGTGGCCGACATTAGTCCGAGGTCGCCGTTAAGGGGTGCGAGGGGTTTAGAGGTCGGTGATATTATTGTAGGTATTAATGAACATAAAGTATTCGATGATCATACCTGGTTTAAAGCCTTGTCGCGGACCATTCGCGAAAAACCTGGCTACTGTGTCGAGACGGATTTTGTGCATGCGTTAGACGAGAGTGTACCGATTCGTCACGAGATTAGCGGGATTATTGAGTGTTGTGAACCAAACAAGAGTCAAAATTTATGTTTTGAGTATATTGAGGCTAGTGATGGGTTCGTACAGCTGCCCCCGCACATGTGTTTGCCGGCGAGGAAGATTATTGAACATGCTAAAACGCTCTGCTACCAGGGAACATGTTCGTTGGACTTGCACTGTATAAAGCCGGTGTTACACAATACTACCAGTTTACTCAGCATCAATCGCTTTCGAAAGAGTCACGTGATTTACATCGGACATCCGTCGGAAGTGTATCGCACAGTGAAAATATCGCCGTACGTTCCGAAAACGTGGTTTTTACATCCAAAATTTGCCGAGCGTTTGGATTTGTCATTGAAATATTTAATAGTATTCTCGTTAGGTTTAGTAATTGTGAATATTGTACCATGTTGGTACTTGGATGGACAACATATTATTGTTGCTGTGGTTCAGTTACTTTTGATGCATCGTGTCCAATCGAAATTGATACGGGACGTGATCGCGTTAAGTTTAACGATATTTGGCACATGTTTTTTGATATTTTGTGTGGTGGGTGCACTGTGGATCAAATTAGTCTATTAATTTACCAATTTACCACTTTGTATTACTTAATTAACAATAAATTAATAATTTTTTTAATTAATACAAAAAATTGGTTGTTTATTTTAAACCTAATTTACAAAATACTATAGTTGAAAAAATATTCCCAGACACTTTTGATAGTTTCTTTGTCAACGTATGATTGTCTTTTTCTAATTCCAATCAAACAAATAAATAGTGCATAGGGTACTAATTGAACATTAGTTTACGAAATAATAATAAATAATAAGTTAATAACACTATTTTATATTTTTATGTAAATTCTGTTTATTCAATAATAATTTGATTACAGAAGAATATTTCTTAAAGAAACCGAAAACAAATGACATTAATGATATATTATAACTTAACTGTAAACATATACATAAAATAACTGAATGACTGGATTCATTATAAAATATTTAATACTATTTATTAGTCGAATTTTCTCCGAAAAATTAGACTTATACAGTCTATACGATAAGAGCTGCGAGAGGCGAGACCAGGGGCGCTATCCGTTTTCGGACCCGTAGAACACGATTATGTAAAAAAAAAAGATGTCTGATATATATATATATATATATATATTTTCCCGCAACCTTTTAATATGTGTAGGGCCCCCCTATGGAAGTTAAGAGATGAAATTTGGTAAGTGGGGCTTATTCCGATGCACAACAATACTATCAAAGTGGGGTCAAATTTTGGGCAAATTTTTTTTCGGACCCGACCTTTAAGGGGGTGGTGGGGGGCGGAAAAGCAATAAAACTTTTCCAAATCGGTTTTAAATAATGTTTCGGTCAATTATCTACAACATATCCAAAATTCAGCTTCCTAGGATGATATGGTGGGAGTAGAGGGGGGAAAAACGATTTTCGCTGGATCTAACAGGCCCCCAGCCCCCCAGAATTAACGTAGAGGGTTGAAATTTGGTGTGTTGATAAAGTTCGTACCTAGGTTGTGCTTTTTGGAGGTTTTAATATTTTACCCCCACCCCCCTCATTTTTAAGCTACAATTTCATGCATTTTCGACGTTTTCGAAGTTTGTACCACTCGCACAGGTCACCCGAATAAACCTAGAGGGCTGAAATTTTGTATTCGGATTGAGTTAGTATCAAGGGGGTGCCTTTTGGGGGTCTCGACTTTTAACCCCTACCCCCACCATTTTTATACCTAAAAGAACATGATTTTTCTTGTTTTTTAACAGTTTCGTTCGGGTCAAAATCTCCCCAAATAAACCTAGAGGGCTGAAATTTGGTGTACAGGTTAAGCTAATAGCCAGACACTGTTTTTTGGAGGTTTCAACTTTTAACCCTTACCCCCACGATTTTTACGCCAATATTTCCTTAATTTTTTTGCTTGTTTTCTAACACGTCTAGAGACTCCATAAGGAAACCTAGAGGGCTGAAATTTTGTACGTGTATTCAGTTAGTATCCAGCTAGTACCTTGTAGGGAGTCCACATCACTTTTCCCCCACTTCTCCCATTTTTACATCGGAATTGAATGCTATTGTTAAATGTGTTTTAAAAGCATTATGTTTATTCTAAATACAAGTAGGCGAATAGTAATTTTAAAAAATTTAAAAAAAAGTGAATACAATTTTTTAACAAATGAAATACATACATATTAAGTAATTTGCAAATGTTATTAAAGTCACTGTTTATTTATTTATTTAATTATTATTTAGGAATTTTGGATTTTTATTATTTATAAAATAGAAATTTTGGATTTTTTTGGAAAGAAAAAATATCTTCATAAAAGCCTTCCAGTTTACTATTTAAGTTCCTTTTTTAATATTTAAAAGTAAAACACAAAGGCAATTGGCGGATAAGCATGGATAGAAATGCCCTCGTACGAATTGTTTTGGCTTTTTCCCTGTTAACTTCTATCGGCACAAAATTGAAATTTACTGAGATTCAGCCCTTAAAAACTTAAAATCTTTTTATAAAGCCCCGATCAACCGGACACTCATTATCAGTTTTGAAACCACCAAAATTACAAATCGCTTGTGGAGTTTCAATTATATTTCGCTTGTAAACACTCAATACCGAAGAAATAATTTTTTTTTTATTTTTTTTATTTTTTATTTTTATTTTTTTTTTTTTGAATGAAAAAATATCTTTATAAAGGCCTTCCAGTTTACTATTTAAGGTCCTTTTTTAATATTTAAAACTAAAACATAAAGGCAATTAGCGGATAAACATGGGCAGGAATGCCCTCGTACGAATTGTGTTGGTTTTTTTTCTGCTACCTGTTTTCGGCACAAAATTGAAATTTACTGAGATACAACCCTTAAATACTTAAAACCTTTTTTTAAAGCCTCGATCAGCCGAACACTCATCACCAGTTTTGAAACCAACAAAATGACAATTCGGTTGTAGACTTTCAATCACATTTCGCTTGTAAACATTCAATACCGAAGATGAAGGGGGAAATTCGACTACCGTGATGGGGCCCCGCTGCTCACGGCGTTTTTAAAAATATAATTTTGAAAAACAAAAATCAGTGTATGTCAATATGTACTGTTTAGAATTTTCAAATCAGTTAAAATCAAACGAAAATAGTTTATTCTAATTGAAAATAACATATTTCACTTTTCTTCACAGTATTGCATCATTTTTTTAACTTTGTGAAGATGAAATATTATTATGTCAAATATTTAAAAAAACTAAATAAAAACTACTGATTAAGGACACTGGTGTAGTATTGAAAAGTGTACGACAAGGACAAAAAAGAAGGAAACCTACAAAAGTGTCTGGGAATATTTTTTCAACTATAGCTTATTTAACTACGTAGATAGAAAATAAACAGTTTTACTGCCGTGGCTTATTAACACTTTACTGCCCACGTTCTCGGCATCCGAAAATAATCACAACAACCGTAGAGGCCGATCGCAATCAATTTTTAGAATAAACAAACCAGTTAAATAGTATTTTATACACCAAGGGACTAAAGTGTAAGTTTTAATCCCAGTGCAAAATTTGTTGCCAGAGGGCCTGCAAAGGACCGAGGGCAACAAATCACACGAGGGGTGAAAAAAAACACTTTAGTCCTGTGGTGTATATACTATTTTTTGCAATTCCAGATAATTTAAAATTATAAAAATTAAGAAAAATTACTTAAATATCATTCAAATTGTACGTAATAATATTCCATCAAGTATATTTTGGATAAATCAATCGGATTGTAAAATACAATATAACTGTTTGTCTTTATCTACAAGTTTGAGTTTGTTAATTATTTTCAATTATCTAACAACGTTATTTAAGTTAAATTTCTATAAATTGTGCTTGCTGATTGGTTTAAAAGCGGGAGCAAAATAATTTTTTAATCCCTTGGAACTAAAAGTGGCACTTTACTCCCTATTATGAGCAACTAAATCATGTCTTTTAGTCCCGGAATAATATTTTATATTATTACTGTTTGTTCTTTTTTTATATTTATTTTTACCAGTTTGTTATTTTACTTCCTGTTATTGATAAAAACATCAATGTATATGTAACGTATGTTTACACATACATGTTGAATCATTTTATGTATTTGTTTATATAAAGTTTCTTTAAAAATATTGCCGGCTTCTGGGGAAGTTTACTGTGAAAGTTCTCAGGCTGTAGAGTGTTAAGGGGTTACATGATTTTTTTTTAAAAGCAAAAAAAGACTATTTTTCCGATTTATTTTTTTTGCAATATAAGAAAGTATAATTTATTCCAACTTTCGGCATATTATTATATATTATTTTGAGATACTGTACAAAATTTTCATGAAAAATAAATAAAAATTAGGCCACTGGCAGCTAGTTGGAGTCGAAAATCGCTGATTTTTCGTCGTAAGCAGAGTACCTAACTCATAAAATTCTTATCTGAAATCAAAAAAGAAATTTTTTTCTGTTAGCAAATGTTATTGCTTGTACTTGAACGAAGGATTACTGTTTCCGTTCATTACATCTCATTTTACAACTAGAAAATCAACGAAAAACACGAAAATTTTTACCGAAAATCAAAATTTTTTGTTTAAAATGCTGTTAAAAATTGAAATTTCATTGTTTTTTTAAAATCCTTTGTTCAAGTGCAAGCCATAATAAGCATTTACTAATAGAAAAAATTTTGTTTTTTGATTTCAAATAAAGATTTTATAATTTACTCTGCCAATGGCCTAATTTTAATTTTTTTTCTATGAAAATTTTTTTACAGTTTCTCTAAGCAATATACAATAATATGCTAAAAGTTGGAATAAATTATATTTTTTTATATTGCAAAAAAAAAAAAAAATTGAAAAAATAGTGTTTGTTTGCTTAAAAAAAACCCACGCAACCCCTTAAGACAGTAAAACTTCTTTTGTACCGTGGTGAGTACATTATTTATATAAAGGCCCTATTTCTGACATTTTATTAAAATGATTTTTCTTCAACCGCCACAAAAACAATACTTTTAATGACAGTTGAAAGGCAATCCTAAAACACAGGTCAGCAATTTTTTTTTACAAGTAACTATTTTTAGAGTTCAATTATCTCTGATATTTTAAACTTTATCTGTCAGAAAACTGGTTTTTATAACGGCTGAAGAAAAAAGTAAATTATTTCGATAAAGCAATACTGTTTTCCAATTCTTTCAAACATTTCTTTCCATACGTTATGTAAATATTAATTGCGGACACATCCGTCAGATGCTGATACGTGCGAAAATCTCGCCGTATCCAATCTTGAATTTCTTTACGATAACTTAAATCTTCAATTTGACGAGCGGTTTTCATTAAATCACGATACAATTTTAAAACTTGTTGCCGTCTCATAAACTGAAAATTATAAACAAATCAATTTGATAAAAAAAAATTAGGTTAGAATTCAGACACACATACGTCTTTTAAGGTCATTTGATTCTGAAATGTTCTTTTACATAAATTTACAAATAGTTTCATTGTATTTTATTATTATTTTAAAATATAAAATTAAGAAATAACTAAATATAAATTAAATTTTTGTAAAAAATTTTAAATTATATTTTATATTTGTGCCATGCGCGTTAACTTTTTTTTAAACATACACATGTAGTTATTTCACTTCAACAATTAGAAAGTATGATATGATTATCTTTTTTCGGACTCTCTTTATTTCACTTGTCGGGAACACCGCGGTATAGAGAATAATGGCGGGAGTTATTTTACCCCCACTTATGTTTCAAAAATAATCACAATTTGTGTATGGCATGGTATTCACATACAAATGTTTACGGGCGTCGTGTGTTTTTATTCTTAAACACGGACGCGGAGCGTCGATTTTGCGCTCACTACGAAATAATTTAAGTGTGATCTATTTTTAAACTTTCTTGGTAATTGTTATTTGAACTGTATATTTAAAACATTTTGATAATTATGTTGAGTTTTGTTTTGGTACATTTTATTTTCTATTAATTTTTCGTTTTTAAAAGTGTCGTTTTTTTTTTGTTTTTTGTTTTCGTTCTGAAAAAAATTCATGAAAATTTGTTTATTTAAAATTTTTATGTGATGGGAAGTCGGACACAAGATACAACAAATTTAGAAAAGTTGATTGGTTGGACTAAAATTAAAAAAGAGTCGCCTGAAAATGAAATTAAGGTTTGTGAAAAGTTATTCTTTATGTACACTATTGACGAATAAAATTATATCAAAATTCTTTTATTGTTTACAAATAAAAAAGATCTATTTTTATCATTTTTAAACATGTTTTTAGTTTCACTTATTTTAAAATTAGAGAAATTTTGAAAGCAATGTAAATTAAACGACATTCGATTAAAAAGTATTTTCAAATTTGAATAAAATTTCGTAAAATCTATAAGAACAAAGATTTAAGCCAGTTTTATTTTTCATTGTTAATATTTAGTAATTTTCCCCTGTCTCTTTGGTAATTTAATCCGTTAGACATCAATTATGTGAATTAATGGTTTCAAATAACCATTATTTTGGAAATGACGAAAATTTTAAAGTTGTTCAAAGTTTGAAATATGAACTGAAGTTGTGATAAATATTTAGAAAAAAGAAGAAAAATAGTTTATAAAACTGGGATTCTTAACATTTTTAAAGGAAATTACTAAACATTTTTGATTTTTAACTCATGTTTTTTGAGAAAGAAACAAAAATTCATTTGTCATTTGAGCAAAAGATATATTTTCACATACTTTTCATGTATTTTTGAAAAATTGGAAACATGTGTTTTCAAAAATAATTAATTATAAAATTATATAATACCTATTTTTAAAATATAAAAAAGTTTCAAAAATATACTTTTGTAGTAAATTCTTTTAATTGTTGTAATAGTTTAGAAATATTAAGTTAAAAGTAACTTATTTCTTTAAGATGTTAAATAGAACATTATCGATTGACTAGAACTAATTCTACATTTTAGTGACGCCACAACGATCAAAACTTTTGAAAAGTTTTTTCAAGTGTTTTTGTAAAATTTTTTGAAATTTGAAACCATGATTAAGAATTGTTTTCTAATTTTGATTTTGTAATTTGAATTCGTTAGTACCTAAAGATCCAATTCAAAAGTTTAAAGGTTAAACAAAAGATTCGGGTACATTATTATTATTATTTAATTTCAATTATTTTTATTATTATTTTTTTTTTTTTTTTGAATTCAAAATAAAGAACGCGCACAATCGTGTAGTCAAGGCAGCTTCATCGTAGTACTACTATAGTATGCGATTTACCAACTTTAAAAATGCACTTAATATTTAATTAATCATATTTATGCTTATCATTTCGTTATCAAAATCCTTCGATCGAAAACATATCGTAAACGTTTTATTCATTGTTACCTATTGGCAATAGTCACTAATTTTAATGTAAAATATCGTAAGTTTAATTTAACTGTGTTCAAAAAAGAAATTAAAATTCATTTACTCTATTGTCTTAAACTATTTTCTACGAAGGAAAAATTGTTGAATTATTCAAATAGTACGATTATGTCGACACAGTCACGTCTAGTTAACTACCCCTAGACTTAATATAGGAAACTGAGCAAAAACAGGTAAATTTGATTTTTTACGTATATCTGAAATCTACAAATAAAATTTTAATATTTTTTATTTTTTACCCTCTTTTCTCAAAAAATAAAGAGGAAATTTTAACCCCTAACCACCCTTGTTGATGTAATTTGAACAAATTGCATATCAATAGATATTTCTTTAAAATGGACCAATATCGCCAGTTTAAACTTATATGCTCTATCTCCTACCGTTTTTGAGATATTTGAAAAATTTAATATCAAACCGTTTTTCCGCAGAAAATTTAACTCATGTGTATCAAGTCCCATAAGAATATTGTAGTTTTTTTCAACTTTTACGAAGGGAAAAAAAGTTAAGACAGATTTTTACAGCGAAAAAAATGATATAATACATTTCGTTGGTCATTTCATTATAGCTAAATACGACAAAAATGAAACAAAAATTGGTACTGGTAAATTTAAATGATTTCAGAACCATAGTAACAATGTATTAAATAATAATATGAATTATACTAATTTATTTTATTCGTTAAATTGTCTTACCGTATTACACTTGAGTTTTATTTTTTTTCTGAATAAATTTGTGTTTTCTAAAACTCAAATTGCTCAAATTTCTTGCCTAAAAGCAATTTAACTCGAACAACTGTCAACCCAAAAACGCTTCAGCTTCGCTGTCGTGTTTTTGGTAGTTGACAGTTTATCTCGTTAAACTGCTAGGCAACAAATTTTCGTTAGAGAAACCCAAATTTAGTCGAAAAAATACAAACGTCTTGTGTAATAATAAGTGATAAAAAAAATACGCGTCGCTTATTTTTTAGTGTTCTACAAAATATTCCAGTTTCATCAAAGTCGACTGTTTAGTGCATGTCTAACACTTACGCACTTACGGAATTTTTTACAAAAATATTTTTAGAATTTTCTAATTAGTTCGCAATTATTAGCAACTAGCCGTACTCGCGACGTCGTTCGCGCAAAGAATTGTTATAAACTGAATAAGAAGTATATATGTAAGTGTAATAATTATACAGAACTTGCAAAGAGTAATAATTTTTGTGTAATGTTTGCACATGCTCAAAATGGTTTTTCTACTTTTCCGTGAGAATGAGGAATTTTCCCGGAGTAAAAAGTATCTTAAATGTTGACCCAAGTAACAAGTTATCACCACACCAAATTTCATCAAATAGTTTTTGCGTAATATGTGCACATGCTCATAATGGTTTTTCCATTTTCGCCTAGGAATGGAGTATTTTCCCGGAGCAAAAGGTATCTTAAATGTTGACCCAAGTAATAAGTTATCACCACACCAAATTTCATCAAAATCCGTCCAATAGTTTTTGCGTAATGTGTGCACATGTACAAAATGGTTTTTCTATTTTCCCGTGGGAACGAGGCATTTTCCGGGAGTAAAAAATATCTTAAATGTTGCCCTAGGTAATAAGTTATCACCACACCAAATGACCAAATTTTATTAAAATCGGTCCAATAGTTTTTGCCTAAAGTGTGCACATGTTCAAAATGGTTTTTCCATTTTCCCGTGGGAATGAGAAATTTTCCCGGAGTAAAAAGTATTTTAGATGTTGACCCAGGTAATAAGTTATCATCACACTAAATTTCATTAAAATCCGTCCAATAGTTTTTGCGTGATGCGTGAACAGACAGACAGACAGACAGACAAAAATTCTAAAATCGCTGTTTTGATATCTACTTCGATAACTATTTAGAGTACCAGTACAATTTTCCAAAACTATTCCATGTACAGAAATGGTCTCGTTACAATTTTATTATATGTGTCGCCTAGTATCAAAATCTACTAAATGCACTTTTAAATGCACCATTAATTTTTAAATGCAACAAGGCATATGCCCCTTAACATTTTTTGTTGTAATTTTAACTGCTTACTAAAGAAATCTGTAACTGAAATATAAAATAATTTTCAAATCCTACTAAAATTACATTGAAAACTTTACAAATCCTGCTAAATACCTATACATAACCTATATTTTAGATTTTAACCGTTCAAATTTTAATTTTTTCACTGACATGCGGGACGTATGAAGTATAAAATTATGTTTTCACGTAAAATTTGTATTTTAGTATTTATCTAAAATTTTAAATAATGAAAACGTAGATGTAAATGAATTACTAAGTAAGCACTTTGGTTTTAAGTGACAAAATGAAAATAGTTTACAATATTACAAAACAAATTGTATCGTCTAACCCTGATACATCCAATATTGCTGAATCAAGTTTTTTTTAAATAAATTTCCCTTATAATTTATGTTTTAAAACGCACTTTATATAAATGTTACTATCAAAACCTACTAAATTCAAATAATTTTGATTAAAAAACGGGTAAAACGATAATTTTGTTTTTTGATAATAGTACTAATCATCTTTTTTACCTTGTTAGTTAATATAATTATGACTTTTTAATCGAAAAATTAATTTTGAACTGAGTTATGGTTTTTTGCGATTTACCACGATCTTTATAAAGTGGAATTAGTAGATTTTGATACTAGGCAACTCATTTGTATATGTAGATTACAGATAAGTTTAAGTTTTGAAAATATACATATGGGACGAGGGTGTACTATGTTGGCACCGACAAATAGACGGTTGCTCTCGCTCTCGCGCTACGAGCTAATATTTCAGATGGTTTTTAGTTTCCAGTTTTTTGTATTTTGATAAGTGATGCGTAATTTGATCCATTGTTAAATTGAACTAATGTATTATATATTACACTGGCTAGGATATACGAGGAGAGTATATGGTACGACGTAATGTTGAAAGAGGACTGACACTGTATTTGGAATTGCTGACTATGTATACGCTGACTATAGTCAGTATACAGTATACAATATCCACGGATATCTTTGAATATATTTTTTTCAACATTTTTATGTTACTGTTATACAATACTATGTTTTTTTGATTCATTTAAAGCTTAATTTATACGAAACAGTTTGGAAGTGATAGTGCTGATGGGAACGTTATTGGGGGTAATTCTCTGGTAACGGGAATCACCCGAAAAAAGTCAGTTTGAAATTTTGATGATTCTTTTATTTTTAAAATCTGTAAGTATATCGTTAATCATTAATAGTCCACTACAAGCACAACACATTGAACCAGTAGCGACTGTGTAGCGATCAGTGTTGTGCTTATCTAGATAACGTTATCTAAAATTTTATCTAGATAACGTTTTCGTTATCTATTATCTTTTATCTAGATATTTTTAAAAGAAGTTATCTTTTATCTTATCTTTTTATTAAGCGAAGGAAAAAGATAAGATAATAAGAATACATCTTTATTTTTCCTAAAACAAAGAAAATTGAAGCTAAATTCACCATTTACCTGTTATTCACTTGGCCGACCATATAATTCAGATAAATTTTGACACTTTCTTAAGAAATACAAAAATTTTTTAAAGTAATTATTTAATTTTAAACAGAATTCCTGTTGTCTGGAATCATTTCCGCCATTAGTTGGAATAACATTTAGTCGTGTAATATGAAATGTCGTATTGCGACCACTTGGTCTACCATGTAATTTAGATAAGTATCAACAATTTTTAAGCACTTTTTTTGAAATAAAAAAATGTTGTACTCTACGTGTGCTATCATGGGCCATAAATAAAGAAACTAAATTCCAAAACATGTAATTTTGTCGCCAAAAACCTTTCTTGAACATTTTTGTAACTTATAATAAATAATAAACACATCTTTCTGGGGACCGATGAGCTACTTTCGTAGCCCGGCACCGGTCCACGGATGGGCGGTTGAGAAACACTGACCTAGTGCATTATTTCTGTAAATATTATCTTATCTGTTATCTAAAATTTTATCTAGATAACAGTTCAATTATCTGTTATCTTCATCTAGATGTTTTAAATTATGCTATCTATTATCTGTTATCTAGATAATAAAATTCGATATTTTGCCCAACACTGGTAGCGATTAGTACTAAACCCGTATAAACGAGGCCCTATGTAGTTGTGTTGGAAATTTATCAGATATTTACTTGTTTCTGTAGAGTAAACATGGACAGGATCATGGAGAGAAATGACGGACGTCGGGGACAAACAACATTTTTCAAATAGTTTTTCCCCAAAATTGCAAGGGATGAACAAAAAACAATTCTTTCCTCTTTTGTTCGGGCATTCTTTTTAGTCCTGGAGCTACAGCCCCTGCTGCTTCCCTCTCCTCGGGCACCTTTTAAAATTTAATCGCCAGCCACTCCCATCAATATAATCTTTAAAAATTTTATAATTATCAACCATTTTTATTTCAATCTTTTTTTTTAACGAGAATTTCCTAATTAAAATAATAAAAATTTTTAGAAGCGATGTTTTGTTAATATTACTAAAGTTATTATTCTTTAACCTGAATAAGTGCGCCTCTAAAAATAAGGTGCGTTGTGACCAACCATTGTTAAAAATATTAGTTTTACATTATTTTCAGCGCCACCACCATCACAATTAGTGGAAAAAATTCGCAATGAAAAATATACTTTACAGAATTATTTCCGGTAGGTCCACTTGGTGGAACTTTGGTTAACTGTAGTCACCAAGGTCAAAAGTAGAAAAAGTATATAATATTCAAAATCTACTAAGAACAAGTTTAAATTTTGATGTTTCAAATTTAAATTTGTTCACTTGTTGATCATTAAAATTTCAATTACACTAATGGTTTGAAAAAGCTGAAAAAATATTTTAAAGTTATTCGAGCAAAAATTTATGCAAACCTTCAGAACAAAAAAAAGCTCTTTTTACTTTTTTCCGGGCCCCTTGCCGATTGCTACAGACCTCCCCTTTAAGTTCGGACCCTAGGGCTGCAACCATGACTACGCCATCCTCTCGTTGGGCTTGGATAAATTATGGAAATTTTAAGCAATTTTGGAATATCGCAATATAACGTTCATTTGCTGCAATTCTGTTTAAAATACATATTTTTAGGGTTTAGAAGAATAAAGTAATTTTAATCTGTATAATGTTTTAACGAACAACAACGAAAAAGCTCTAAAAAGTTTCAGATGAAAATTCCTGAAATTCCATATTATTATAATTTAGAATAAGCTAATTTTCATTCGTCGCGTGAATGACATTACACTACAAAATACACTTTACGATTATTCTAAATTATAATGAAATTTGGAATATGAAGTTTCAGGAATTTTTATTTGAAACTTTTTACAGCTTTCTCGTTGTGGTTCTTTAAAACTTTTCAATTTATGCAAATTATATTTGCAATTTCAATCGATAAAGTGATTGATTGGGAGGGAAGAGTTAAGATTTGGAACATACCTCCACCGAGGATCGGACCCCGGCCTAACCGGTTCAAGTATCACTCATCCAAAGTTTTGGGCCTAAATAAGAAATCCTTTCTGTTATCACGAGACAGTCTGTACCGAAACTTATTGTATTAAAATATTATGTAAATGTAAATGAGTCTTTACATTGCTTAACTCTATAGAAAATGATTCATTATTATTTTTGTCCAACGAAATATGATCTAGTGATCTGGCGACGACGGTTTGGCACACACATCAGCCCCCTTGGCCCCCTTCCCGGCTCCGCCCCGTCCCGCACGCACGTTTCCCATTTCACTATGGTTGTGTATGTAATGTAGTAATGTGGCATTTATTATAATATTCTCTTTTGTATAGAGTATTGCACGAGTATATAATAA
Organism: Brachynemurus nebulosus; assembly: GCA_035578155.1. Taxonomy (NCBI): domain Eukaryota; kingdom Metazoa; phylum Arthropoda; class Insecta; order Neuroptera; family Myrmeleontidae; genus Brachynemurus; species Brachynemurus nebulosus. The sequence continues at coordinate 5,578,278 of JAPWDM010000029.1, forward strand.
ACATAATATTATAAATTAAAAACACGGTTTTTTGAAAGATGATCCCCGGTTGATATGGTGCTATAGAATTACATTACTGAAAATTTTTGTTTTATTTAATTATAATTTTTTTTTTTTTTTTTGGAAAAGTTTCGAAAATTTCATTTTCCATACAAACGTGTGTAGGTTTAGAGCAAAAATATTTTTTAAAAAAAAATTTGATATCATTGCAAAATATTCAATTTTACGTGTAATTTATACGTAAATATATAATTGTCCCGTACTCCCGTAAGTATACTAATACTATGTAGTTAATCTCAATTTTACATATTGTACATGCAAAGGATCTCAAAACAGTTCTGTGTCCAATTCTCACCATGACAGCGGCTGTAATAGCCGAATTTTCGTTCTGGAAATTCGCTACAAGCATTGTGTAAACTATAAACCATGATTTAAACAGAAAAGACCAGATTTTGTAAAAAAAAAATCGGTGTACCTATTTTTTTACTTTTCCTTATATTGATAAACCAATGAAAAATGGACATATGTATATACCTATTGCGTAACTGAAATAAAGTTTTGCAATTTTAAACTCTATTTCAACTAAACAAATCAATTTCGTATAAATATTAATTTTAGTGTAAGCTGATAACTGGGAAGGTAATTTGGCACTTTTTTACTTAATAAATCTCTAACACTGACTGACTGACAGACAACGTACAGCGTTGGGTTTAGAAGAATGAAATTTTGCACAGGAGTTCCCTAGGTAATGTAGGTGAGCACTAAGAAAGGATTTTTGAAAACTCGTTCCCTAAGTGGATCAAATAGGGAATGAAAATTTGTATGGAAATTCGTCATTTTTGAAGTTAAAGATTGACCCAGGTAATAAGTTATCATCACACCAAATTTCATTAAAATCCGTCCAATAGTTGACCGAGAGACAGACAGACAGACAGACGGACAGACAGACAAAAATTCTAAAAATCGCTGTTTTGGTATCTACATTGATAACTATTTACAGTACCAGTACAATTTTCAAAAAATATTCCATGTACAGAAATGGTCTTGTTACAGTTTTATTATAAGTATATTGTATAAATGTATAGATTGTATAGATTGTATAGATGGATATATTGTATAGATATCATAAATAGCTATAAAAAGTTTAGTTCGGTCAAGATTGTAAAAAAAAACTCTTTTTATGCGGTGGATCGGGACCGTATAAAAAAAGTTTCATCGAAAATACGAACGCTCAAAACCTCACGATTTCTTTAGAAGTTGCTTTTCTAAACAAGATAAAGCATTAATTTACACGTATGGGCACATTTTATTTCATTTTTATAATATTATGAAAATTGTGAAAAATACATCTCTAGAAAAAACTAAATGATTGAATGATAAAACTTATATTCTTATGCAATGTATTGACTATCAAAGAAAGTTATTATGGTTAATATACTTTTAATTTCAAATGTTATCGAGTGCCTGTGAAACATTATTAGTGTATGGCGGATTTTTATCCATATTTTAAACATACACCAATATTCATATGTTCACTAAATGTCCAGCTTTGGCTGATACTTGAACACTCGATGTACTTTGGCAAATGGCCAATTCATTATGTTAATTAAAATTGACATAGTGTTTGAAAAATTACCAAACTGGATCGGCTGGGACTCGAACCCGGATCTCTTGGTTACCAGCCAAGCGCCTTACCAACTAGGCCACCGATTATGGTTAATGTTTAAGTTTCTTATTTTCTCTTGATTTTGATTCATAGTATGCATTTTAATGACCATTTTTTTTTTTAAATCGCATAAAAAAGATTTAGGTGTATATCGCACAAAAAACTATTATTTCTACGCTGATTATTTATGATTTTTTTACCGTTATGCTTTTGTAAAGTTATTGCGAAAAAAACTGGTAAGCTTAAATTACCATTGCAATTTCGTTCATTATTAATTATGTATTATGTAACTTTATATATATTTTGTTGTAATTATCCATATTTTAATGATGTGTACGGATTTTGAAAATATAGAACTGCATATTAATTATAGAGTTTGGCGCTTGATGGAGTGCGAGTGGCATGGGTAATTCCTACTAGTATATTTATGAACTGACTAACAACTGCCGATATACATATTAGATACTACTAGCTATATTATAGAGGTTTATTTGAATGTAAAAAAGTATTTTTTTATCAAAAAATATTACTAACAAAAAAGCTTAAATTTCGCTGATCGGTAAAACTGTACGGTACGGGGTCTCGTATTAACAAAAAAGTATCTATAACACAATCTATTTGTTCGAGATGGTACACGGTATAGTGCGCGCAAGCAAAAATGATTTTTTTTAACTTGCTGATAATTGATATATATGTATCCACGTAATGACCAGGGCTGGGAACTATTTAAAATGATTTCATTTTAAATATGTATTTAAAATACCAAATGGCATTTTGTATTTTCTATTTTAAATAAGTTCGGTAAAACCATTTTCCATTTTGTATTTAAAATGAAAATTTGAATCCATTTTACATTTAAAATGAAAATACATACATACTTAAATTTATGTATATATATATTTATAACACTTATGACTCAGATTAATCATAGAACTTGAATTGAACGCAATCTAACAAATTGTAAGTTAAATGTAAGTTGATTCAATTGACTCAAACTTTTTATAACTCGAGTTGTAATGTAACTTGGGTTAAATTTATTACTAGTTCTCTCAAGTCAAACTTTTCTGATTCAACTTGTGTACTATTCTCTTTAAGACAAGTCGATAAGAAGTGTTTTGGTATTTCGAGTAAATGATTTTCATAGGGCCTATTCGTACCGCACCAAGTCAAAGTGTCTTGCTCTTACTTTTAAGAACATTACACTTGTTTTGAAGAACTTTTGTCTTACTTTGGAGATATTTGTATGTTCCTGTCTCAGTTTCCGTGTTCTTGAGAGAAGGGTGAAGGATATGTACGATGTATACCGAACGCTATTACTGACTATAAACTATGTATGCTACAATCATCGTATCAAAGTGAGACAGGAACATACAAATATCTCCAAAGTAAGACAAAAGTTCTTGAAAACAAGTGTAATGTTCTTAAAAGTAAGAGCAAGACACTTTGACTTGGTGCGGTACGAATAGGCCCATAGTTTTGAAGTCGTAGTTGTAGCGTAGTCAAGGCTTGAATATGTCAAGGCTGAATTAAATTTTACAATATTTTTGAGTAACAATATTTCAAGAGTTAAATTTCGTTTTCATATAATGCAAATTTTATAAAATTTTCTCAAAAGACTACTGTTATTTAATTTCAGTGCGTTTGACATTTTCTTAACTTTTTTTATATAAATAATTATTCAAAGTGTCAATATAAATAATGATAAAAAATTTATAGAATAAATTTAAAGTTAAAAAGCATTTTGCATTTTATAATCCATTTTAAATAGCTATTTTCCATTTTCTAATTTAAATATGTTCAGCAAAATCATTTTCCATTTTCTATTTTAAATGGTTTCTATGAACCATTTTTCCCAGCCCTGGTAATGACATTATATATTATAAAGAGAGAATAAAATTAAATGATTCCAGATGGACATAGACCACACTTAATTTAAAAAAAAAATTATGGAATTTCAATTTGTGCATGGTCTAATTCTAATACCTACTTTTTTTGTATGTACCCTAACCAAAAAACGTATATCTATATTATGTTAAAAATTTAGAATTTTGTAAAAAATTATAGTATTTGTAAATCTCCATACCAAAAGTGACCACGAGCGCGTCATACTAACCAAAAGAAATCGAGTGCTTAAAAGTTTCAGTTTAGCTGAACGATAAGTGAACATATGAATACCGCGTGTGTTTAAATGCAAACAAAAGTTTGTCATACGTAGTAGTGTTTCACAAGCACTCGATAATATTTGAAATTGAAAAATTGTAACTGTTTCTCGCATTAAAGAGAGTACCAATACACATAGGTGGTTGAATGGTTATCGGATTGGGGCGTCTGTCGAACAGAGGATTGTTGATCTAGTGGCAAGACACCTGGCTAGTTATCAGGAGATCCTGGATTCGATTCCCAGACGATCCAGTTTGATAATTTTTTCAATCACTTTGTGATTTTTAATTTATATTGTAAAAGTATCATTTTTACTTGCGTGAAGTATACTTGTGTACGTATAAGTAATAATGTAATTAATTATTTTTAATTTGGATCAACTTTCGCATCATCTTTTCCTTCTATCGAAAAACGGAGGTGTAAACCCGAATAACTGTGCCTTGTGCCTGATAATGTGAATATATGTAGTGGTCATTGCTCAAAATACTTATGTTTTATGTAAATTTTTCAGCACTACCACCAGCATATGTAGAAACAGTAAAAGTCCGAAACTTGGGTAATTCTAATTAGCGTGTAAAATTTTCAATTTTGATGAAAGTAATAAAATTTCATTAGGAAATGCGAATTAATAGACGGAGATGCCTTTTCTGTGTGTTCCAAGTTTTTAAATTTTATCAAAAATTAGAGTACCCTTTGGTTTTATAATACACGGATGCCGCGCAAAACGGTACACCAAGAAAGGTTTGTCCCTTTCTATGTTACTATAAGTGAAGCGTATATAGGGTGCTCAAAATGTACACGTATATAGATATACACATAAAGGCAATAAAGGTAACATAAGTGTAATAAAAATAAAAAATAAAATAAAAAAAAGTTTTGTACATATCAAACCCGTAATTATAAATGTACATATAACAATATCATTATTTTAGAGTTAAAAATATTTTTAAATATTCATGTTATGATATCGTTTCTTAGAAAAAACATCGTGAAAAACGCACATATTCTGTTCAAAACTAAATATGTATTTAATTATCTAATATATTAATTTATTATTTTGTATGAAAAATACATAAACATATGATAATTTTAAGATTTGAAAATAATATGTACATATGTGACTAAAAGCCTATCAATTAATGTTTAAATAAATCAGAATATACATATGACATATCTTACATGAGGATACATAAATTATGTACGTATTTCTTTTATTTAAAAAGTTGCATTATAATGATATCATTTTGGTAAGTAAAAATTTTGAATTAAAATATCTAAAGGAACATACTGTATACACTACATTTTAGCAAAAAGAAACTTGTGATAAGGTAAACAAATAACGTTCCATCTCTTTCTCTGTATTCAGTTTGTGAAGTGACCTTATTGCGAAGCAAACGTGTACTCACTATTTGATTATGATTTAAGAATCAACCTTTATTATACTTGACGTCATCGTGGTTAATATTTATTTTTGACCCACGATGGAACGGAGTTGGTATAGTATATTTATTTAGTTTAGAAATGACGTCATTATCGTCTCTTTTCAATTTATGACGCTAACTGTCCTTTAAAAAAATTATACGATACTGACCCTTAAAATAGTATATAAATTAAGTTTATTTCCATTTTTTCTTTTTCTCATTCTTTTCAAGTGCCAAATTATATAAGATTTCACTTACGGATTTGTGTATATTGAATGAAAGTTAGAAAAAGATAACATACCATTAAATTAGGTATTATTAAATAATTTTTACCAATAATTTTTTATTTGACCCACCCATTTCAATTCATATTTTTATGATACCTTACTGTGGTACGTTACTACCTAGGTATCATAAAAATATGAATTGAAATGGGTGGGTCAAATAAAAAATTATTGGTAAAAATTATTTAATAATACCTAATTTAATGGTATGTTATCTTTTTCTAACTTTCATTCAGTATACACAAATCCGTAAGTGAAATCTTATATAATTTGGCACTTGAAAAGAATGAGAAAAAGAAAAAATGGAAATAAACTTAATTTATATACTATTTTAAGGGTCAGTATCGTATAATTTTTTTAAAGGACAGTTAGCGTCATAAATTGAAAAGAGACGATAATGACGTCATTTCTAAACTAAATAAATATACTATATATGTGTTTGGGGTAAGAGGTGTGTGTTAATCTCAAAAGCGACTTAACCAATTTTAACATTTCCAGGATGGTTTTTAGCCATGTTGAAAATTGGTTCAATCATTTTCAGGATAAAAATAAAATTAAAAGTTAAGAAACTCACTTTAAAAGCTAGTAATTATGGGATTGTTTTTAACCAGGTTAGAAGAACATTAGTCCAACCGTTTTCAGGATATTTCAGGACTTTCAGGATAAAAATAAAATTAAAAATCTTAAAAACACACTCTGGAAGCTGGTAATTATGAGATCGTTCTTAACTTAATTTGATGAAAATAGATCCAACCGTTTCCAGAATATTCCTACGATAATATATCCAGGATATATTTCCAGGATACGACAAAAAAGTTCTAAAAAATTTCAGATAAAAATTCCTGGAATTTTCGTATTCCAGATTTCATTATAATTTAGAATAAGCTAATTTTCATTCGTCGTGTATGACATTACGTTATAAAATACACGACAGTCGGCAAGTTTTTAGCTTAATTTCTCAATTGTAATAAAACCTGGAATATACAGGCTGGAACGTAAATACGTCTCCGTAAGAAAACAGTGGGTAGATCTCACTTATGTAATTAATATTTGCCAACAAATTTGAACCAAAAGTGTTTTTTAACAGAAAAAATTTGATACTAAGAAAAGGGGCCCTTCAAAATTTTTTTTAATCCGGCTCTGACCATCTCATGTTTGTAAGATAAATTTTCTGTTTTTAAAAAAAGATCTGAAAAACACGTTTGCGACCTAAGCATGTTTACAAAATTTTATTGAATTTTAGCCAATAAAATTATTTTGTATCTTTGATATTAAGAGGGTATTTATGCATAATTTATTCAGTACCTAGAAAAATTTTGAAGCATCGTGTAGCCAGTTAATATGCGATTTTTTCAAACTGTTAATTTCGAAAAAATTCTTGTGGTTTTAGTGTCTACAGGATGCTATGAAGCACCCTTCAAAAGAATAAGAGTTGTTTAATTTCCACCCTGTAGAATTTCAAGAATTTTTAATTGGAACTTCTTATTGTTAGAGCTTTTCTGTCGCGGTTTTAAAAAATTTTTTAATTAATTTAACATTTTTCAGCAATGTACCAGTGTTTAAGGATGTTTGGGAAGTACAATTCCGATTCACTAAGCCGTTAAAAAGTTATTAAAAAAAAAACAAAACTAATTTTACACGTACTCTTATGGAAATTCGAAAACAGAACAGATTAAATAACTTTTTAACGGCTTAGTGAATCGGTTTGGAATTTTTACAGGGGCCTTAGTATTTAATGAGGAACATTCTACTAAATTTTCAATCGTCTCGTAACATTTTGAAATTCTCCGAAAAATCCTCAGAATGTACTCAGCTCTTGTAGTCAGCTGAGAGCTATAGTTTGATGTATTGTACAATCAGTTGTAGTGATAGCTATTATTTAACAAAGATAACTATTTATTTACCTCATAGTTTGTTATACAACGCAATTATTCACGAATTTCTAATTTCATGTACCTTTATCTCCGATTGTACCTCCCAAACATCCTTAATATTCTTTGATGATTACTTTAAAATCATATTATACAAATTGGATAAACATGATAGTTTTTGAAAATTACTAAAATATATAAAAGCATCAGATACAAACACATACACGTAGACACGCTTAATGTTGAATGTTTCGTTTGGTATAGATAGATCGTATAACGTGAAATTTGAACCGGGTATATCAATTCCAAAGACTGGCGTATTATATAGTGTGCTGTATGTGTGTAATTGATATGGCGAACGGAATGGTATCTACGATGATAGTATGCCATCATCAAAATTTTAATCACCCCACTACTACCCGTAACGTCCACCATGGTCGCACTGGATATGAGATTATAATCAAAATCTTTACTGGTAGTTTCCCTTCACTCCCTTTTGTATTGGTTTTGTTCTTAATTTAGTGAATTTGTTGTTTTTGTGACAGTAAATTGGTCCAAAAGATTTAATTTTTAATTTTGACTGGAAAATTGCATCTATGTATTGAAAATGTTGAGGGCTATATATCTACTGGTGTCCCATAATGCAACATTTCAAATAAATAATAGTATATTGTGCAATAAGTGCGGGAAATTGTCGATTGCCCACGAAAGCGAAGTTGAGCATACGAACGTAGTGAGTGCGCTCATTCGCTTGAGTGGGCAATCGACAATGCCGCACGAGTTGCACATACTATTTTATATTACGAATTTCACATACTTTTTTCTATTATTATTACTATTTTTTACATTTTTATTACTTTTTAATATTTTTAAGTGTTCGTCTTTTTTTTTCTGAATTAATTATTGTTTAAATTACTTTATTGGTGGTTTCCATAGAAATAATTATGAAAAATTTATTAAATGAAAAATCAAGAGGCGGCTTTGCGTGTTTTGATTAAATTTTGCGTGTTTTATTGTCAATTTGCGTGTGGAAAGTTACTTTCCGCACGCATAAAAGTATGTGGGAAGAGTACAGTGGGCAACCAGCTATTTTGCGTACAGAAATGTGTGCGCCAAGTTAGTAATTCTCCCGCATGAGTAATAAAAAATGATAAACATGACTTTAAACAATTAAGGGGAGGTTTACTTGACAGTCCTTAAAAATTATGTATTTTTTTGAAATTTTTTCCTCAAGAACGGAAGAAAATATCAACTTCAAATTTTGTACACATATTTGCTAAGTATCAAACTATACAAAAAAAATTTTTCAAGGAAAAATATAAAAAATTGTCCATTTTATAGATAGTACAGTGTCACGATCCGAAAATCCAATGCCTTGTTGGCGGACATCCTAGCGCCGGTAATAAACCACCGAAATCCAAAAACAAAAAATATTTATAAGATATATGAAGAGTATCGGCACCTCTACCTATAATATCAATAAATTGCTGAAAGAAAAAAAAATGGCGGATATTTGAACTTTTGATTACGATTTTTGTCTTATTTTTCGCTCTTTAAAGTAAATTTAAAAATAAAAAAAATATTGAAAGTGTATCGAACTTAGGTAGAGGTGCCGAAGAATTGAATTATTTTTAAAATAAAAAATTAAAAAAAGGGATCCATCGAATAGTTTTTGAGTTATCGTGTCCACCAGTTCCAAAAATGTAGTTCCGAGATATTATAAAATATATACAAAGAAACGTATTTTCAAAATTTTATATTTAATACTCATTATTGCGTGAACTACGTTTTTTGAATCTTTTTTTATAGAAAGCTGGATTCGGTTAATGTGCAAGAATATTGTTTTTAAATTACTTTCAGTAAAATCACTTTGGGAACATATTCTACACATAATTAGCTACCAATTTCTGCAAAAAAAATCGATTTTTTTTAACGACTCCCAAGTAAACCTCCCCTTAATATTCGTACCTACAAAGTACCTACATGGGTACCTAAATACGTTACGCTCGCTGCTGGGTGTTGAATTACAGTTTCACTGTAACTAACTAAATAGGCACGTAAGTGGGCAACAACAATGTTGTAAAATGATTGTGTGAAATTGATAAAGTTGGTAATGTGAGATTTGGAATTTGATGATGCAGCTATATACAACATAACAATACACTATATTATGTACATAGATACCTATTGTTGTATATATTATTAGCGCATTCCCAAACGGAACATTCAGCTATTACAACCATGTCCGCGGCGAGGGTTGGGTGGGGTAGCCGGAGTTGCCGCCCCGGGGTCCTAGAAAAAATAATTTTTTGCGCACCACTTATTTTTTTATTAAAAGCTTTTATTTAACTTGCTATGTTAGTATGTTGGTTTAGATCAAATCTTGGAATCAAAATTTAGACAGGTTCTAATTGAGCTAGAGGTTTCAAATTTTGCATACGTGTCTCACCTTGATGACAATGCAATATTGTATAATTAGTTTTGTCCGAAATCGCCCCAAACCAAAATTGTTGATTTTTTGACATTGCGTGCAACTTTTTGACATTTCGAATTGTCAGATATTGTCCATTGATTTTACATTGCAATTTTTTGTTTCCATAGTTATGTTTCATTAGGGTAAATTAACCTATTAAAATATAGGTAAAAAAATTACTTCTTTAATTTTTTTTTTAAATTAATCGTAATCAGACTAAAAAGTAGAAAATAAATTAAAGTAAAATAAAATGTTTTTTAAGAAAAAGCTTTTATTTAAAAATGGGCAAAAAAAATAAAATAACTTTTGAGTGAAGTTTGAAGCAATATGCAACATAATTTATAAAAGCTTGAGGAAACTACTGAAAAGTAAAATAGCTACAGTTATATCGGAAACAGAAATACCTAATTAATAATAACGCCTCAAGCTTTTATAAATTATGTAGCATATTGCTTCAAACTTCACTCAAAAGTTATTTTATTTTTTATTTTTAGCCCATTTTTAAATAAAAGCTTTATCTTAAAAAACATTTTTTTTTACTTTAATTTATTAGAGGAAATTTTCCCCGGGGCCTGCCATTTTTCTCTACGGCTTTGAGTACAACAGCAGTCGTGATGAGAATTGAGCCAGCGACTATGTGATTGAAAGTTTTGACATTCTAGTATCCAAAAATGGCATTGAATGTATGTTGCCGCACGAAAACTCTCGAATAAAACATCCTATCTTGACGAAATTTGGTGAAAACGTTCGAAATTCAAAACTCTTGGATGAATTTTTTAGCCAGACATGTCCGACACGTGCAAAGAATGTGTTTTTGCCAAAAAAAGTTTTTCAAAATTTTTGGAAATTATTTAGAATTGCGGCTCCATCTATTTTTAGGTATAAAAACAAAAGTAATAGTCCGATTTTAATGATTTTTTACAGGGGATTAGTTAAAAAATACTAGAACTCGGTACCAATACTGGAAAACCTCGGAAGTTTTCGTTAAACCTGAAAAAATTCGTATATTGATAGAAATAAATGGCCAGGGGAGGACCACTAAAGCTCATCTTTGGGCAAAGGGTAATTTAATAATGAACTCCAATTTATAGTAAATATTTATCTATTGTAAATATTACACTTATTTCTATCAATATATGAGTTTTTTCCGATTTAAAAATAAGCTTCCCAGCCTTTCCAGTATTGATATAGAATTTTAGGATTTTTTTTTAACTAATCCCTCGTAATACCCAATATTTAAAAAAAAAATCATTAAAAATCGGACCATGAGTTTTTTTTGTTTTTATAGCCAAAAAGAGAGAGGTGACGCCCAAATTCTAAATAATTACCAAATTTTTTTTATAGGTACCATTGTTAAAGAGCAGGAAAAACCACTTAAATTAGGTTTTTGAACCATTCTCCTAAGTAGGTTTTTGAGAAAAAAATCTCTAAATTATACAGGGTGTATGATTTAGAGATTTTGAAAAATAAGTCTGTAATTCACAGGACCGACAGACAGGCAGACCCGATGAGAGGGTAGGGTAGCCGGGGTTGTAGTCCAGGGACCCGAGTTGGAAAAGTAGGTCCGTGGCAGTCGGTAGGGGCCCGGGAAAAAGTAAAAACTCTTTTTAATGCTCGTCACTTATTTTTTTGGATAAAAATTTTTAAGTGATGTGCTTTATTCCTTGGGCCCGTCATTTCTCTCTACGGCCCTGCAGACAGGTCTTATTGTACCAATTACCTAAGATAAAATTTGCTAAATAAAGTTTCACTTAAAAAATTTTTGATTGTCAGATTTTAATTTTTGGACCGAAATACCTATTCTATGCAACAAGAAGTTATTCCTTTCAATATAAATCCCAAGAAATTCGCTATGTTATGCCGGATGCTACGACAGGGATATTTTATAATATATGTATGTACAATACAAATAAATACAATGATTGTATGCGAAGATAATATAACTCAAAATGTTGCTCTGGATATCAAATACCAAAAAGAGCAAACGACATTTTCTTCGTCAACGGCACACGGATAAGAAATTTTGAAATAGGAAACAATTGAGACGGTCGGTGCGCGGAGATGAAACCGTTATTTGATAACGCTGTGATACAATAAACAATATACTTATACAGAATTCTAGTTATTGATAATTTTCTGATAAGAATCAGTACTTGGCACCTATTATACAGATAATTTTTTTTTTTTTTATTACGCAGAAGGGTCAGTTCTCAAGAAATTGAAAATTGTTTTATTTAGTGATTTAAGGTATGTTCCAACTAGAGATGATCGATGTATCGATAACTGTTATTTTGTAACTAGTATAGAAAGATAACAGTTATCGTGAATAACTGTAATACCCAGTAACTGGTTACTTAAATAACTCCTTTAGAGATATCGATAACATAGGTCAATAGTAATATATTCGAAAGCAAGGATCACAATAATTTATTTTAACCACCTACGGGGAATTTCAAAATAATAACGCTCCAGGCAAGTTACACATTTTCTATTGTAGCACACTTAAAAAACCCTTAAAAATGAACTATTGTCTATTGTACAGTTATCTATTTGTATTTGTAATTTTGTATCCATAAAATTGTTAAAATTGTATATATAAAGCCTAAATCCTTGTATAGACAAGTATGTGAACAAATATTGCAGATTATTTAGTATTCGTCAGTATTATAGATCTGTGCATATTTCACTAACAGAACCGTTTATACGCATATCGATTATCTTACAATATGTTAAAATATCCAAATACCATACCAGTTATTATAATAACTGTTATAAATAACAGTTATTTTTCAGTAACTGTTATTGCAATAACATTTATTAGAAAATAACCGTTTAGCTCATCTCTAGTTCCAACAAACACTAGAATTTCCAATTCGGGTGAATCCAGTATTTTAAAAATTCGATAATGTCATTTGAAGGTTGAATCAAATCCAATTTAGAATTCTAGTTCGGCATTTAATATGTAGGAACGTTTAACTTAATTGTTAGAGATTTCAAAAGATGTCTCTACCAAAGAGTTGAAGTATGTATTCTATACCTTCTATACTAAAAATAATATTTAAAAACATATCCATTACAAAATTAATACATATTGTACATTAAAATACGTTAATTTTTAAAAAGTAAGAAAAATTCTTCATATTTTATTTATTACTTACCAAAATAATATAAGTATTTATAAAAGAAGTAATTAATATATCTGTTAGCTAATTAAAAAAAAAAATATTAAAGCGACTAAATAAAATCAACAATTTGAAATTTCTTTTATAAAATAGTTCAAACAGTCTTTACTATTTAAATTTTTAAATTATAAGGTTAAAAATGAAATATTCGTTAATGTGCATATCTAGGATTTGAAATACTTACTCTGTAGCAAGAATTTCAAAAACCAATTCGGGTGAGTTCAGAATTAGAATTAAATACTTGATGGAATACAGAATTTAAAGCTTTTTGTAAACTAGAATTACAATTCTTCCTAGTTGGAACACTAAATTATGCGCATGCTCATTAAAACAAGAATTAATTCGAGTGTTTGTTGGAACATACCTTTAATGATTTGATTTCGTGTAACTACTCCGATCCCAGCCTGTATGACGTAATTTTTGCTTTGGTATATGTGAATATTCGGATCATATTTAAATGCTCGGATTTCCGAGTAGTGTACGAAGGACCTAACGTTTCGGGCAATTCGGAAAAGACTTGGTTGAAATTTGGTTGAAAAAGTACTAAAAAGTCCGCGTTAGACACAATATATTAAATCAGTACTTTATAATCAGTAGTTAGAAATTTTCAGAATTCTCGAGATAAAATATTATTTTTTTTTTTTATTTAAAATTAAAATGAGCCTTTAGTTTGTTAATAATATGATTATTTAAACCTTTTACATTTTGCATGAATTAAAAAATTTTAACAAGGTTTTTAAAAAACGAAACACACTGTCTGTTAAATTACATAAAGTCCGACACTGACTATTTAGAAGTGGTCAAGTGTGAGTAAACCGTCTAATGTGATGACAGACATAACAAAACTACATAATATAAGGCTTTCGTGATTATGACTACGAAATTTTAAAACTCGACAACTAACTTAATGTATTGTATTTCTATTACTATGTTTCAGATTATGTTCAAGATCTTAAATGTTTTTAGGACATTTGAAGGCTTCTTTAAATTCAGGCATAAACTTGGATTATTTAGCATTGTAATTTTGAATTTTGTTTCTAGGTACTTTGTTGTTGTACTTCTTAACGCTTCTACAGTAATTTTTTTGATTCCAAAAAGTTACATTTTGAATACGTCAGGTTTGCATCAATTTTATGCTAATTTTTCAAAAATGATTTAGGTATATATTTTTGGGTCATGGTAACTATATGTATATTTGCGATTAACTGGTATTGTTTTGCCACCAAAACAATTTCATACTCGATTGTTAATTCAGAGTAAGTTAAACTAATTTTTGAAATTTAATCCAAATTCACGGATATCACTATTTTTTTCTTAAATTGAAAATATTATAGTGTAGGTACACCAATACCTCGCTTTGCGTCGTTTCGGTTTGCGTTTTTTCGAAGTTGCGTCGCTGCTGAATTAGTACTAATTTTCACTGTGCGTCGTTAGATTTTCGAAGTTGCGTTGTTTTGGGTTCGAGTCTTTAATTTTTTTTTCGAAATTTTTTGTAACACGCAAACATTGGACCAATTTTTTGTGAAAGAAAGCCAACTTACGACAACGGCTCTCTTATTGAAAAATTTTATCTATCACATACTAACAACTAGAGGTAGCGTTTTCATTGTGTATTTTAATAGGTATTGTGTGTACTATTTCATGTATAATTCAAAATTTTTATTTAGTGGACTGTTTATGTAAAACCACGTATTTAATTTTTGGTCCTTCGAGCTGGCTCTCTTAAAAAATTTTCACATACTAACTATGTAGCGTTTTCATTGTGCATTTTAATAAGTATATTGTGTGTACTATTTCATGTATAATTTACAATTTTTAATCAATGTTTTTGGTCTTTCGAGCCGGCTCTCTTATTGAAAAATTATTTATCACATTCTAACAACTAGACTTAGCGTTTTCATTGTGTATTTTAAATAGGTATTGTGTGTACTATTTCATGTATAATTCAAAATTTTTAATTAGTGTACTGTTTATGGAAAATCACGTATTTAATTTTTGGTCCTTCGTGCCGGCTCTCTTATTGAAAAATTATCTATCACATACTAACAACTACCAGAGGTAGCGTTTTCATTGTGTATTTTAATATTGTGTGTGATTAGAGCAGATTATTCAATACGGTTGTGTGTCGCAGAGAATTTCGGGAGAAAATCGGGAGGTACTTTGTTACCGCCCAGCGCCACCTACTCGTTTACTCAATTAATAAAATAATTATTATATATTATCAACAATCCACTCTAGCGAACGTTTCTCTTCTCCACCGCCTTAATATGTGTGATATTGTATATTATTTTATAAAGGTGTGCTATATTTACCCGTAACCGGACATTATGGTCCAACGTTCTTGTTGTGCTCGTCCTAGTGAGTAGTGGAGCGTCGAGCCGAGTCGTGAGTAGTGGTGGAGTGTGCTCATTAGCGCACATTGACGAGTTTTAGTTCTCTGTGTGACATTTGAGACGTTTTATCTAATAACATACACTACATATGTGTGCTACCATAGGTACACGTCATGTGTGTTATGTATTTGTATACATAAAATATAAATAAATAAATAAAACTAATATGTTTTTCATGGTACAGGTGATCCGAAATTATATTGGAGTAGGTTTTACACAGCGACTACACGCGCACGGTTTTTTTAAATACATTTTCCCACGGGGATGAGATGTTTTTTGGGGGTAAAAAGTAGTTTGTGTTCTTCTCCGTTCGCTCAGCTATCTCTATACAAATTTTCAATTCGATTGGTTCAGCTGTTGAGGTGTGAATGTGAGACAAACACAGATGAGACAGATCAAGCCTACGTACCAAAAAGTGTGATTCGAAAGTTGCAATAAATAGCAATTTATACTGCTAACTGGTTAGTCGTCCATCGACTCTTCAAGCGTACACTTGCATTGTTAACTCGTGGCCACAGTGGTGGCTGTTCATTGTTACATTATTAGTAGCAGGTACATGCACAGGGTTGTTCGACTATACGTATGCATTCCCACCTCGGACCACCGCTGCATACATACAGAGTATTAACACACACAAACATCCACTACCTTACACATACCAACATAAACTCTAAATACGTATATAACCTTCCACCTCCCTGCCAAGTCTGATGACGTAAAATTCTGATTACAGTCGGGATGCTTACTTTTAAACAGTAGTTTGGTCCCTTGGAGACCAACAACGTCGAACATTCATTAACACTTGCAGACCAGAGAACTTTAACAGAAATAGGTGTAAAAAATATAAAATAGGAGTAACCAAATATGCACACGGATAAATTACCAATTAAGTAAGTACTGAAAAATACATGAATCATTATCGGAAAGTAAAAATTTACATTTTCATGATGAAATAAACATAATAATAAAAAAATATAAAAAGTATTTGCAATCAATAATAATGCAATATAATCTATCCTATTTTTTGCCTTCTTAAAACTGGTATCCCCTAATTTTTGATGCTCTTTCTATTTTTAATGGTAAAAATTTGATACATTAAACCATTCAAACTGTACAAGAAAATTTACCTCCATTTTTACCCCTCCAGCTCCCCTTATGAACCCGATCCTGGTTTAACCTATACAGGTGAATAGGTCTTTCAAAGAGTAACATTTCGTCAATTTAAAGTTTTTCTTTAAGTCGCTAATAGTTTTCGAAATATTACTGAAAAATACATGAATCATTATCGGAAAGTAAAAATTTACATTTTCATGATGAAATAAACATAATAATAAAAAAATATAGGAAGTATTTGCAATCAATAATAATGCAATATAATCTATCTTATTTTTTGCCTCCTTATATGTTTTGGATACCACACATATTTTGTAAAAACGCAAAAACCCGTATCCTCTAATTTTTGATGCTCTTTCTATTTTTTAATGGTAAAAATTTGATACATTAAACCATTCAGGTTGTACAAGAAAATTTACCTACATTTTTATCCCTCCATCCCTCTTATAAACCCGATCCTGGTTTAACCTATACAGGTGAATAGGTCTTTCAAAGAGTAACATTTTGTCAATTTAAAGTTTTCCTTTAAGTCTCTAATAGTTTTCGAAATATCTTAAGAAATACGATTTGAACACCCAACTTTAGGGGCTGGTTTCACCTCGTAAAAGTGGAAGATGGTTGATAAAAAAATATACGAGTCCCTTATTTTTGCCTATCCTACACACTTACCAAGTATCATCAGAATCGAGAATTATGACTTCAAGACCTTTCCTTGTAAGTGTAAATTTTATGTTCCACTGTAAAATCGGGACTTTTACAACTTGAAACATTTTAATAAATCTTATGACGTCATTCGGGTGATAAATTCTTAAATTTTTAAAATCAGAATGGTGTTTTTTTTACTCAAATATGAGGCGGTAAAAGTAAAAGTGGTGTAAGTCAAGTTAGTATCATTTTGATAAAACAAGGGTTTTGCTACAAAAACTATGAAAAATTTCGCTATATTATTTTCCTTCCAAATAGGCTTTAGTCTTAACGACAGATAGGTGTTGTATTTTCTCAGAAATTTTGAATCCTTAGAATAATGGTAGGGGCGAGTTCTTGGAGGCCGAATTGACTTACACCACTTTTCCTGTAAACTAATTTCTCTTTCTGGTGCTTTAGGAAAAAGTACTTAAAAAAGGAAAATATTAATTATTATTAACAGAGAACTTTATAGGTACAGATACGAGGCATGTTTTTAAAGTAAGTACCGTTTTGATATAAAAAAATCAACAAGTAAATTTTTCAAACAAAACTTTATTTATCTGAAAGAGCATTCTTTCCTCTACTTCTCTACATAATTTCCATTATTATTAAGGCACTTGTCGTATCTTGGGACCAGCTTTTGTATGCCGTCGTCAAAGAAGCTTGCCGCCAGACTGGACAACCACTGCTGCACAGACGTTTTTACTTCTTCATCATTGGAATGACGCTTCCCCGCCAAAAGTGCAGAAACAAATGGTAGTCGCTAGGCGCTAGATCGGGACTGTATGGAGGATGGTCCAATTGTTCCCAGCCAAATGAAGTGATGAGCTCTTGCGTTCGATTTGCTGAATGTGGACGAGCATTATCGTGCGGCCATCTTTGAAAGCCCTAACCCATTTCCGCACCATTCCTTCACTCATAATGTTTTCACCATAAACTTCACTGATTTGACGATGAATGTCAATTGCTTTTAAGCCTTTAGCACAGAGAAAACGAATCACAGCACGCACTTCACAGTCGGCGGGATTTTCGATAGTCGGCGGCATTTTAAAATCACGTAAACAAACGAAGACTCGATCAAACGGCGTCGTAATGGCGTCTGTGGCTTCCCAACTGTACTTACTTTAAAAACATGCCTCGTATATTATTATACAGATTACATTGCTTATTTTATAGTCTAATCAAACAAATGTATAAATTTTATAAAGAGATGTAAGTCCGACTTACACCACTATGGTTACCAACCAAAAACCCTTATTATTTGGTTTCTAATAAATGTATAAAGAGGTGTAAGTCCGACTTACACCACTATGGTTACCAACCAAAAGCCCTTATTATTTGGTTTCTAAATTTAAACTGTCATCTGTGAGGCGAAAGTTGAATCTATGACTTACACCCTCTTTCCTCCTAACAAAATTAAATATGGAGATTACATTTTTGCCGTCATTTAAAAAAAGTTCAAAATGTGACTTACACCACTTTGCCTTTCATCGCCTCATATAATAACTCCAGTTTTCTTCTTTTGAACTTCGTCACCGGCGACTCCACCATAGCATTTTTGATTTTCGATTTTACAATTTTTTTTTTTGGATAATTTTTTTTTTATTCTTTTTTCTATACCTTTTCGCTTAGTCTGTAACATTATCTTCATTCTTTCCGTTTTAATAAAATCAAATAATTTAAACAAATTTATAACTAACGTACGTAAAAATATTTATACAGTCGCTACATTACATCTTTAAAAATGTGAGCGTCGAGTTTGTATGTAATATGAGAAATGTAAAATTGAAATTTGATACGAAATAGTTTCAAATTACTTGATTCGATTGTAACTAAAGATTTGTAACTAAAGTAAGAGTTCGTTATTAATATTCTCTTTTTACAAAAATAATAATTTATAATTTTATATAACTAAATGTATACCTATACAGCATTGTATTTGGGGCCTGCTGTTTCGTTAGAGTAAAAACCTATGGGTACCTGCATATTATATCTTAATTATATCTTAAAGTGGCTTATTTTATTGTCTTTTAACTCGGTATTCAATATAAAATTTAAGAAAGAAAGGAGAAAGATAAGTTAAGAATGCCTTGGGGTCCCTCCGCAAGTAATTAAAATCAAATATCTTTGTTCAATTAGAGTGAGAAATGAAGTAAGTATCGCATAATTTTTTTTTTAAATAAATAAAACCACTACATGTACAAGAAAGTCAAAAAACCAAATTTGAATGGAACGTGATACCGTAAAATGGTACAAATCGAACAGTTGTTGACCTTTATATTAGATTTTCGTACATTTTTCGAATTTTGATTGTAATAGCTTGTAAGTTCCTTACTTTTGTCTTTTTTCATTTAGTTGTAAAATCCTAAAATATGGTCAATTCCTATTTCCTTCGCTGTCATGGTCAATAAGTGATTCCATACATATAAAATATGTATAAGGCTGTAAAATTTGTTTACTAAATAATATACACAGGGCCAGATTTACCTTAAAAAAAAAGAAACAAAATAACTTCAAAAATGTAAACTTTACCGCATCGATGCAGCATCATGACTTTTCTGATGCGTCTAATACTATATGATGCGCTGCTGATGCTCTCTTGAAATTTGATGCATATTAGATGTTTTTGAACGTATCGGTATCATTTAGCCTCTGATTTGGCTATAGATAAGACAGATAATGTACAATGATAGACTATAGATAATATAGCAATACAGTCCTTGTATAGGTATATTATCTTTGAATTTCAACTTGAACTCACTTGAAGTTGAAAATGTTGAAATTATTTGAATAAAAAATATTACATACCTATTTTGAGTGCAAAATGTATTTAGTTAGTTTAAACAATTTTAATCAAAGGTAAATACATTCATCTTTTCAACAATTTGTTTTTCGGAATTATTCCTGTTGTTGTTAATACCTACATAATATGGCAAGTAGTTATAATTCTACATTATACACATGACATGCATCACATGAACGCATCACATGCATCAAAATGAACTTTTGATTTTTCTTTGTGATGCGTCTGATCCGTTTTTGAACTTTTGACTCTGCCTCATGCAAGCAGTGATGCATTTTTGAAATTAGCCTTCTTGTTGCTGCCTACTTTTTTAAAGGATTAATTTTTAATTTTTTTAATTATTGTACAATTTCAGTTGTGTAGACCCCTATTGTGTGGGGCCCCTGGGGCCCGTGTCTCAAATACCCTTATGTAAATCCAGTTCTGAATACATATTATTAGTTCACCTAATTCTTACACTGTTTGACTACAAATTTTTTTCAGATTTAATTATTTTAATAATTTAACCAGTTTTAACATTAATTAAAATTAATTTATTATTATTTATTAATAGTATAGTTTATGGTAAACTCAAATACAACCGTCTTAAAAATATAAATTATTATATTAACCACAGTAATCATAAAATATTATTGATGTGTTCCCGATTCACGAACTAATCAGATAATTGTTTTTTATCCTTGAAATGGAACATAAAATTCCTTGAAATGAGGGGGAGGGGGATTATAATTAGGAAAAAATATTAAAATATTAATTTAAAACACGTTAAATGATTTTTTTTTGTACCAAATGGATACATTACCAGATATAGATTTTTGTACTTCAGTTAGTACCTTGGTCGGATAATATATCGTCTCTAAGCCTACATTTGCCATTAGAAATTTAATCTTTCTAAATATGGTACCATTGCTGTGTTTATTTATTAATGTTGGTACTTTACATGTAATGGTAAAACACCAGAAGTGTATACATGCATTAATATTGGTGGTTAAACAAAGATAAATATATTGTGCTATTGTATCTGTGTGAGGTGGATAGGAAAGTTTAGATGTTGAACATATTTATTCCTATATATCTATCCTCCTATACCTACGGTACACGCGGTAATGGATTGATCCGGCCACTGGATCACATTACTCCCAATATCAATTACACATAAAACATTATATATATTATTTTCATAATACGAATATACCGAGTGATTAATGTGTAGTACGTTTTTCACTAATTGTTTGTTGCTAAACATTCTTTTGTATCTCTAAAAATAGAATACATAGTGGCTGTTTAATGTATCTGCATTAATTTAGCATTATTCGAGCTTTATTAACTAATCTCACATCAAATAATCAAAGATCTCGAAACACCAGATAGGTCTTTGGAATATGATACAAAATTGAAAATATATTTTTTTAGTTAAGCAGCATATTTTCTCATAAAACACGTTTTTTTACTATGAAAATTTAAATGAAAGCTGTGTGACCAAATGGTAACATAATCCGATAAATGACTTATCTGATTATTCATGAAGTTTTACATTCATGTTTGCTTTAATAATATTGTGATAAGTAAAATAAATGAAGAATTAGATAGCTTGAGTCTGACTCCTTCCCTTAACTTAGGCTCCCCCAGCAAGGCTGACTACATAACCGCTCCTATTTCCCGACTAGGTTACGTAGTTTATGCCGAAGTAGCCAATATGTGGTAGTATTTATCTAAAATGTTCGAAAGAATTGTTTTGAGAAAATATTAAATGATAACTTCGGAAAATACTTAGTGTGAGTGTACTTAGTGATCTAGTGTCTTCTAATTCCTAATACAAATTCATCTAAGTGATGAAAATCTGTTAGGCGAGCGACTTAACCTTAATTTTTCACAAAAAGTGACCGCCAACTGACAATTTTTTTTTAATCGATTCAAAACTTGAAAAGGAATATTTCGAAATTTTTCTATCAGTTGCCGACGTCACTATAAAAAGTAGAATTAATGAAAATAATAGGTACTTGAGTTGTATAAATTTTGTAGTAGTAGTATTCAGTAAATATCATTGATATATTAAAAAAAAATTATTTATCACTTTTCTTTTAGAGAGAGGGAAAACTATTGACAATATAATATTTTAGAATGAATACGTAGACTTAAATATTTATAAGAATACTTGGCAAATTATTTATGTTAATCAATTTTTAACATTGACGCCGTGCTTTAATCAAAAAATAGTATTTGAATCTGTGATCAATGAATCTGTTTATAAACAAATCTAATTACATACAAAACATACGGTATGTAATTTAGTGTAAAAATTGCTAATGTTTCTGAATATAAAAAACAACGATGAAATTAATAATTTTATTTTGTTTTAAAAGTATTAAATTACCCTAATTTATGTTTTCTGACAATTACCATCCTTTTTTTATATTTTAGTTTCAATCAACTTTTTAAACTTCTAATATTACTCCTCTTTTGACTTTTATTTTTCTCTTTAAAAATCTATAAATATAATAAATTCCTTCGTATAGAAATATTTACACAAAACTACATAAAATAAATGATGTAAAAATATTTCTCGAAAAATATTATAAAATTACCAATTTAATGCATAAATAGTTTGAAATATAATATACCTACCTAATTATGGGAGGAATCGAATAAAACTTTAATAAAGTGAGAATTTTTCAAAATTCGTTCATTTTTAGATTGTAGTGTTTCGTCAGTGTCCAAATTATATCAGTTTCAAAGGCTATATGACGAATTAAGGCATAGTATTCTAGTCCAGAAATTCGAAAAAATCGATTTGTTTTCATATTTTCAAAGTTCAGACCTTTAAGAATAAGCCTCTAAACGGATTTACGGAAATTTGAATTATTTTCGGAGTTATGGTTATTTTTTCCCCGTGTTCTGTGTACCTTTTCAGTGTTAAATTCAAGTTTTTGGTATAAATTTGTTCTAATGCACCGATTTACTTGAAATTTGGTACAGACCTTCTTAATACTATCAAAATTGGCCCGACGCGACATAGGGGTTTCTAAAATTTTATTTTTTACTATTTTTGAAAAAAGGAAAACTTACTAAATTGAAAAAAGGAGGCGAAAAAATGATTTTCTTTTTTAAATTGGACGCCATTTTGGAAAAAAATTATTTTTTTAAATCGGCAACGTCCCACTAATTCTACATCTTTGTTTATTAAGAATTAACTAAAATTTTATGTTTCAGATCCCCAGGAGGGTTAGAATCACGTCAACCAGGAGACACCTTTTTTTTTGAGTTCCCACTTTGCCGGTCTGTACCGATTACAATTTTGAATTTTTTTAAAATTTTTATACATTTTTATACTTTTCAAATATCAATAAAAAATTATTTAAAAAATGGATACTAAAAATGTTTACATTTTAGCGAATTTCCAGAATGGAATTCAGCTATTACAGCCACTGTCATGACGCGACCTGAGCCCGGGACTATGGCAGAAATTTGTTTTGAGGTCCCTAGAAACCGAAAATAATATTCACTAAAATTTATATATATATATATATATATATATATATATATATATATATATATATATATATATATATATATATATATATATATATATATATATATATATGTGTGTGTGTATGTGTGTCCGCGCGATAACTCTCGAACGAAGTATCCAATTTTGAGCCAGACACGTCGGATGCCAGGAACATGGTTTTTGTTCTTGCAAAAAATTAGTTTTTTGCCAAAATTTCCACTTATTCAAAAATTTTTGTGAAATTTTTTTACACTATTTAAAAGAGAAGAAGAAATTACATAAAAATGGTCTTTAAACTATTCTTCTATGTTAACTAGTTTCCGAGAAAAACTAATTTTTATAAACGGAAATTCGCTATGTTATGCAGGATGCTGCGACAGGGGTATTTTTTTTTATTACGCCTATAAAATCACCTCAAAATTGAGCCTCTGGACTAGAATACCCCCTTAAAATATTTGAGGAGGTAAGAATTGTAACAGTAACCCTGAGTCAGTTATTAGTTACAAATTTATAAAAGTTTTTGGTTTTCCCATTTTAGTAATCGGTTTATTTACTTCAAAAAGGAAACATAAAACTTTGGGTTTTTTGCGGTGGAACTCGAAAGTTGATTTTTAATTTTATCAGTTATTTATTTACAAACAGTTCAATATTTTCTAAAAGGGACAATATTATTATATTCTATGGACACTTTAGATACCTACGTTATTAAAAAACTCATTGGTAAGTTCAAGCGGGCTTCAAAATATTAAAATGCCAAGTTCGATTTCTAACTGCAGTTTTGCATTACTTCTCAATGTATAAATTGGCATTTACAACTAAAAATCGTGTATTTGGATGTATTTTACTCCGAGGCTCAATTCGCCTGTATTTTTCATTCTTGCTACCTTTTCAACATTTCGCCACTAGAATTTATTGCAAATTGTTTGGGTTACTGACTCTTTCAACTGCCTAGACATAATTTAACACACCATTTCCTCAGTTATAAATTAAATAATAGCCAAATTGTGTTTGTCTCCACGAGGTCTCCACCATAAATTTTCAAATTTTTTGGCACCAAAAAAATTTTTATCCACCACTACAACTAACCAAATTTGAAATAAATGATTAAACAGTATATATAAAGTATATTGATATGTATTTGTGATTAAAGGTGGGACTGCTATTGCAACAATCGTTGCTATTAAGAACATTGTTATTTACACTAACCGAAGAATATACTGTCCTGTTTTTTTAACAAACTCTCTTCACTATTAGGCTTTGTCCGTCAATAGACTCTCGGTTTCAAACATTTTCAACTATATAGTAAGAAAATTTTAAACATTGTGATACTTGATCTTGAAAAAGTTTGGCCCCTCTCTCAAGGGATCGATTAAACATATAGTGAATTTTTATTTTTTACTCATCAACTCTAACCTGAAAAGGAAATTTTTTTGTTCGTTATTGTCTTTTTGGAAGGGTACCTTTTGTTTTTGTTCGTCAGTTGTCAGTAAAGTTTTTTTAAACGTGACGTCACGTTTGCTTATACCCCTATGCTCCTCCCGTTTGCATAATAATGTAATTTATGGATGGTCCCTAAGAAGTTATACATCAAAAAAAAAAAAAAAAAAAAAAACATAATTTAACTCATGTGTATCAAGGCCCATAAGAATATTCTAGTTTTTTCATTTTTACCATGGAAAAAAAGTTAGGACAGATTTTTACAGATTTATACTAATTTATTATATTCGTTAAATTTTCTTACCATATTACACCTGAGTTTTATATTTTTACTAAATTTTGTATTTTCTACAATTCAAATTTCTTCCCTAAAAGCAATTTAACTCGAAGAACTGTCAACTAACAAAAACGGTTCAGCTTCGCTGTCGCGTTTTTATTAGTTGACAGTTCTTCTCGTTAAATTGCTAGGCAACAAATTTTCGTTATACAGACCCAAATTTATTCGAAAAAATTCGTCAGGTGCGTGTTTGACACGCACTAAGTAATGTCCCTCACTCAGTGGTCATAACTAAAACTTCTTAAAATATAACAGTCCGGACACATACGTACACATATACGTAATATATATACGTAATAAATACACACACCTAACACACAAATACATACAAATTAATGTAGCAAAACAGATGGTAGATTAATATACCATAATCTGTTAATTTAATACATTTAATGCCATCTAGCACAACAATTAGTAACTTGACGTGATGCTATACTATATATTAAATATACAAAATCACTACTTGCTACTGGATGGCGTCTTAATCGTTTTCTTACCAAACCATAGAGTTCACAGATACATAAAATATATACAATACACAAGCAATACAGCCCTCTTGCGTTTATTCAATATATGAATGTAAAACTCTATAATTATTTACCACCTCTCTCAAATTTTCGATCACTCAAGGATTTTAATATGTCCCGAACTAACACGAAGTTAGTTCGGGACATAAAAATACAAACCTCTTGTGTAATAATAAGTGATTATATCGCAGCGTTTTAGTATAATCGCTCCACGATCCTGATCGGTGCACGGAAAAAATCGCAATTAAGCTCACCCCTATTTGTGATTTTATTATGTATATTATGTATACTTTATGTAGTGGTGTATTAGTGTATGATATTTGCCTGATATCGGTCGTAAATTAAAAAGTAATGGTAATAAAATATTTTGATTTTATGTACAGAAAAACGGTAATAGCATTACACATTTATTAACTGAATAATATGATATTGGTAAGTTTTGTGTTTCTGTGTTCTTTTTTACCATATACTTCTCTCGATCCGATATACTCTCGTACATACATATACAGGGTGTTAGTGAATAAGTGCGAAAGATTTTAACAGGTGATTGCTGAGGTTCTTTTATGTAAAAAAGTTCGTATAAACCCAGGTCCGAAAATGCTTAGTTTCCAAGGTATTCGTCTTTTTTAATATTTCCCTAAATATTTCAAAACCGTTTTGAGATATTGACATAAAATTTGGGACACGCTACGACAGGATAAATACCCATATGTGGAATTAGACAGAATATCTTCACTCAAACCAGTGGCGTCCGTATAGTCATATGATGACATATTTTTGAAGAGAAAAAGGCACGCCAATGATTTTTTCCAATTTGAAAATGTTTTTTCAAATGTCCCATAAATTATTGACAAAAATGACCAGCGGAGTGGCCGAGCGTGCTTGTGCGCCTAGCGCTTGCCGACTGGTAGGTCGAGGGTTCAAATCCCGCGGCCGGCTATGCTCGTGAAGGTTTTTCTGCAGTTTCCCTTCACGACTCCAGATGAATATCGGCATAGTTCCTTAAGAAAACGGCTGCAGACGTACAGCTTCCCAAATCCTAGCCCCCAGCCCTACTTTCCTTGTCCTCCACTCACATCATTAAATGTATCATGTAACGTAAAATAATATGTAATGTATAAATAAAGGCATACAAATAATGATGTGGGTGGCGTCTGTTATAGATTAAAAAATCTTAAAAACGGACGTTAAACACATTATTATTATTGACAAAAATGACCTCTTACAAGGAGGGGTCCAGGTATGGTCGTCACCGATTTCGATCAAATTTCGTCTACTAGTAGAGCATAATACCTATATCAAAAATCTAAAAAATTAAGGTTCACCTGTCAAAAATAAAAAAATATTGCAACTTCAAGCTTAAACAATTTTATAATATAATATATATACCTATTATTAAGTGGCATTGATAAGAACGTGAAATGGCTTGGTGGTAACGCGTTTGGTGTGGATGTTTTGGTACTGGGTTCAAATTCCAGTTCAGACACTAAATTTTTTTTAAATTTTAATATTTTTTTTAAATTTATTAATTATATTGCTGAAATTACGCTATCAAATTCCATTTATTGTAAAAGTAATAAATATAAATAATATTTTAAAAAAATATATATATATATATATATATATATCTACATATATACATATATATATATATATATATATATATATATATATATATATATATATATATATATATATATATATATATATATATATATATATATATATGATATTTAATAGCATAATTTTAGCAATATAATTAATAAATTTTAAAAAAATATTAAAATTAAAAAAAATTTACTGTCTGAACTGGGATTTGAACGCACTACCAAAGCATCCACACCATACCAGACGCGTTACCACCGAACCGTTTGATCGAAATCGGTGACGACCATACCTGGACCCCTCCTTGTTAGTATTTTGTCACTTATGTGAGCTTTTTCAAGATAAAAAATAATTTCCAGTTACTGTTCCTACCATACAACCGGTATGGGCTATCTAATAGTCCATCTTCTCTCTATCTTGGAAACTAAGCGTTTTCGGACCTGGGTTTACATAAACTTTTTTACATAAAAGAACCTCAGCAATCACTTGTTAAAATCTTTCACACTTATTCACTAACACCCTGTATATGTATATAATAGGTAGTTAACTGTTTTATTTAAATTCAAAATTATATACACATTGTATGTATGTGTGTATGTATTTCGTTGCCAAGAATGGAGAAATATCAAGTCACAAACTGTCAGATACTCAGGTTACTGAAAAATTGTACACTGTGTACAGGGTGTATATATTTGTTCGCGTGCAGTAGGCTAAGGTACGTACAAAGTGTTTCATTTCATACCAGTACCAGTCAGAAAGTTACATAAACGATCACTCAAACAGAGCCTGCTTATTGACATTTTGCCATGTTTATTCTAATGTGATAAGGCGCTGGCCACATGAATGCGACAAAAAGATACAAAATGTGCGTGAGGGTCAACGGATGGAGTTTATTTATTAATTAAAAATTCAATGGTAGTAATGGGATTTGAACTGATGATCTTTTGTACGCCAGTCCATTAACTTTACTCATAACTCTCATAAGACTATTCATTCCTTCTATTATAAAAAATGATTACGTATATAGCTGTTTTGTTTTTAGCCAGTTTCATATTTTTTCTTATCAAAAAGTAGGTGTACATTTTAGGGTTCCGTAGTCAAAACCTCGGAGAATCCTTATAATCTTTTTTATAGTTTTGGATATAACGTAAAAGCCCCTATACCAGAACACTATTTTTAGGTGTGTAATTAAACTGGCTCATAAAAATTGACAAATACATTAAACATCCCTTTGTTTTCTTAATAAGCATAAAAGAAAGTTTTTTTAATCCAATGAATATGTTTTTAAAAAAATACAACCCAAAAATTTTTATTTATTAATGTTTTTCTTTTACAAAATGTCGACATCTATATCCAAACAAAGAAATATTAATGACACTAGGAGTTGGGAACCGATATACGAACAGACGTATAATATGAGTAATATGACACATAGATTGACATCTAGACGCCAATGTAGGAAACATACAATGGTTTAAGTATCAGACGTAAATAAAGGATCAAAATACTGTATTCAACAAAAATGGTTTAATATATATATATATATATATATATATATATATATATATATATATATATATATATATATATGTATTTCTTTATTTAGGTAAGGAAGCATTAAATGCGAGGTGAACTTAAATTGAAAAATAATCATTCTATTAATAATAATTTTTGTTATCAGAGATTTCTTTCAGAAATAATTTCATTAACATATAAATGTCAAAACTGTTCCAGTATTGGATCGCGTCCCGGTATAGGGGCTTTTATCCTCATACAGTTTTGTATATCTTTGAACCTATGAATATGAAATTTTGCTGTATTTTACTACTATAATAAAGACCTCAATTAATATACTGCAAAAAAATTTGACGGCTTTTTAAGGTAGTTTTTACGTATTGGAAAGTGGGTTTGAAAATTGTTTTTCATTTATTCCTGTCGTGTGAGGTATAGTTAAAAATTTCTTTTAAAACAAAGTCACACCTTCAAGAAATTCGCGCCCAATACTTTCGCGAAACATATAAACCCGTCAACTTCTTCGCACGTTGTCGTTTCGTTTGCCAACACTGTAATCTACGGAAAACTTTGGTTAATTTTATCATTATTCTCTAAAAAAAATTTTTCACAAAGTAATTAAAAAAACAGAAAACTTTTTTCTTTTGTACAACAATGCTTTTAAGGTAATAGTCTGGTAATTCGCGCTGTTTTTCATACCAATTTTTAGGGGCATTTTTCTTTGAGAAAGAACAAATGAAAAGTTTTGAATTTTTAATATGTTTTTATTTACATCTTAAGGTACTTGCCAAAAAAAATTTTTTTTGAATTAAATTTTGTTTTTATTATTATCATTTGAAGTTGGCGCCTCAAAAAAAAGCAATTGGATGGCACGCGTGATTTTGACTCTTGGGGACATCTGAAATCAAAAATTCTTAACTAGTCTTAATCTATAGATATGTAATTCTGGTCGGAACTAGAATTATAAAATTTTATCGAAAAATAACAAAATGGCGGACTTCGAAGTCCGCCATTTTGTTATTTTTTGATAAAATTAATATTCACCATTTTCCAATCTTAAAACTCGTTTGGAAAATATTGAGTGCCGAATTTGAACTTTTTGTGTCCCCCTTTTGTGACTTTTGGTCGTTAAATTTAAGAAATACAATTTTTTTAATAAATAACACACATAAAAAGCTAATTCGATATTAAAAATATTTACTCAAAAAAAGTGTTTAGAACTTAGTTTGAAAACTATGCGTTGCAAATTTTGAAATTTTGCATTTATCAAAATATAACTGTACCTCAAAAGTGTTCCTAATATTATTTAAATCAGAAAAGTTTCTTACTGTACGGAACCTTAATTTACGCGTGTTAGACCACGCACTTGACAACTTTTCAAATAAAGTTAATATGATTTAGAGAAGTTCATCTAAAACAATGAACGCTTAACAAAATATTGATATGCTTACTAAATAAGGTACTAGTGGGTAATATGACCCACCTAACTTTATATGTGTCTACACGACTAATAAAGCCTAAAGTAGAGTACCACCTAGAAACCAAAGTTATGCCACTTGGTAGAATCTTCAGATCGACAAACAGATGGACTGACAGACAGACACGAAATCAAAACTGCTCAAAAAGCTTTAAAACGTAAAATGCAAGTGAAAATTTTCATTTTGGAGGGCGATAAAATCCATATAAAAATGTTATTCCTTTGAAATTTTTAATTGTAAAAGCGGGTTGTGAACCACTGGAGTAGATGGAGATGTTCGTATCATAAAAATACCCCTGTCGCAGCATTCTGCATAACATAGTGAATTTCCGTTTATAAAAATTAGTTTTTCTCGGAAACTAGTTGACATAGAAGAATAGTTCAAAGACCTTTTTTATGTATTTTTTTCTCCTCTTTTAAATGGTGTAAAAAAATTTCGCGAAAATTTTTGAATAAGTGGAAATTTTGGCAAAAAATTAATTTTTTACAAGAACAATAGCCATGTTCCTGGCATCCAACGTGTCTGGCTGACGAACTCATCCAAGGGTTTGGGACTTCCAATGTTTTCACCAAGTTTCGTAAAAATTGGATACTTCGTTCGAGAGTTATCGCGCGGACACACACACACACACACACATATATATATATATATATATATATATATATATATATATATATATATATACTACTCCAAACAATTAAGGGAGCAAAAAAAATTTGTTAATTTTCTAGTGATTTTTGAAGAGCTGTATTTACCTGAAAATGGTCGTATCGAGATGTTTAAAAAAGCGTTTTGAAGCTCCAAGATTCTAGTTTTCAGATCTTTCGTCCAAAAATTTTTAGGAGTGACAGTTATCGAGCAATTATAAGGATAAGACAAAAAAAGTTTGCTCTTTTTTTTTGGTCTACGGGCTTGAAAAATTTTTTTACAGTAATACCGTGGTATTAACGTGATAGCCTGTTTATTCAGCTTCAAGTTCCTTTTTAAAATTTTTCTCTACGTTTATTTGTTCCGGAGGTATTCAACTTTGAATAAAAAAGGATCGTTTTTGCTTTAACCATCGATATCTCAGTAACCAGTGATCGGACAGAAAATTGAAGGGCAGTTTTGGAATATGGAATAAATTTCCTACAAGGCTATGCCGCGTACTTTAGGAAAAAAAATTTTTTCATCCTTAATTTTAATCTGAAAAATGTGAAAAAAGGGACTTTTTTCCTTGTTGCGAAAAATCGTCGGCATCCCTGCGAATATTGATGGGGAATCTAATGTTTGTACGAATTTTTATACCTCAATGTACCCCCAATTACCCTGTAAATCGGCAGATCGATCTATCGAATGGTTTTCCTAAACCGTTTGTTCAAAATTTCAGAATTAAAAAATATAGGAACAAAATTGAATGAAAAATTCAATTTTTTTTTCAAATTTTTCCAGTTAGGCATCTTTTATCCAAACAATTAAGGGAGCAAAAAAAAAATTGTTAATTTTTTAGTGGTTTTTGAAGGGCTGTATTTACGTGAAAAATGGTCATATCGAGATGTTTAAAAAAGCATTTTGAAGCCCCAAGATTCTAGTTTTCAGATCTTTCGTCTAAAAATTTTTAGGAGTGACAGTTATCAAGCAATTATAAGCAATTATATATATATATATATATATATATATATATATATATATATATATATATATATATATATATATATATAAATTTTAGTGAATATTATTTTCGGTTTCTAGGGACCTCAAAATTTTGGAAATTCGCTAATTACATCATCACTCGAATACTGTGATGTTGGTATGTATTATTTAATTCACAATCTTCTCTACTTACATATCGCAATAAAACTACCTTCGACGAGCCATATCATCCGCAGGTTCCTTACCATACGTATAAATATTGTTTATATATTTTATTCCGTTCCGTGTATACATGCAGAATTTGAGCGTAGGCAGCAAATTTTAAAATTTGGATTCAATTTCAATTAAAAATATATTATTTCCAATTGTAATTTAATACAAAATAAAATATAAGTATATACAATATGTATGTACTAATATCGCGTAGTTGGTTTTCATATTATTGTTTCTTCAATTTCAAACGTTATATCTATAGAGGTAAAGTCTATTGTTTTACAAAAACCAAAACAATTAGAAAAATTTACCTGCCTGCCATAAAATATAACGTATGTATTGATTTCCAATTTCGTGCGAATTTTTGAAATTAAAATATCCCTGTCGCCGCATCCTGCATAACATAGCGAATTTCCGTTTATAAAAGTTAGTTTTTCTCGGAAACTAGTTGACATAGAACAATAGTTTAAAGACCTTTTTTTTTTATGTAATTTTTTCTCCTCTTTTAAACGGTGTAAAAAAATTTGGCAAAAATTGTTGGTTAAGTGGAAATTTTGGCAAAAAACTAATTTTTTGCAAGAACAAACACCATGTTCCTGGCATCCGACGTGTCTGGTTAACGAACTCGTCCAATGGTTTGGGACTTCCAATATTTTCACCAAATTTCGTAAACCTAGGACATTCCGTTCAAGAGTTATCGTGCGGACACATATATATATATATATATATATATATATATATATATATATATATATATATATATATATATATATATATATATGGTCCCGGGCTCAGGCCGCGTTATGACAGTGGCTGTAATAGCTGAATTCCATTCTGGAAATTCGCTAAAAGTTGAGAAGTTGATTGTACTTACTGCGAGTCGAGTGAGTTCACACTGCATTCTATAATTGGTTTAAGGGGGTCCGCTTGTGTGACGGTCTGTTTCATTAGAACGAAGTGTCTCAAAAAAAAGACGCTCACTTACTCCACGATTTCGGCTGATTGGCTTATCTAAAAAAAAAGTAAGCCTAAATGCATCGAGTGAACTAGAATCATTTGAAAATATTGAAAATTGGGTTCTTGGGTAGACTTCTGAAAAAAAAAGTTTCAAATACGATGACATTTTTTTAATTTTTTCGTTACGAAAAATATAGAAATACTCGGAATTTTTGGGTGATTCTAGTTCACTCCAAAAGTTACATGGACATTTTAGTGCACGCACTTTACTATAATTCAATTTAAAAAAGAAAAAAAAACCTTAAATGCTTTTTTCTACAATCTTAGTGAACAGTAGGCTTTTGCGCTCTGTGAAGGGGGCACAAAATGTGTATTTATCGAGGACTCTAGTTGCCGAGCAACAAAGTACTACTTTTCGCTTTAAAGTGGCAAAGTAATACTTTGTCGCTCGCTCAACGTGTATTTAATTACAAATCGGGTAGGCGTTGTTTATATTTTCTATGGTAAGAAATAAACAGATTCTAAAATTATAATTTTTATCAGAATCAAGTGAAATATTAATTTTGTTAAATTTCAAAATAACAACAAAATATTAATTAAAAATAATAAATAACTATAACGTAAAAGCCCCCATTATGGAACGGTATCTAA
Organism: Brachynemurus nebulosus; assembly: GCA_035578155.1. Classification (NCBI taxonomy): domain Eukaryota; kingdom Metazoa; phylum Arthropoda; class Insecta; order Neuroptera; family Myrmeleontidae; genus Brachynemurus; species Brachynemurus nebulosus. Next base: position 5,612,188 of record JAPWDM010000029.1, read on the forward strand.
TACTGGAACAGTTTTGACATTTACATATTTATTTCTTTAATTAAGTAAGGAAACATTATACGAGGTGAATTTAAATTGAAATACCCCTGTCGCAGCATCTGCATAACATAGCGAATTTCCAAATTTTGGGGACTGGCGGATCTCATCTAAGAACTGTACCTATTTAAAATAGTTTAGCTTTCTAAGAGTAAAAGATTTTTTAAAATCGGCTGGGTAATTAGTTTTGATATTTTTGGAACCCAAGAACCCGAACGGACTTTGTGCAGCATAGTTGTATCCATCTAAAATAATTTAGTTCTCTAACAGTGAAAAAATTTTCAAAATCGGTCGGTTAGTTTATTTTTTACAATAATGGGAACAGTAAACCCTGGCGGAAATCATACAACATAACCTTTATTCATCTAAAATAATTTTAGTAAAAAGTTTATCCTAACAGTAAAAAACGGGTCCTAGGGATCTCATATAACTTATGGTAGTTCGTAAGGTTCTTGTGGACATCATTTAATTACTTAATGAATTCAAATACTTTAACTTACTAACGGTGAAAAAATTTTCAAAATTTTCGACATTCGCTAAAAAAATCATTGAAAAATATTTGATATGTTTCGATCAATTAATGGTCAACATCAGCAAATAAAAGTTACTAAAATCGAAGAAAAGAATGAGTTATTTGTCCGTAGAAATTAAAATACAAATTCTGAAAACGAGCAAAGAAATATTGAAAAAACTAGATCGGCAAAACATTCTGACAAATAACACTACCCAACTAATACTTGCCAATTTGAATGAAACTTAACATACTTATTAAACAGCGAAAAATATTAAATACGTGTTTTTTTATTTCGGCTAAATACGCTTTTTAGGGGTAGAAAACACCATTCAACCTCTGTAGATGAAAACAGTTATAGCTAAATATTTTTGAAACGGCATATTTTTTGAAAAAAGGGCTGAGTACCAAATTTGTAGAATTTAAAGCGATGCACTTGATAGTGACCCTGAAATCGATTTTCAAGGTCAGTTGAAAATGATTAGCCATTGCCGAACTTTGACCATATCCTGTACCTATAAGCAGTAATTTCATGTATTGACTCAATCTATCTTCAAAATTGATTTGTTGCGTTATTTTTCTAAAATAAAAAAAATAAAAACCTGACGAAATGAAAAAATAGGCGCAAATTTATAGAAAAAATTAGAAGAAAACATTTTTGTAAGTAATTTTAGAAGTTAAGAAAAGATTTAATATCACTCCAATTGTAAGTTAAACATTAACTTTATGTTATATTAGAAATTTTCAAAATTTTTTAAAATTTTTATTGCTACTCTATAGTTATCATATTAGGAATTAAATTCAACATATGATTAACTATTATTTTTCCGATTGCGATTGAGCAAGTATTTTTCAAAATTACTTCTTGATCACTTATTTTCTATCTTGCATGTGAAATTCGTTCGAATATACTTTGAACCATTTAGGGATGAAAAGTAAACTACTCCTTTTGAAAAATATTAAATGATTTTCAAATGACTTTGGAAATTGACCTCAAGGTCAACTTCAAAGTCAAGTGCATCACGAGAGTCAAGTGCTTCAAGATCATCAAGTGCATCACTTTGAACTCTATAACTTTGGTCCTAAGCACTTTTTTCAGAAAATATATCGTACCATAATCCACTTCTATGTTGATTCCTGGTCTCTTTTCCTGCGTTTCTAATATTTATGTCAATAAAAAATGTGCTACCGTAGACAAGGATGAATAGGTACGCATTCCGACTTCACACCGTATTTTTTTGTATTTATTTTATGAGTACCTAATCTTTAATATATTAAAAATTTACGCGAAGATGGTCACTTTATCAGCAGTATCCAAAAAAATTTAAAAATATCGGTGGTTTTTGAAAAATTAACAAAAATCGTATAATTTCTTCTCTATGAAAAATTGGGGTCAAAAGAGACGAGAAAAGAGTAAATGGGGACAACCCGTAGGTTCGACCAAAATTGAAATTCTAATATAAAATAATTTCGAACTTTTTGTATTTATACATTCAAAAAAGAAATAATAGGTACTTGATGATTTTCTGTAAAAATAAACGTAGAATCTAAAATAAAGTTTATATACTCCTGTCGTTTACCCCTAAGTTTATATTCCTCCTATTCTTATTTTAGTTCAAAAAATAATTTTTCAAAAGACTAAGACATAATAATTAATAACAGTGAGATTCTACGTCCATTTTCAGACTTTTGTTTATTAAATTGCGTAAAAGCTAGTAAATGCAATAACAGATATGATGAATTTATAAGGATTTTCTTGTACTACAAAATCTTAAAAATATGGAAACGCGTACTTTTTTTTCGTTAATTGTGTTTTATTCTTTTGCACAAAATTTTAAAAATACTTTATTTTCTTAAGAAAGGGAGGCAACTTTAGTCACAGATATGCCTATGAACAGTTTTTGGTAATCCGGGAAAAACGAAAACACTTTTTAAAATTTTTTTATTGTTAAAATCGAAATGTTCTTTTAAAGAGGGTTAAAATTACCATATTTTATATTAAAATTTTAACACAATCACTCCCTAATTAACGAGCCTTACTTAATATTAGCAAATTGAGAAAAAACACGTCAATTAGATTTTTTTACACAGATTTTATTTGTTATATAATTCAAAAGGATATTTTAAAAATGTGTATGAGTGGCTTTCATTAAATAAATTTCAATATATTTTCCATTTATTTTAACAGTGGAATGTCCTTATTAGTGGCTATACTTTCGGCTTGGAGCGAATTAGACGAAGATTTTCTTCTAAAACCAAATTTAATAATTAATTAAAGAAATAAAAAAAAATTTGTGGATTTCCTACCGTTCAAATATAATCTTTATTGTATGTAAAAATGTTATTACATTTTTTCAAAAAACTGTAAGTAAACTGTAAAATTTTCTTTACAAATATGTTAAAATAGAGAAATATTTCCTTTTTAATTTATTTTTAACTCTTTTTAAATGATTCACTTTAAAATTTTTTAATATTTCTTAATCGAAATTTCATAAAAGAATGTGTCAAAATTTAAAAAAATTTTTCTTTGTTAAAAAAAAAAAATTGAATGTGCAAAATTATTTAATATTAGAATGCTCTGATTATACAATTCTAATCATAACTGTATTGTCAATTGGATAAAAAATTACGTAAAAATATTATTGTTTGAATATGATTTAACGTAATTTTTATACGATTGAAGCAAACTCTTATTAATTTTAGGAAGGTGTAAATATAATCTAAATTCTGATCATATCACATAACAGATATCGTCGGGATTTTTTTTGTAAAAAAAAATGGAACAGAGATACATTATAAAAACATTTAACTGACAGAGAAATAGAATATAGCCGAATCGTTAAATTGGATTAAAAAAATCATGACACGCTACTTATAAAGCGGCTTTTTTCGAATTTAGCTCGCAAAAAATGAGACAGAAAAAAAAAGAATGCGAGTGCGAGTGAAATGGAGAACGACATATTTCCTAGTTTTTCTCGAAAAGTAAGTAATTTAGAGCAACGGTATAAAAACATTTTTTATGCGTTTTACCTTTTACAATGGCTTAGTGTAAAAAAAAATTTGAAAAATTGCTTAATTCTGGCAAAAAACTCATTTTGTTGACAAAAAACGCCCGGAAAACCTACTTCTGGGCATCCGACGTGTCTGGCTAACGAACTCATCCAACGATTTGGAAAATCGAATTCGCACACAAAATTTCATAAGCATTAAACGTTTCGTTCGAGAGTTATCGCGCGGATACATATATATATATATATATATATATATATATATATATATATATATATATATATATATATAAATTTTAGTGAATATCATTTTCGTATTCTAGGGACCTCAAAACATATTTCTGATATGGTCTCGGGCTTAGGTCGTACCATGACACCTGGCGTAAAAGCTGAATTTCCAGTTTTGGAAATTCGCTAAAACAATCATTCTATTAATAATAATTTTTGTTATCAGACGTTTCTTTCAGAAATAACTTCATTAATATGTAAATGTCAAAACTGTTCCAGTATTAGATACCGTTCCTAACCGTTTGTAACTATAAAAAAAAAAATAATAAAAAAGATCGATTTTTCATGTTTTTTTGGCGAATCTCCCCTTAAAGTAAAAATATTATGGTGGCGGCGCTGGAAATCAACCAACTTCAAAATTTTAGAGGAAATGTTTATTGACATTTCTATTTTTCTTGTTAGTTTATTTGAATTCTAACTTTAACCTCACGAATCTCTAAATTTTTTATTAGTTCTAACTTCTAACCACCGTGTTCATCATCTGAATTAGGCTAGTGTAAACATAGCTTTAGCAAAACAAATACAAACGTATAAATTTAATTCTTTGAATTAAAATTTGAAGCATCATAAGTTACACGATCCGTATAGCTATATACATTTCTGTATCATTAAAATATTAAATAAAATACTAGGCATGCTTATATTACCCAACAATGTTCGGCCATTGTTAGCTCAAATTACAACTACGCTACAAAATATAATACGCAGTATAAATATCATATTTTTACAATTGTCGAGAAAAAATTTCTCATTTAACAAAAATCAATAAATTTTATCACAAACTCGCAATGATCCGGTCCGCCTTGAGTTCGTTTATGTCGCATAATTCATAATTTGTTTTCAAAAAATTTCAAAAAATATTAGTATTTTCAAAGGCGAAAATAAAGGACCCGTATTTCTTTTTGTTATTGACCATCTTCCACTTTTACGGGGTGAAAGCAGCCGCTAAAGTTGGGGGTTCAAATCGTATTTATTAAGAAATAAACTTTAAATTGACGAAATGCTACTCTTTGAAAGACTTATCCACCTGTAAGTGTAGGTTAAACTGGAGTCGAATTCACAAGGGGGGCTGGAGGAGTGAAAATGGGGGTAAATTTTCTTGTACAGCCAGACTGGTTTAATGTATTAAATTTTTACTATCGTAAATAGAAAAAACACCAGAAATTAGGGGATACAGGTTTTTGGGATTCATATAAGGAAGAAAGAGTAGGGTAGCTTAAATTAATTTATTACTGATTGCAAATACTTTCTATATTTTTTTATTTTTTTGTTTATTTCATCATGAAAATGTAAATTTTCACTTTCCGATAATGATTCATGTATTTTTCGGTACTTCTATATTTTTTACACTTACGCAAAAGTTCTCTGGCTTGCTAGTGTTAATGAATGCTAAGATTTGACTTACCTAAATAGTATTACTGAGCGATGAATTACTTATTTAAAATAATAAACAAATTCAAATTTGTAGATAAAAACAGACAGTTATATTGTATTGCCCAATTTGATTTATTTCTCCACAGTATACTTGATGTAATATCAGAGCCGGATTTACCTCTGTGGCAACCCCGGGACCCTTTTCATGTGGTGGCTCTTGTGTACTTGTGCAGGCCTCTGAATATTTTTCTGGAGGTCCCCGTGCAGAATTTCCAAAATTTTCCAAATTTAAAAAAAAAAATAGGGCTAACAGGCAAAAAAAAAACAACGTAAAGCACTTATTCTTTCATTTCTGTTCTTCTATTTAGAGAGATTTTGTGGATGCTTCTATTGTGTGGGGGTCCTGGGGGGCATGTATCCCAAATGACCTTATGTAAATCCGGATCCGTGTAATATTCTTACTTAATTTTTATAATTTTTTATTACTCATGCGGGAGAAATACTAACTTGGCGCACACATTTCTGTACGCAAAATAGCTGTTTGTCCACTGTACTCTTCCCGCATACTTTTTTGCGTGTGGAAAGTAACTTTCCACATGCAAATTGACAATAAAACACGCAAAGACACCTCTTAATTTTTCATTTAATAAATATTTCATAATTATTTCTATAGAAACCACCAACAAAGTAATTTAAACGATAATTAATTCAGAAAAAAAAGACGAACACTTAAAAATATTATTTTAAAAAGTAATAAAAATGTCAAAAATAGTGATAATAATAGAAAAAAGTATTTGAAATTCGTAATAAAAAATAGTATGTGCAACTCGTGCGGGATTGTCGATTGCCCCACTCAAGCGAATGAGCACACTCACTACGTTCGTGCGCTCAACTTCGCTTTCGTGGGCAATCGACAATTTCCCGCACTTATTGCACAATATACTATTAATTTATTCTGAATCGCAAAAAATAATATATGTATACGGCACGGGGCTAAAGTGTTTTTTGTAATCCCTCGTGTGAATTGTTGCCCTCGGGCCTTTACGAACCCCCTGGCAACAAACTTTACACTCGGGATCAAAAAAGTCACACTTTACTCCCATGGTACATAAAATACTTTTTAAAAATACAAAAATGTTATTCTTTTTTTTTTTTTTTCTTAACAATTTCGATTTTTAACCTCGACCAAAAAAAAATTTTCAACCTCACAATGAACGCGCGATGTTTAATAGTGGTATATACGTTATCAGACACCGGGTCACCGTTCGATAAAGTTTGCCCAACCGACAAACTTCAAACATTGTAAATGCACAGATAGATAACACACAGGCAGCGAACACCAGAAACATTTGTAATTATTTGTGTTCAGCGGGAGTCTAGAGGTACGGTAGCTTCCAGCAGATCGTATTCCTTCGCCGAGAAGCTCCTATTACATTTTCTACTGTTACATTAGAAACATATGTTCGTACATGCTCCATATACTTATGTGTATAAAATTTCTATTTTAACATAATATTATCTAGTGAATCTAGTGATGTGTTACCCACCTTTAGTCCACCACAGTCTAGCAAGTTAATAGTTGCCCCAGTAGGTCTACCCATATATAGCTGCAGCTAGCTCTTTTCTACAATGTACGACATTGTAATTTAATATTATCTCGAAACTCGAAGCTCCATCAAACTCGAAACGAAATTGGACACGGTGTGTACGTCAAAGATGTACATCGTGATCGACAAAAGTTGACGATGACGAGTTTTTGGAGTGATATTAACTCATTATGATCCATGGTAGTACACATAATACCGTGGGAAAATCGTTTTTGTAAGTGGTATTTTTTTTCACAATGTTTTCACATACAAAATAGCAATGGAATATCCTTTTTTGTACTTCGAAAACTTCAAAACCCAATTATACTGATTCAATAGTTTAAAAACTACCGTTAATTTTCTTTTTCGATATTATTGAGCTGTTTGATAAATCAGGCGGACCTCTAGTGTTATCTTTTAGAATTGACATAAGAATCTCCTTTGCAGTGTTTGTGTAAAATTTGATCAAAATTTGGTAAATAGAAATAGGCGCGGGCTTTAATAGGTTAATAATACGGTACTTGACTGTATTTAAAATTTGTGTCAAATATTAAATAATTGTATGCATTTTCATTACATAATTATGTCCAATTTTAATGATGAAACTTAAAAAAATGTGATAACTATTTAGAAATTTTATTTTGAAAATCGCCATTTTTCAACAAATATTCAAATTAGTGAAAACGCGCCATTTCTTGAATATGACGTAACATTTTGTAGCTAGATATGTCGATTTTGATAATTTTCATCGATGAGGTGAAATTGTGCTTTCTTTTGAATATTTCTATTAGCTTATATATATATAGTAATAATATCGACCAGAATTCTAATAAATACTTGCTTTTACTTTGACATTTTATGAATATAATCAAAGTTTTGAGGTTATAAATATTGACATTGATATTTAGTTGCTTCAAACTGTGACGTCACTATAGTGAAGCGTTTTCCCCGCCTTTTTCTCATTTAAAATTGTAGGATTATTTTTTTGATGATTTTTTACAGAATCTGTCTCTGAATCTGTCTCTGAATCTGAAAATGACTTAACTGATATGGAAAAACAATGCTTTTAGAATATTTTTTTAACTTCAGTCAAGTACCCTATTTCGTACGAATGATTATTACGTGTATAGTTTTAACGTTTTTTTTGTTATTATTAAACGTTCATAGATGGCTGCCTTACTATTTATTTTCATTAAATGCTTACAGGTGGCTGTACTTTGTTATATATTTACAACAATTAAAAAAATTACTTTGGTTAGACACAGGTAACCTTATTCTCAATTGGACCAAGTCAACGGATCTACAGAAAATAACCTTTTGAAATTTGGTTTCTTCTTGCAGGAATTTTATAATTTTTGTAATAGAAATGAAAATTTCATAGCAAAATTATTTAAATTTTATAGAGAATTCGAATCAGAATTACTTTTATTATTTATCGTTTTATTCAACAAAGTAAAATTTTTTATCTTGATGAAACTATGTCATCAACTATACTGAACCATTAAACGCGCCAAAAATTATAATTTGAATGATAAAAGTATAAGATTTTGTGTTACTTATAGATTTTTGTGATCGCTGATTTAATTTTTGATCCAATTAGAAACTTGAAACTGATAGAAAACCGACATTGGCTTCAGAAACAACATTTCTTTTTTAAATTTGATTATTTTGACACCAATAATGAAAATTTTGTTCAAATTTCAAGTTGTACAAATTAACGTCAATTAAATTACATTCTTAGTACAGTATAGCACCGATAATGGAAACATCAATTTTGGAAATTTTTTGAGAGCATCAAATTAGTCAACATCACTTTTGGAAAGTTGCATAAAAAATGTCAAGTACATAAATATTAAATCCATGTACAATAGACCATGACGCATGATTTTATCGAAAGAAACAAATAAATATACCGCTAATAGTAGTGACCAACAACAACACACCTCAAAGCGTGGGAATGTAGATTTTAATTATTGTACATAGAATGTTTATCTATACCTATGTATTCTGTTCTGTGGCGTATACGTAAAATATAAATAAAATTATTTCAAAGCAAATTAATTTTTGACAAATGAAAAAATATTTTCTGAGATAAATAATTTTTAATTCTTCACTTCTTTTTTCTTTTATTAATATTTAAAAAAAAAGCAATTTTAATTCAAAACATAATCTTACGATATTTGTGAATCGCCCCTGGTCAAAAAGCATCACTTTTGTTAAGCACCACTTTTGGAGACTACTTTTTCTTGACAAAACTGGTGCTCCACTGTATTTTATTTTTAAAAAATAAAAATTTCTTAAACTTTGTGATGTCATTAAGTAAACTAAACTACTAAAGTTACTAAAAATCCTAATTTAAATATTGAAGATGTTAAAATGAAGCTATTTGTAGATTTTTGATATTGTTTATTTATTTATTTTTTTTTATTTTGCATAAACTCTCAACTTTCAACGAAACTCAATTTTCGTAATAAACATGGCATTTTTAAGAAATTTGCCAATCTTGATTCCAAAAATTAAACAATTTCTACTTTAAGCGTAAATTCTAAAGAATATGATAATTTTGATTTCAGGAATTCGCTGAAACTGCCATGAATGAACTACTTGGATGGTACGGATACGATAAAATGGCCCGTGAAGATTCCACACTACTCCAAAGTTTACCACAACCACCAGCACTAATGGCATCCAATCGTACCACATCATCCGCACGAATCGCTTCCCCACGTTTTCGAAAACACTCGTCCGAGCCACAGACATCCGACGGCGAGACATCTGACGACGAAGCCAGTTCCGCTAGTCGCGTCCAAAATCATCGAACTGGTTCAACCACGGCGGCAAATAATAACACTGACGCTACAAAGTCAAACACAACAGGTAATTTTGAATTTTCCCACTGGGCCAATTAAATATATTTCAGGGTACAGTTAAGATAAAATTGAGATATGTATTATGATTTTATTTTTAAAACTTTTTTGCCCAATAAAAAATAGAATATAATTTAATGTTTACCTGAAGCTTGAAAGTACACCCAAAGCTTGATATTTATGTTGTGTATATATTCCAAATGAATATGTTTGAAAAACGTAACTAGAGCTTTTTGAGAATCACTATAATTTCCACTTATATGTATCATATAAACAAAACACAAGTAGGTACATATATTGTATACGTTTAATAGCGTTTAACCATTTCCAAATGCGACGAGCTACCTGAGTATACAGTGCATTTATAAAAGTGGGCATCATAGAATAAAATTTGTTTAGGAATATTCTCGAAGCTTCGCATAAGTTTAAAATCGCCGTGTTATACATTATGTAATACATTGTAAATACATAAATGCATACATGTAAAGACAGATTTATTGCATCGTTCTGCTTAAAGTGAAATACTGTGATGCCCTTCAAGGGAAGCACTTTCGTCAATCTGTGCTACAGAAGCACGTGAGACACTTTATAATGCCAGTGCTAAGATGTTCAAATTTTTGCCAAAGCATACTTTGAAACTATGGAAACAATAATAAATAATCAACATACATAAATGTATATTTTTAGTATTATTTCTATATATTATATACTAGCGTTTACCCGCGGCTTCGCCCGCGTGGAATTTGAAATTACGGCATCTAGTTAAAATATATAAAGTGTACTTTCTTTCATCACGTCGCTATTGCGCGTCGAGTAGGTACTGTTACTTTTTTCTTTGGAATTTTCCCACAAAAATACAATATTTTCCCCGGGTAAAAAACAGACTATAACATTCCTTTAACAACATGCCAATTTCAAATGAAATCAATGATTCTTTTTTATACTGTTTTAAATATATATTTTTCCACGGGAATAAGACTTGCCACGGGAGTTAGATATTTTCCCGGGATAGAAAGTAGTCTGTGTCCTTTCTCATCGTCTCTGTAAACAATATGCAAAGTTTGAAATCAATTATGCTTTTTTTTTTTAATAGTCAGTTGTTATTTCATTGTTTCGTTTTAAATAAATTTTCCCTCGGGAATGAGATATTTTATCAGGATAAAAAAATAACCTGTTTATCGCTGTATATCGTCATGTTTGTCTGTCATCATTTTTTGTTTCATTTAAAAAATATTTTTCCAAAGGAATGAAATTTCCCACGGGAAATTTCCCGGGGTATAAAGTAGTTTGTGTCCTTTCTCATCCGTTCTATTAGCAATATACAAAGTTTGAAATCATCTATTCGTTTTTTAATAGCCAACTGTTGTAATTTAATGCATTTTCCCTCGGGAATGAAATATTTTCCCGAGATAAAAAGTAGCCTATAACCGTCTCTGGCCCGCCAGCAACGTCTGTGCAAAGTTTCAAGTTGATTGGTTAAGCTGTTGAGGCGTGAAAGCCAGTCAAACAAACAAACTCACTTTCGCATTTATAATATTAATAAGGATTAAACTAACGGAACAGCCTACTTTTTTATTATATTAAGGCGTGGGAAATAATTTCCCACTGTATTTCCGCACAGTGTGGGCAATTGTTAATTTTTACATATAGTTAGCCGTGCACAAAATGTTACTTTTAATAATAGGAGTAGAAAAAAATATTTGTAGCAGTATGGCAAGTACTACTCGACATCAAGTATACAAAAAAAAAATTGTTACATATTTTTTTGTTTTTCTAGGATAAATCAATTTTTAGAGTGTGATAATTTGGAAAAGCTTTTTGAAAAAAGGTATTTTTTTATTAAGGAAACCGTGGATCGCACGTCACTGGAAAATATCATATTTTTATTGCACTATTTTTAATTGAAAACCTTTTATATCTAGATTTATATTTTATTCCAAATAAAATAATTAAAAACTTTAAAAACATACTGTATATGTCTTATATACATAAATTATATATAAAATGGTAAGGTGCTACATAATTTTAAATTGCATATTAATTTCATAATTACATAATATTTACTTGCATATTACACGAGTCGTTTATATTTACTCGTCGGAAAAACTAAATAATTTTAAATTAACCAACCAACTTAACATAATTGTACACTTTTCGTCAAAATATTTTACCTTTCCGTCATTATAAAGGAAAATATGTTAATCAGATCAATTGGGGTGTATTCTATTTTTTTGACTGGATTTTGACGTTTTATGGCCTAAGAAACACAGAAAACAAAAAAAGAGTGAAAATTTTCCAGATGTTGCCGTCTAAACAAATTAAGATTTTCGGATCATGTGGTATTAAAATGAGCAAAATTTAGCCACATTTTATCCAATGATTCTAAAGTTATTTTTAAAAAGATAAAAGATTTTGGGTTTTATCGAATTTTTACAGACATCCTTCTAAAAACATGACTGATTCGACAGAATTCCAATGGTTTTACACGCCTAATTTTGGTAAAAATGGAAAAAACTACTTCAAAAACCTATAATTTGCTTCCAGCTTTACAATTCTATCATTTTATTTAGGGTTTTTACAGTACTAAAAAATTTTAGTAAACTTGAAGACGCCACCAAATTACAAAAAAATTTTTTTCTCAAAACAAGCCTTATTGAAATGATTAAAATTACGGTGATTGGTTGAGTTTGGGTAATTTGGGTGTGAACTTTTTATTCCTGATTCCTTTTATAAATGTATCTCATGCAATAGGATCTTTTTCCTAGGGGTCATCTTCATTCTGTCATTTTTTGTCCGGTAAAGCGCTATAAAATTTGAATTCATCCAGGGGCGTAGCTACCGCCGTATCAGCCGTATCAATGATACGGGGCCCCCGGGCTACAGATGCCCCTAACGTGTGTAAGCAAAAATTAGTAAAATGTTATCCACAATGTCACTTAATCTCGTGCTTCCCGGGAACAAAACATATAAAAAACTGTCATACGTGCCTACAATAGAGTTTTCACTTCGGAAATGACAAAAGTCAAAAAAGTGACCCCTTTTTTTCCCGGGTTAAGCGTGCGCCCAAAAGTTGGCAACATGGGTAACTTCAAAAATGAGACTTCAATGGGGCAGGAACGGCTATCAGACTTGTCACTATTGTCTATAGAGGCAGAAATTTTAGAAAAACTGAAACTGTCTTCAGCTATAGATGATTTAATAAATCAATTTGTCGGAAAAAAGGCAAGAAAAGTGTATATTTAACTTGAATTGTTTGGCTAGGCTCAATTTCTACGAGGAAGTGATAAATATTTATTTTAATTTAATGCAAGCATTTTTGTTTCTTTTGTGAGAAATCTTTACTCTTTATTTGGGCCCCCAACTAATTTTGATACAGGGCCCCTCCAAGGCACGCTACACCACTAAATTCATCTCTATTCAGAGGGGAGTCGTGACCCCCAACACCATCCCCGTGTATCCGCTTTTGGATTTTATATCGGCACGCAGTGCCGCATGAATGACGTTCATAATAAAAAGATGTTGTAGCCTTATGTACCAGTATTTGTACCATATCTAGGATATGGAATAGATTACTTTTTCAGTAATGATGTAATCTGAGTAATTATAACTAGCAAAGAATGAACAAGCTGAAGTAACCAACTCACCTCCACCTCCCGAGGAGCTATATACATGTTACGTAGGTACTACGTAGCTCACCAAATGCAGTTTTAATTATTTTTCATTTATTAAAAATACTCCCGTTACCAACTTATTCCAACCAAACTTGAGCTGATTATTATTTTTAGTTGTCAGCCCGCACCATTACAATGGATTTGGTTGGTCCACCCACTGCGTCACTGTCCGTCCGTCCGTCCGTCTGTCTGTCTGATGGTGTTCATTAGTTAGATGATCCATTTTATTATGTTACAATCAAATTATGCTATGGTATTATGTTTGAACAGAGAGTAATATTTTTCAGGATAATAGGAATTGAAATTGGAGCCGATAACTGTAGAGATTTATTAATTTTTTTTTTTTTTTTTTTGAAAATTTTTACAAAATTATTTGATATTTTTATTTGAGCTTTTATTTATGTAGCTACTAGCGGCCCCCGTCAGTAAAAAATCTCAAAACTCAATTTTCGTTAAGGGGAGGTTTACTCGAGAGTCCTTAAAAATTATGTATTTTTCTAGAATTTTTTTCTCAAGAACGGAAGTAAATATCAATTTCAAATTTTGTGCACATATTTATTAATTATTAAACTACACAAAAAGGGAAAATATAAAAAAGTGTCCATTTTATAGATAGTGCAGTGTGACGATCCGAAAATCCAATGCCTTGTTGGTGGACATCCTAGCGCCGGTAATAAACCACCGAAATCCAAAAATAAAAAAGATTTATAAAATATATGAAGAGTACCGGCACCTCTACCTATAATATCAATAAATTGCTGAAAGAAAAAAAAATGGCGGATGTTTGAACTTTTGATTACGATTTTTGTCTTATTTTTCGCTCTTTAAAGTAAATTTAAAAATAAAAAAAATATTGGAAGTGTATCGAACTTAGGTAGAGATGCCGAAGAATTTAATTCTCTTTAAAATAAAAAATTTAAAAAAAGTTTTTGAGTTATCGTGTCCACCAGTTCCAAAAATGTAGTTCCGAGATATTATAAAATATATATAAAGAAACGTATTTTCAAATTTTATATTTAATACTCATTATTGCGTGAACTACGTTTTTTGAATTTTTTTTTATAGAAAGCTGGATTCGGTTAATGTGCAAGAATCTTGTTTTTAAATTATTTTCAGTAAAATCACTTTGGGAACATATTTTACACATAATTTGCTATCAATTTCGGCAAAAAAAAAATCGATTTTTTTTATCAAATCTCAAGTAAACCTTCCCTTAAATTACTTTCAGCAAAATCACTTTGGGAACATATTCTACACATAATTAGCTACCAATTTCTGTAAAAAAAAAAATCGATTTGAAAAACCAGAGAAGGTTTTATTGGAGAAAGTTTTTCTCCGTAACGAATAACGTTGAGCACAGGACCATTGCAGAGGTTTTCTTTCGAAGAGGTTCATGGTAGGCAGCATAAAAATTTCCAAAAAGTAGCCAGAACATAAAATTTTATTTTATTTTATTACCAATTTCAAAAATTGTCTGTACCGCCTTAAACAATATAATATCTAAGAAGCTATAAGTAAAATTTCAAATTAATCGTATGAAAATTACTGGAGTTATCTTGGGCACCGTTTTGGAAGATAAGGTTCGAAAGAAACGCGTGTAATATTCCAAAAGGAGTTTATCGTCTTGTGTGTTATACCTATCATTAACGCCATCTGTGAATTATTTATGGAAATATAACTGATCTAACTGAAGAAAAATATCGATCAGAAATCGTGTTCAAAACAATTTTTAAAACACTTCCCCAGTCATATTTTCTTTTGAATATCGTCCTAGAAATGTTAATAGTCATTTAAGCTAATAAAAAAATTCCCAAAGTGACATAAGCCGTTGTTATTAACTTCTTTTTATGTAATTTTTAAGTGACTTCAAAAAAAGAAGCTTCTATTTCCTACCTCTAAGTATGTATGTGTAGTTTGTCCGGTCATTTAGAAACCTGGAGGTCGCGAATCAAAAAAAAAAAAATTATGTTCAACTTTCAACTTTTTAGAGATTCTGAAATCGTGTCTTAATTTTTTTTAATTATTATTATTTTTATATAATTTAAAAACGGTGTAGAATACAATTGTAACGCGTTCTTACGATTCATCGAATACCTCAGACGTGTTTCTTATTCTAAAATTACATTATTTTCAATCTGGTCGTGTCATGTAACAGATTGCAGCGTCTGGTAGCGTCTGGATATAATAATACCGGACGTCGTACAATGCGCAGATATAAACAAATGTTCAAATAGTTTTATCGTCAACAGTTTGAACTGTTTCACTTTGTCTACTTTATTATAAACATAATCATAAATAAATGTTTCTACTTAGGCGAATGCGTGTTGTAAAATTACCAAATTCTTAACATTTGTATAAAAATATTTAGAAACATGTGGCGGAATCTCTTAATATTACCGAGATAGTCTGTGAAATTGTTTGTTTGTTTATATGCACACAATAAACTTAAAAATTTCTAACTGACTCTGAAAGTTTTTTCGCTTATTATTAAACGGGAGGTTTGTATTTTGTTGCCTATAGTGGTGTCGGATGATTAATCGATTAGTCGATTAAGTCGACTAATTTTGTTTACATTTAGTCATTTTTTAGTCGATTATTTTACCCTTGATTAAATAACTAAAAGCTAATTTAATACTTTTTCTGTATTATTTATTGAACTCCAAAAAAAAGAAAATTAGGAAATTATTTACTTGTATAATTTTTCATTTTTATGTGATACACATTGTGATATGTCATATTTTTTTTAAAAAAAGGAAAACTATTAAAATAATTAAATTCAAAAGAAAACATTGTTTTTGAAAAAGTAACATAGGTTACCATATTCACGAATTCGACTAAAAATTTAGTCGATTAGCCAACTGTTCTGTGCTCGATATTTTCGACTATTGACTTATTTCTTCTGAAAAACAACTTTAGTCGATTAATCGACTAATTGCTCCGCTACTCGACATCACTAGTTGCCTAGCAATTTAACAAAAAGAATAGTCAACTAGCAAAAACACGATAGCGTCACTGGAAAGTCGAGTGTAATATGAAAAGACAATTTAACGAATAAAACAAGTTAGTATAATTCGATATTTTTATTAAGTCAGTTGAATCTACACCAATAAGAAGTTTTGTCCCATTTTTTTCGCTGTAAAAACTAGCATTAACTTTTTTTTTTACGGTAAAACTGAAAAAACTACAATATTTGAGAAATTGCTTTGAGAAATAAGAAATTTTTTAAATATTTGCCTTATAAAGTTTGTTAAAGTTTTTCAGTGCCTTAAAAATCGCAAATAAAATGAGGGAAGCGAATTATAGATTTTCGAAGTGGTCCATTCCATTTTTTGGAAAAATAAATATGTAGGACCACTAGAAAGAAGAATTTTGTTGGGTCAGTCATATTTCTAAAAGGAATTTCGTCATTTTAATAGCAAGAATAAAATAACGGGTTACGAAAGTTCACGACTCATAAAAGTTCAAGGATCCGATGTTTTAGAATTTCCGTTCTGGAAAAACCAATTCAATCACCAGACAGTAAGAAATAGTTAGATACGGTTTTATTTAAGAAAAAAAATTCATCTCTATGACGTCATCACGTACATTTAATCAGTTTCAGACTGACTTAAAATTCATTATTCAAATGAAAGACGTTTAATATCATTTCTAATATTGACAAAAACGAAATTATAAAATATAAAAAATATTTTCGAAACAATTTTCAACATTTTAGTGGCAAAGACAAAATTATTACCCTAAAATTCTTATAAAAATTTTTACTGGAATTTCAAAAGGATTGGGACAAAACAAAAACATAAAACGACTGTCGTATACAAATGAGAATATATGTTTGGTCAGCCTAAATTAAAAACAATACACTTTCAAAGACAAAACTAATTGCTAAATAAAGATTTTTCAAACAATTTCAAAAATAGTTTCACCATTTTCATTTACGAGTAATACAATAACATAGAAATTGTTCAAATTACTTCCACTACACTTAAAATATGTATACGTTAACAGCCAGCAATATTGGAATCAAACGTTGAATATAGATATTTGTGTGTATTATGTATATTTATAATTTCTAATAATGTAACCAGATATTTGGTTTGGACTATTTCTGGACGCGAACTAAGTAACACACGGGGAAACTATGGATATACACATTACAACGTTACAACATTACATATGCACACACACGTAAATAAAATATAAAGTCACTTTCAGTTCCACTCAACACACCAAACGTATAAAATGTATCGTAATGCAAAACGAATTCGTAACATTGTGCTGATAATCCCGTTTCGATACTCAGGGCCGGCGAGAACGAAGTCGGGCCCCCCGGTAGGCGAAAATTTTCGTTCGATACTTCAACACATTTTTCCAGTTTTACCCCCCCCCCCCCCCCAAAATAGCTCCACTTGCCCTACCCTCTCGCCAGCCCTGTCGATACTAGTGACGTCGGGCCGAGAAGCAGTTAATCGATTAATCGACTAAAATTGTTTTTCAGATAAAATTAGTAATTAGTCGAAAATATCGAGCACAGAGTAGTCGATTAATCGACTAAATTTTTAGTCGAAATCATGGTAAGGTAACCTATGTAACTCTTTCAAAAACGAGGTTTTTTTTCGAATCTAATTATGGACTTTTAATATTTTTCTTTTAAGAAAAAGAAAGATATGAAATATTACAATATATTAATCACATAAAAGTGAAAAATCATACAGATGGATAATTTTTTAGTTTCCATTTTTTGAAGTCCAATAAATAATACAGAAAAATTGGTAAATTAGTCGTTTTTAGTCATTTGAAAAAAAATTAATCGTTTTAATCATTTAATCGAAGGTAAAATAGTCGACTAAAATATGACTCAATTTGAACAAAATTAGTCGACTAAAGCGACTAATCGATTAATCATCCGACATCACTAGTCGATACTATAGAATTTTCGTTATGAATGTACGTAAAATAAGCTTTATATATTTTTAAGGAAAAAACACGGTAAATGATAGGTGTAAATGTATTCATCAACTTTTTTCCATTTTATCCACATACTGATATGGAGCGGAATCTACAGTTTATCTACGTCAAGATATCCCACTTTTGTCAGTTGGGTCAATT